>CM068824.1:161795129-162305129 GCA_028554795.2 Sinohyriopsis cumingii
CTGTAAAACAGTTTCACAAATCAGCCCCCAAAGCTAGTCTCCCATCATATTCTCTTTTGTAGCGTCGTTCAAAGTCCAGCATATCTTGGTGGAAGCGCTCGCCTTGCTCCTCCGAGTACGCTCTCATGTTTTCCTTGAATTTATCAAGATGAGCATCAAGGATATGGACTTTGAGGGACATCCTGTAGCCCATTGTGTCATCGTTCTTCACCAGAGTCTCAACCAGCTCCACATAGTTTTCGGACTTTTGGTTGCCCAGGAAGTCCCGAACCACTGCGACAAAGCTGTTCCAAGCCGCTTTCTCCTTACTAGTGAGCCTCTTGGGGAATTCAATGCACTCTAGGATCTTCTTTATCTGTGGTCCGTCGAAGACACCGGCATTGACCAATGCCTCAGATAGCTTATGGAAGAAGTCTTGAAGGTACTTGAAGGCTGCCGACTCCTTATCTAGAGCTCTGAAAAATTGTTTCATAAGTCCCGCTTTGATGTGCAGTGATGGCATCAGCACCTTCCGGGGTACATTAGTGGATCCCACTTGACGTTGTTCCTCCCATCAGAGAACTCGGTCCGCTGTGGCCAGTCCCGCCTGTGGTAGTACGCCTTAGTGTCCCTGCTGTCCCAAAGGCAAAGATAGCAGGTAAACAAGGTAAAACCGCCACCATTTTGAAGTCTCCGATGACCTCCCAGCCGTACTCATCATACTTCAAGGCGTCCAGCAAGGTCTTGATGCTCTTGTAATCTTCTTTGAGGTGAGCCAGGGGAAGAGACGGGTACTTGTTCCCATTATGGAGCAGCACGGCTTTTAGGCTCCTGGATGAGCTGTCAGTGAAGAGGCGCCATTCTGCTTACATGCTATTCCGATTGCCTCGAACAGACTGATCACGTTGTGGCAGAAGCAGATCCCATCTTGACGGGCGAAGAAGTTGGAAAACGCTTGGTGACGCTTCCTCGGATCTGCGACTTGCACACTTTCATCCAACAAGTTCCAGTGCCTGAGCCTAGATGTCAAAAGCTCGGCACTGGACTTGGTGAGAACAAGATCTTTGATCAAGTCGTTGAGGTCTTTTTGGTTGGGGTAACATAGGTTTCTCTCCGCAACTCCACCTCTGAAATTGTCATCTGGATCTAAAACGTCTTCCTCGATCTCTGACTTGCTGCTCTTTTCTAAAGACGGTTGCTCTCTCTCTCTCTCTCTCTCTCTCTCTCTCTCTCTCTCTCTCTCTCTCCGGAGAAATGCAATGACAATTATGTTTCCAAAGTTATTGATGGGCACTTCCACCAAGAACAAACTGAGTCGTTTTTCACATCGAAGTAGTCAAATTAACTGTATTTATTTTCATAAAACAAAACATACCTGATTCTATTTTGAGAATGAAAGGCCTGCAGGAAAATTCCTTTTCATGCTTAAGTCAAAATGCTCGATTCCATTTTGAGAATACCCAATGTTGTACTTAAACATTGTTATTATACCAAAGATAGTACAGTTTTCTGCGACAAATTTGATACACAAGTCTGCGAGAAATATTTAACTGCGGTGCAAGAAACATTTGTCTGTGTATATAGATAAGCTTGCGAGCTCACTGGGGATCCTCTTGGTAACTTCCCTTTGGGGCTCACACAGGTTAGGTGGCAGGGTCCAGTTTCGTAATTTGGCCCCTGGCAAATTTCTTAACTTAAGGCTATGGTGTGACTTTTTCAGCTATTATTGTTTACTATTTATAGATATGGATATATTTGTGAACTAGGTGTTTTGGGCTTGTGTTGTTCTTGAAATTGATGTCAGTCATGTACACCTTCCATAGTTGCTCTGCAGTATGTTGATAGTGAAATACCAATAGTTGGCTAGGAAGAAGAGCTAGCCTCCCATAGCAGTAGACACGTGGGTTCTAGGCAAGCCGAGTATCTCAAAAACGGCTTGGATGACAACTATTCTGAATTGCATCAAACTATTTAGTAGACAATGTTTTTCAAAAGTTTCATCCAGGGAAAGGGCTTGCGTTTGCACTGTGAGTACTACATGCTGTCAAAAATGGCATTTGGATGTGAAAAATGCAGGTATAAAATAGGGGTTGGGGTGCATAAACCTCTTCTGCTATGAACTGCCATTGACTTCTCTGGTCAAGTGAATACTATTCTTATGCTCTGTTTTAATATAGGTATTTAAAAATATGGACCTTTTTGACCTCACTTGTGTATTTGATTTTTTATGATTTTTTATACTAGGTCACTGATTGCGGCATTAAATTTGTACATAAAAACTGGACCCTGCCCCCTTATGATTGTAGACGCACGCATATGCAAATATCCTAAGTGGGGCAAAAGTCACGCTGTGCACGGAATGGTTTCGAGATCGACAATGTCAGACTCACACATTCGTAGATACATCTACCGCAAACATTGTTAATAATTTGTTTGTGATTAATACTTGGTTCTTGACCATTTACGTAGAATAATTCTAGTCAAATATATCTTGCTGGATTTCATGTATTAATACTCCAGTATTCCTTCGATGGATAGAGCTATCAACCAATCATCCATACATACATTTCTATATCAATCTACCTCCAAGTATTTGTATGATTATTTATCTATCCATATTCGAAGGTGATAGGTTGTTACATTTCTAGAGTTGATAGTTCATACAGTCCAATGTATATGGCGATCAAGTTCACTTGAGCAATCAAAATACCAGCACTGGAATGAATAAATAACGCAACACGGTGTCTTCATGACCCCTTTTAGAAAACCTTTGTCTGAATGGATGAATAAACTAGGTCTTAGAAAAATGCCAGAATTATTTGACCCTACATCATGATAAGAGTAAGATAACCACTGACCCATAACTGACCTTATTGACCATCCGGAATGGCAATACAATCGATACACATAAGGACTTCCCCGTAGTACTTCTACTATCAGTGTTTACAGAGAAACCGGCTAGCTCCCATTATCGGAAACAAGAAAATTTCATCAACTCAGTACTTTTCACAAAATTATATATGGTTCTTCTTCCTCGTATCTCCAAGATCTTGTACCTACGTTAGTTGGACACAGAACACCATACAGTTGTTTGAAAAATAGAAATAATTTTCAACAAATACGTGCTCCACTAGAAATCTCCAGAAATGTTTATAATTCTTCCACCTTAAAGGTTCGGAACAGTCTGCCGGGTTCAGTAAAACATGAAACAGATTTTCTACTATTTAAACATACAATTTCACCCACACATAATCATGTCCCACTATAGTGTCATACTGGTAATCATGCCCCACTATAGTATCATACTGGTAATCATCTCCCACTATATCATCATACTGGTAATCATGTCCCACTATATTATTATACTGGTAATCATGTTTCACTATAGTGTCATACTGGTAATCATGTCTCACTATATTATCATAATGATTACGGGAAATCATCAAATCTTCATACTATGATAAGAAACAACTGCAGTGATTTATATAGTTATGTATGCTAAATTCTCTTAACGGTAGGCCATTGTGCACATGTAGAAAGGACGATGAGACTGCTACCATTATATTTTAATTCTAAGTAACACACAGTACCAAGACAGAGACCAATGCATTGCTTAAACCAGTCATTCGTCCCTGTGTGTCCAAATGGCAGGTGTTTGGATCACCTGGGATATCAGTAGTGAATAGGGCCACCGTAGCGACAATGGGAATTAGCATTACAGACCCCCCTGGGCCACTCTAGCGACAATGGAAATTTAACATGGAGAAAAATCGTGGGCCACTCTAGCGACAAGGGGAATTTAACATGGAACTATAGTGTGGGTCTGTCTAGCGACAAGGGAAATTAACATGGGGAATAGAGTTTGGGCTTTTGGGATTTTTTTTAAAAAAATTTTTTTTTAAAAAAAGGGGTAGGCAATTGAAAGGCTATCTCTTTTCGAGAAATATGGCTGGCCCTGAAAAGGGCCTTTGGGTTTTTTCTTCTTCTTCTTTTAACTTCTTAACTTCTTCCACCATCCTCTTATTTTGTCCATCATTCCTTTCTTCTTTTTCTTTTCTGTTTCCGGCAACCAGTCCGGGTGGCCCATGGCCCGGAACTTCTCTTGGATTTTCATCCAGTTTGTGTTCAGTTTTTCGAATTCATCCCTTTTTTTTCTATTTTCTTCTTCTTTTCTTTCCTTTGACCACTTTTCTTTGATCTTCTTGACCTCTTCGGTCAGCACATTCCTCATTAGTTCTTCAGCTTTCTTAAGTTTTTCTAACCCCCACTTCGCGAAACACCAATCTGTCCATTCTACAATGTCTTCTAGAAAGCACCTTGCACTCGTCACATGATCTATCGCTTCTTTTAACTTACCCACTTTGACATACGGTGGGTTAATTAAACCTCTGATTCTCTTCTCCTCATCCTCTATCATTTCTTTTACAATATTTACGGATAAGTGGAGGCTGGTTACTTGTCTTGAGACGAAGTCTTTTGTCACTGCATACCTCCATTCCTGTTCAACCCTTTCTACTACACTCAATCCATCTACCATCCAATACCAACTTCCCATAAGATCGTTGTATAAAGCTGAAGCTGCTGGCATCTTCTTGTTTGCTTATTCCGTAGAATGGGTTCCAATGGCCAACACTGTTAGTTTTATACTCAAAGCGCGAACGTGAAGGAAAACATCCCCCTAAAACATAAAATTGATCTTACCTAGATCATGACCCAACAACGCGCGTACGTGAAGGAAAACATCCCCCTACTTTCTCATTTCATATAATAAAACCCTAACTATACTCTTCACATACGCTAAGAAACCCATAATCTACTATTCACACAAACATACCTGAGCTCTTACAAACACAAACACACAAACACACAAACTCATACCCTCACACTATCTTAAAAAAGAGTTAGTGTTTATATACACACTACTCTACCTACACACATTGGCAAATTGATCGTTATTTCTTTTCTAGAGTATTGGGTAGCCCTGAAAAGGGCTGTTTTTTGAACTCCTGATGCACCTATCTAATGGTTGCACCGTCCTGGCCTTGCGCCACACACGCATCTTCTTCCCCAGTCTTCTTTCACCTTTCTTCTGGGGAGCGCAGAGGGAGGATGATTCGCTTCAACACCCCAATCCTCTGTCTCGGGAATATTGAACGACATCCTCTCTTCTCTTTTCTTTTCCTCTTCTTCCCTCTCTCTTCTCTCCTCCTCTTCCTTCTTTACTCTTGCTTCTTCTACTATAGCCTCCGCTGATAGTTCGTTTACTATGCGCCTGGCATATTCCAGGTGCATCTGGAGTTCTAACAGTTTCACTATTCTGCTATTCATTCTTGTGTTGATCAATCAACAAGGGTAGCTTGACTGCCCAGCGAGTTTCAATTTATACTGAAAGCGCGGACGTGATGGAAAACATCCCCTAAAAACATAAAATTCATCTTACCTAGATCATGACCAAAAAAAACCAACAACGCGCGGACCTAAAAGAAACACTCACTCACTTTTTTATGCTACCCATCACTATTGTAAAATTTTTATAAATCACTTCAATAGACTATCCACATACGCAAAGCAATCCAGTCTAACCCCAAATATATACCTCTAACAGCCCAAAAAAAAAACAAACATCATTTTAATCTACTATCCACACCAACCTATTTTTTCACTTACAAACACAATCACACAAACACATACCCTCATATTTTTTGAAAAAGAGTTAGTGTTTATTTTCACACTACTCTACCTACACACATTGGCAAATTAATAGTTATTTCTTTTCTAGAGTATTGGGTAGCCCTGAAAAGGGCTGTTTTTTTGTTTTGCTATGGCATTCTTTTTTAGTTTCTAAGAATGCGATGTCCTCTGAGGATAGACTTTCTGGCGATAGGTCTGCTTCTTCGGAAAGAGAAGAAGAATTCTTTGGTGTCGATACGACAATCGACAAAGCCTCTGTCAGCTTCAGGTTGCTGCTGCTGTTGCTGCTGTTGTTGTTGCTGCTGTCTCTGAAGTCTGTACTTCTCTGTCCATTCTTCTTTCTCCCTGTTCATTTCTTCTCTGAAGAGCTCTTCTATCAGGTCTTCAGTGATTTTTAACATTCTCACATTCTCTATTTCTTCTGGCTTCGGTATCAGACTGTGTCTGACCCTATGCAAATTCACGTAGGCTTCGTTGAGCTTAGCTAGTTTGGAGCACATCTTCTTAGGAGGATGAGTCGACAATGGATGGCTAGACTGGGAACAACCCGGTTCTTAAAGTGAAAGCGCGGACGTGAAGGAAAACATCCCCCACACGGTTTTCGAGCCGCAACGTTCATGAGAGGGATAGTAAGAAATGAAAGAGCATCAATCCAACATTCTTCTAGCTAAACAAAAGACAAAGGCATTTTTTTCTAAACACAACATTTTTTATTCAAAAAATCACTTAACACTAAACAACAACATTTTTAACAATAATCCAACACTATAACATCAAACAATTTTTTTCAAATCACAAACATTTTTTTCTTCAAATACAATCTACTTTAAACAAGGCTGACAACGTTGTGAATGAAATTGTGATTTCCACTGTTGGAAATCATTAGGCCATTGATGGACACTACGTTTCCTAGCTTGAGACAAAAGATAAGCATAATGGTCACAAAACCATCGATCTACTTTCACATCGTTTCTAGCAGAAGAACGAGGATCAAAATGAGTCACTAAATGTTCTAAGGAATAGCCCAGGCTGCGATGATGCAGAAAATACACACAATATTGTCCACACACCAAGGAATCTGTGCCTTGTAATTTCACGTTATTGAATCGGGTGGTTTGAGCATTTCTTCTCATAAAGTCGATGATATCGTCTTCCAAAGGGGGCAATCCGTACGAATCGAAATATTCCACACAGCCTTCTTGAGGAAAGTAGACGGCTACCCAGTGGGTTCCTGGGAGATGACTATCGTCCGTGTTGATCACGTAAGCTTGATGGTCTTTAGGTTTGCGATGAGGGAGTTCATCTTTAGCACAGACGACAGGATTCCAAGAAGACGTATACGAACTGTGGTTCAAAAGGTAATAAAGTTCCCAGGTATCCATTGTTTTTGTGTTTGTTTTCTTCTTCACAGGTAATAATACGTCGTCAATTCGATCCTGACTTTTTGCTTGAAAATGTCTGACGAATAAACGGTTATTCGTTCTGTTTCCTCACTCTGATTCAGGAGAGCTTCGATACGATGGATCTCTTGAGTGGTTAATGCTGGACAAGAATGTTCACGCAAGTCTTTATACCACTGGTGCAACACGTCTTTGTTCGAGATGAGACTCCAAGCTTCGTCCAGATACTCGTCCAATTTTTCTTCTTGACTCAACATCAGGCATTTATCGTGTTGAATTTGACTGGGATGATCGTTTTGACATCCATAGCAATTTTTCTTGATCAATTCTGTTATTTTGTCGACCAAGTGTTTGGCAAAACAGGAGACTAAATGGGCTTCTTGTTCTGGCCATCTCGACTTCATCATGATATCTTCTTCTCCTTCCACGGTCTCCTTACATTCCATCTCCAAAGTTTCTTCACTAGGTAAAGAGGGACAACAGTCTTCCATGGCTTTCTAGTAATCTAGGATGACTTCTCTCAAACTGTTGATTTCTATGGTATTATCGAATTCTGCATACAGGATGACGTTCACCGTTACATCAGGGTCTCGGTTTGCAAACTGAATTTCCACACGAATCTGGCCTGATTTTATAGGGTGGAAATGTCCCTCGTCGCTGCCTTGGTCTGGAGTGAAATCGAAAGCCCACAAAGCATAGCCTCCTACATAATCCTCGTACGTAATACCGTGACTGGTGTTGGTTCCTAACTGACCGGTGGCTTCGTACAGGGACAAGTACGATCTCAAGTAATTCTTCTTCTCAAAGTTAGGCTCAAAGGGTCGGGTACACAAGGTCTTGCCATCTCGACTGACTTCGATCTTGGACACGCCAAAGTGTTGAAAGTAGAAAGGATTTTTAGCCAAAGCTCCGTTGAAGGCTTCATTTTCGACGATACCAATGATTAAACGCTTGGGTAGCTGTCCTTGGAACAGATGATCTTCGATCATGGATCGTTGTCCCTTGGGAATGGTGAAGGTTTTCACTTCCACGCGTCGTATGGGATACTTGGCTGTCGTTCTGCTCAACGTTTGACTGATGTCGTTACCCACTTTAGGTAACACTTCCACACGACGTACGTAGAGCCTGGCTTCCTCGATGACAGTTTTGCAAACAGTATTACCTATCAAATGGAAAGCGGCACTGCTCCGATTCAGTCTCAGGCGGACATTGACCCCGTTTAGTAAATATTTCTCTTGCAACCACATGTCCAGATGTAAACGATCCATCAGTTCTAAACTCTGTCCATCTTTGATTCTCTTTCTTCGTTCTATAAATCCGTCATTGTTTTCTTTCTTTTCATCAGTTTCTAAATTTTCAAACTTTTCAGCTTCGTCAGCTTCCCATACCACACAGGCATTGAGATGAGTGTTCTTGGCGTCTATTCCGTACGTCAAGAGATTTTCCAGGTACGCTCGATAAAGGTAAGTATCCATGCTGCTGCTGACCAGTTTGTTGTTCAAGTACAAGTCCACTCCGCTAAACAAGGAATGCATGAAATTGTTGACGGGAGCTATTACCTCATCGCCATCTAGGGTCGAATTGTCCTCATCGACAAGTTTGACTTTCAAGTACAAGTAACTGCTATTCAGATCGATGTAATCTTCGGGCTGTCCTTTGATTTCAAACTCGATGGGAGCTGAGGCTGTCAATGAGGAGACGGGGTGAAATTCCACCCATTGGGATTCTTGCATGCTCATCATGGTGGGGGGCATGGCAAACAGATCCAGTTCCGTCTTGGAACAGGCGCAAGATTCTCGGTGCATCATTTTTTGTCTCTTTTCTCAATAATCGAAAACGTCTAAGTCTCGTACGGTTCTTCTTTTCTTGGCCTTTCTCGCTTGAAGTCTGGTGAAGGGGTGTTTTCTTCTTCGTCTCTTTCTGCCTTGTCCTTGCTGAATGCTTGACTCGGTATCGTGCAGGGCATTTATAGGTGTGTCTCGTCGGCCCAAAATGTCTTTACCCGTTTGCAGCAAGACATTTTTGCCTGCCCTCATGAAGGCTTCTTTAGGGTTTTGTTTGTCGATGATGACAT
Source organism: Sinohyriopsis cumingii (assembly GCA_028554795.2). Taxonomy (NCBI): domain Eukaryota; kingdom Metazoa; phylum Mollusca; class Bivalvia; order Unionida; family Unionidae; genus Sinohyriopsis; species Sinohyriopsis cumingii. Next base: position 161,804,274 of record CM068824.1, read on the forward strand.
TTTGGAGAAATTCTTTGCCTTGCGTCAGTGCCGCATCTTTCAAGGCGTGCAATCCGCGTGTCACCATCGGTTTCAACACCGGGGCCACCGAACGAAAGGCCGATTTTAACATGTCTCCTAAACCGTGTCCTCGCTGTCGAGCAACCCCTCGGTACACTGGATACATGACTTACTTACGAATCGTGAGAGAACCGTTTTTGAAAATGGAGTTTCACCGTGACTTTTCCTTTGGTGAATGGAATATTTTGTCCCAAATCTCCTTTTATAGCAATGTTCACCGTGTCCAAATACGACTTGCTGACGGGCAAATAGTGAGGATGGACAAATTCGCGGTGGACGTGATAAGTGTTTCCACCTTCTTCGTCAGCGTTCGTGGCAGAATCCACTTTGAAAGGAATGACACGCAGTAACGGTACGGAGGTGTGTCCCACCACGTTGTACTCCACCACATCGGAGTACACGAACATCAAATTCAGTCCTTGGTTCAGTTCTACCGGGGCACGAAATAACTTGCTAAAAGACTCGTTGTCGTAAACGATGGGTAATTCGTTTTTCTTGAGCATGGCCTTTCTCATGTCCATGTCTCCGCCCAACATGTCAAACAATTCAGGACAAAATAAAATGGACAGGATTTTACTTCTTTCAAATTTCATCAAGAAGCGACGAGCTGCTTTGTGATACTCCAGGGTGACACTTTTGTTGACATGCTCTAAAGCTTTCAGAAACACGACATTAAACCTGGAGGTTATGGTGCTGACCAAATGTTGACCACTAAAATAATAGCCTGGGGGAATGAACAAGTGATAGATGGTGTACTTTTGTGCACGGGTTTTCTTGTCATATTTGACATTGCTATCCATCCACTGTTGCATTTGCTCGTCATGAACTTCCACATCAAAAAAATTTTGATTGGGAAGGACATTGAGGACTTGGGTTGGGTGAATCATTTCCACTAAAGCCACTTCCCAATGGGCTTCGTGATCTAAGGGGATGGCTTGAGGTAATTTGGCCGTGTAACAGCACAACGTGTTGTTGGGAAACACCTCCAAGGAACTGTCACTGGGTAAGGTTAAGTAAAATTGGTTTTGGTGACTCATAATTCCAGAGTTCTGTGGCTGTCCGAGGGAATATTAGTGGATGTCAGAGGTGTGTCTCCGCCCAAAATGGGGTTCTGATTGTGGTTGGACTGGTGACTGGCACTGGCACTGGACACAACGTTCCCGTTCGAGGAGAATTTGAGGGAGGGATTGGGAAGTAGGTAACCGATGCAACTGCTCAATAAAATGGTCCACAATTGTTTGTCTCCTTGTTGCAAACTCAAATTGGCGATGGCTGCCCCGATGACACAATACACCACGAAGATTTGGCAGAAAAAGACGATTTGCGTTTTAGGCACACGTTCTCCACACCACACCCACAAGGGTTGTTTTTGTAAATCTTGCACAGAAGAACTAGGGGAAGAAGGACTGGTCGACGTAGCTGCGTCTGCTGCTGTGTGAAAGGGCATGATGGTCACTTCTTCTTTTTATAGTCGATGACTTGCGAAGCGTCGATCCAAGAATCGAAACTGGGTGGATATCCTTTCCAACGTACTTTGACTTCTTTGACACGTCGTTTGCCCACTTTACGGGTTCTGCGTTCCAGAATGCTTTCGATGTCGTACACGTCGTCTTCTTTTTTGGTGACACGTTGTAACTCGGGCAAATAAAACGTTCCTTTGAGTACTTCTCCGTTCATGTCTTCCAATTTATAGACGGCAGGATGACGGCCATGCACTCGTCCAGTGACGCGAAACAATTCGGTCGTCCAGTTAGGTAAGTAACCTTTGTCGAAAGTGCGTTTGGTTTTGCCAATGCGCACCCAATCTCCTACGGTCAACTCTCCACTTTTCTTGGGGACAGCCCTCGTCGGGGACGTACCAAACAGGCGCTCAAACACCAGCACTTCGTTGTCGGGAGTCACGTCTTGCGGGGCACGTCCGATGCTTCGATGGTAAGATTGGTTGTACGCTTGCACCAGGTGCGGTAAGATGTCGATGTACTTCAGAGTGTGGTGATGCGTAAAATATTTCCACATGCGTTCTTTCAAAGTGCGTTGAAAACGTTCCACGATGCTGGCTTTGGTTTCGGGATTCTCGGTGGTAAAAAAATGAATGTCACGTTTCTTTAATTCTTTTTGGAAAGCTTGGTTCAGAAATTCGGTGCCTTTGTCCGTTTGCCATCGAAGAGGGTGACGGCCGCTTTGTTTCAACACCCGTTGCAGGGCTCGCACTAACTCGCTGCTGGATTTGGAAGTCAAAGGCACGACCCAGGCAAATTTGGAAAAGACGTCGATGACACAAAACAAATATTTGTAGCCACGATTGTAGCTGGCTAAATGAGAGACATCAGCTAAATCGGCTTGCCATTGATGATCGATGCCTTCCACTTGGGTGCGACTTCTGGCAAACTTGCGTCGAATGGGTTTGTGTAAAGTGTAGGTAGCTTGTTCTTGTAACCATCGTTGCACTTGAGGTAAACGGAGACTTTTCAGTCGCGTTTTGGCAGCACGATACAATTTTTGAACTCCTGCGTAACCTGCAGGATGGGAGGGATCGTAGTAAATGCTGGCTAAGACTTTTTCCATTTTTTATTTTGTGTTGGTGTGTTAATAAGGCACCCACTCTTGGAAGAGGCTACTCTTTTTCTCTTGGGGTATTTTCTTGGATTGCAAGGCTTTGCGTGTGCGGCCAGCAATAGGTGTCGAAGAGGAGGAGGATGTCTGAGCGGGGGATATCGGTTCTTGTTTCACTTCTGTCTTCACTTCTGTCTTCACTTTCTTTTTCTCTTGTGAGGAAGAAGGGGTGGCCATCATCTTTTTAATCCATCCAATTCTGGAGGTAGGTGGTGTTGTTAACTTGCGTACTTTTTCTGGTGGAGTTTGAAACCCTTCTTCTTCTTCTTCTTTTCCTTTTTCTGTCTTGGTCACGGGTACTGGTGGTACTGGTACTGGTACTGGTACTGGTGATGGTGCTGGACTTTTCATCAAGGTCTTAAAATCTTTCAAAGTGGGTAAAGCTGTTTCGTCTAAAGCTTTCTGGTGAAAGAGTTGCAGTCGTTGCAAGAGTTGACCGTACTTTTGCGATTTTTCTGTTTCGGACAAATCTTGGCGATCCAGCAAGGATTGCAATTCGTGTTGTAACTGGGACATCTCGCTCAAATTGGGATTGGGAGGTAAATGCGGGGTGCGTTGTTCTTGCCACCGATGGTATTCCATCCATCGTTTGTAAGGCACTAAAGCTAGTTTTCGTCCTTCCATGGGGTTGTCAGGGGTGAATTCTGAGATCTTGGGACTTCCGAAGGCCTTTTTATCTTGCTCCCATCAGTCCTCCCAACATGGTTCCCAAGACTCCTTTCAGTATGGGGCCTAACAAGAGAGGTAAAATGCCTCCACGTTGGACCAACATCTTCTTTTTTTGACGAATGGGAATTTTCTTTTGAACCATTTTCCGAAGAACGTGACGATGTTTGCCTAAGCATTGTTTCTGGTGTTTGGACAAAGGGATCGTGCCTTTCAAAACGTTCAAACAACATTCGCACACGGTATCGATGACCTCTTTGGAGGCTGTTTGAATGAGTTTTTTTCGTAGGGGTGGAGAAGCTTTGGACAGGACAGATAACAGGTCCCCATGTTTGGCTAAACGTGGTGGCAGTCCTTTCCTTTTCTTTCCTTGGGGTTTTCTGGAGGGTGACATCTTTGAGTCTTTAGGAGCACCTAAAAAACACTGATACCCTACTCGGTCACAGGCCTTTTTTATACTGGAACGCGTCGCCACTGATTGTCTTTACGTTTTATCAGTTTGAGGACAGGCATGACACGTCGTGCAGGGGTACGTAACGGACTAAATCGAGCCAGTTCTTGCTTGGACAAATCCAGTAAACTTTGTAACATGCCCGATCTTTCATGGACTTTGATTTTGGGAGAAGGTACTTTGTGAGCAGCAGCCACTGCCGCTAAATTGGAAGGTCCTGCCACTGGGGAAGTTCTTTTGGGGGTCATCAACGGAGAAGTTCTTGGTGTGATCAACGTCTCCAAGTACTCTTCAGTTCCTGGTGACATCAACGGAGAAGTGGACAAACGTGAGGCTGCCGGAGACGATGTGACAGGTCGTGGTTTGCGAGTGTAAGGTTGCGTCCTGGCCGAAGTGCCTCTCTTGCGACTAGTTTTCTTCTGTGGACTTTTCTTTTTCTGAGGACTTTTTCTCTGTTTCTTTTTCTGGGGGCTTCTTTTCTTTTTCCGGGGTGGTGTCTGGTAAGAGGAGGGTCCTGCCACTGGAGAAGTTATTCTTCTTGGGGTCTTGGTCTTTTTCTTTTTCTTCTTGGGGCTTCGTTGAACTTTTGTCTTGGGGATAACTTTGGGGGCATTAGGATCCCATCTTAAGAGTGAGCGAATGATGACCCCTCCTAGAGTACCACTCCCTCCAGGTTTCAAAATGATTTGTTTTTTGGTTTGAGTGTCGATGCGGGGATCGGCCAGTTGGACCAAAGCGACTTTGTTTCGATCGAAAAAGCGTTGGGTTTGATGAGGAATCTGAATGATTCCTTGGAGTAATTGACGTGCCGTCACCGTGAACCATCGTAAGACTTCTTTGAGACTAGCTTCTAAGACACGGGCTCGTGTTTGTGGATCTTTTTCTCGACTGATGCCATACAAGGCACGAATCAATTTGACGGGAAGATGAGACTGAAGGGACGTCATGTTCACACTGTGTGAGACAGACGAAAAAGGGTCTGAGGTTTTTATAGATTTTTTTCATGGGGAGTGAAATGAAGTCGAGGACGGAGACGTGTACAGGACAGGCCCTCCGTCTTGGCACCAGTGGTGAAACAAGTGGGTACGAAATCGCAAATCCTCGGGGGTCGTAGGTTTCAAATCGACGAGTAAATAGGCGTGTGGCGTTTGAGTGGCATCGTCGTACGCCTGAGTCAGCCAAGGCGTTCCTAACTGTTTGGCTAAAACTTGCACTTGCGATTTATCTCGAGGGCTTTTAAACAAGACCACGTAATGCGCATTGAGACTGATGGTGCGATGGGCTTTACTTTGTTGAAACAAATTTTGGGTAATGTAAACGACACTGGCATTACGGTGATGCCCTTTGCGCGTGAACCACAGTTTAATTTCTTCTTCGTCTTCTCCTAACATGTCGTCGAAAATGACCAAATGGGTTAGACGGGAGTCAGAGACGATGCCGTCGTCTTCTTTAGGAATGCCTTCCACAAACACGATGGAATCGCCTTGACTTTCTCGCAAGAGGTTGTACGCCGATTGCCACTCTTTGTAACACCACACGATCCGTTGAGGGCGCCGATCGATCAAATGATGTTTATGTTCGATCAAACGTTTGACGAATTCGGTTTTGCCCGAACCGCTAGGTCCAGCAATGAGCATGTTAAAGGGATGGCGAAGATACAAAGCCTCCCAACTGGCACGATCTAAGTGTTCGTCGATGACTTTGACAGTAGAGGAAGAGGGAGCAGAGACAGCAGAGGTAGCCATGGTATGAGAAATGTCACTTGTGACACGAAAAAACAAACAAGACAAGAGTTTATATACTTTTTCAGAACACGTTTATTGAATGTTTTTTTTCAAATATGAACACGAAAGACAAAAATACATACAACCCAAATAGTGATGTACAGGAATATAAAACACAGCAAAGCGATCAAAGTGAAATATAAACAAGTGTCTGTACAACATGTTTTGGGTAACCAAGATGTCCTAGGGACCGTGTGTAATGTTCTTACAGTCTCTACATGAGGTATTGTCACACAAGTGTCCTCCCGGAATGACCTTTCAGGCATGTCCATGACAGTCCTGTCCTGAAGCGAGTGGTTGTTCTCGGTGACGGGTTCTTCTGGCACCGTCACTAACACAGGTTGAAAAGTAACTTTTTTCCTTGAACAACTCTTGTGCATACTGGGCCACTTCTTGGGTCCAAACCTCAAAACCCCCCTTTTTCCAGTCACGAACATCTGTCCAATGAGGGTGTAAGTCACAAGCTACACACACATCGTCATACACGTCTTGGGTCGCTAAAAGTTGACGAATCTTTTTTTCCTGTTGAGGTCGAGAAGTATCCAGATGAAACCGCAAGGCTTTGAGCAAAAGGAGTTTTTCGTGACCATTTAAGGCCATGGAGGTGGTAAGTACTGATCGTAAAGAGTCCACAAAGAATCGGCTGGTAAACGAAATCCCAGAAAACAAGTCACTAAGACACACACCACTTGTCGTCCCAAATTGAATGGATACAATTCTTGTAATAATTGATGGTAATGATCCACGGTTTGAATATGGTCATTGAGTTCCTTCCACGGAATCTGTTGAATGATATGTGACATAATCCGTGGCATGGCAACTTGATTTTATAGTGTCTTTGTTTCGGAAGCAATAAAGGTAATTTCTAACCAAACACGTTCGTTCTCCAGTAGGGAATTTAAATGTTACATACTGTAACTGAAACGTCAGAGTTTGTCTAGATGTTTCGTCTTTTTCTAAGCAGATTCCATGTAACAAATGTTGGTAATCCTTTAACTCGTCTTCCTCAATACGTTGCAGTAAGTGAATCTCCAAGTAACCAAAATTACGAACGTCTAGCCCATCATCATTCATATACTGAAAGTATTCAACAAGGTCTGACCAGTGAAAAAATTTCTGACGAATCAGTCCTCTTATACCATTCAGGTACCAGTGGTTAAAGATCTGGTGACGTAACGGATGCAATTGTTCTTTACGTTTCACTTGTATTTTCACCAGCTCTCGGTAAATCCTTTCTCTCAACTCCTCAGGCAAGCCCAAAATGTACTCTTGTAAAGTATCCATAATTATATACACTGTTTTTGGAATCGTTGGGTGGCGACCAATAGCCTCGTTTAACTTTGTGTCTAATGTAATATCCACTCATAATCAGTCTTCTTGTACTTTGGAACATAGCATAATTTAAAAACGGACGAATCACTTTGAGTTTGCGTTTCACTTGTATTTTGATCAGTTCTCGGTAAATGCGTTCTCTCAACTCCACAGGCAAAGCACGAATGTTCTCTAGCAAAGTATCCATGAATAGGTCATACTAATTCCTCTTTGGTCTGACACAAGAAATGTACTCTTTGCACAAACATGGTTTCACTTCAGTGTCGAATTTAAATCGTTGAGTCACTAATCTACACATGACAATTCGTTCAGAAGTTTCCTCTTTCACCAAGTTGACATTGTGTTCAAGATGTTGGTAATTCGTTAACTCTTCCTCTGGAATTCGATGCAGTACGTTTACAATGTAGTAACTACAATCGTCCATACCAAACCATTCCTTTTTATAACCAGAAGGTCGTTGATCAATGTCTGTCCAATGGAACACTTTCAATTGAATCAGTCCTTGTATAGCCTTCAGGTACCAGTGGTTCAAACACCGGTGACGTATCGGATGCAATTGTTCTTTACGTTTCACTTGTATTTTGACCAGCTCTCGGTAAATGCGTTCTCTCAACTCCACAGGCAAAGCACGAATGTTCTCTTGTAAAGTATCCATGAACAGATTATTATGGTAAGAAGTTACTTCAATGTCTCGGTCCCACTAAGGGTAAGTAATGACAATTCGGTGACCATCGAGCATGTTCAACGTAGGCTGAATCTTGCGGTTCCCAGTGGTGAAGTGACACACCGCAACTGAAGCACTTGACTTTATCTCCTTCGCCCAAGTAGAAAAATCCGGCTCTGGCTAATTCTTCGGGGGTCGGTCCTCCCAGATACTTTGGCCATTTTCCTTTGAACGATTGAAGACGATTTTCAAAGTCGCAGTATTCCGACAAACGCACAGGGAACGAATATTCGTCTTTCACAGGTTCGTTTCGATGAGGGTTGAGTGACATGGGTAGGAGTTTGCTCAGGGCTGGATGACATCCGTAGGGGGGTAGACGTGAAGGTGAACATTCCCCTTTAAAACGAAACCCAGTAAAATGTCCAAGAGGACGAGCGGCATCACTTTCGCATCCCACAGGTTTGACACGCACAGCATCACTTTCCATGATAGGGGTAGGGGCACTAAAGTTCCCATGATGCTTTACGGCATCGCTCAGGTCACAAGGTACAGCATCGTACCCATCGCAAGGCTCACAATCGCATTCCACTTCCGAAGCCTCACACTTGAATTGTGCCCTTCTAAACAACTTGTTCTGTGTTTCTCTGAAAGTATTCATCTTGTTCGCTCGGTCTTGGTAGTCACAATGAACTATCGATTTTGCCTAGGGTTCCTTTTTATATACAGACCAATACCGACGTGACCGTACGGTAAGGTGAAATGATTGGGAAGTCGAACTCGCTTCTGGTATACAATTTGATAGATTTTTTCCAAGGGTCGACTGACGATGTGGTGAGTGGGTAAACGTACAATCTTGTTCGGTTGATAGGTGGTCACTTTAAAGTTTCCATCCTCTTCCGATTGCAAGGCTTCTTTCAATACCCCAAAGTTGACCACTCGACTGGTACGATAATTCAGAGTCAGTCCTTTCACTTTGCACGTCGTGTGCCTTCTCCTTGTTTGTCCCGGTATTCGTAGCCGTAATTTTTGGGACCGCCACTGACGAAACTTAGAATCTTGTCGTCGGGATGCTCGTCTGTCCAGGCTCCTAAACGGTCTCCTTCGATGTCAGGGTGATGTTGAATCGGGTGATGGATGTAAATGCAACTGTCCGTGTCAAAGTACAGGACGCGTTCTTCTAACAGTTCTAAAGCTTCGTACAATTTTAAGCGAGCATGGGCTGTCACGTAAGCCGCAATGATGACATTTCCAAAAGGGTCGTCTTGTACAAAGTCCAGATCTTCTTCGTAATTGACCAAGATCAAATTCTCTCGAACGACGTCCACGTGTTTCATGTATTTGGTTTTGTCGTGAATCATCTGGAAGTAGCGGGAAGGTTCTGTCAAATATTCCGTCTTGGGTAAACACGGTCGTTGTGCCATTTTACCCCACAAGCAATTTAACATCACTTTGGCAAACGATCGCCTGCCTTCGTTTTTCTCGATGTGGTCTAAGGTGATGCCTTCTTGTTCGTAGTATTTCTCTTTGAATTGTATTTGGTCTTCGGGAGTGTGACACCAGGAAGGATAGCCGCTGGCTTCTTGTTTCAGTTTCAAAAAGGCATCCACGTAGTCAGCGAAAATGCCTTTCTGAGTAGGGTCACCCTTGTGGTACTGTTGTGTCTTGGGCAAGTGGCAAATTTCGTACACTTCTAACAGTTGGTATCCCATGTCCAGAGCTTTGAACAATTCTACGCTGACCCAGGTTCCCGTCAAGGCCCGTTCTTCCTGGCTGTGCTGACAAGGTTGGTCCTGGTTGCACGTTTCGGCACAAGTACGGCACAAGGGAAACATCAATTTGCCTTGACAATGGTGAGGTAAGACGGGATGGTATAGGTTCGTGGGAGGCAAAACTTTGCACTTGATCAAGCCTTCGTATTGTCGAATGTTTTTCAGGTCGATGTGTTCCGTGAACAATTGTGGGTGCCCTACAGGAAAGCGACAATATTTGCACACGTAGGGATACAGCGAACACACGTCCAAGTATTTGATTTCTTCTCCTTTCTTTTCATCGGCTTGGTACAGCAAACAGGTGGCATTGGTCCTTCCTCCGTACAAACTATCCCTCGGGTTCAGCGGGTCCATGAACTGGTAACTTTCCACGAGGCGTTTAAACTCGGGATCGGTTTTCAAACGGTGATCGTACTCGTGTTCCCACATTTCCACCACTTGGTATCCTTGCTGTTCTAACTTTAGACGTCGCTGACAAGTGTCCTGGTACAAGTCTTCCATGGTTCGTTGCAAAAACTGATTTTTAGTGCCACGGTCAGGGTAACAGACGGGACATCCGTGAAATAAGCAACCGTTAAACTCGTACACGATCTTGGGGTTTTCTAAGTCCCAACCATCGACCGAATACGTTCCGATGGTCTTTTCGCCTCCTCCGTTGCGGGCATGCTGAATCCATTTGTCTTCCTTGTCGCACAAGTAATGTAACCAACGTAGGGCTTTGACCGAGTATTGACGCTTGACATAGTGGGTCGTTTGAGGACTGATGACAGCCACGGTGTTTTCAGGCATGAATCGTTGGCGGTACACTAAGGAACACGCTTTGGCAATGGTGCAAGCTTCTTTCAAAGGATCGACCCCTCCGTGTTCCATGAACAGTTCTCGAAATTTTCCACAGCAACGCCGTAAAATGTCCACGTCGGAACGACAATACTTTAGCATTTCTTCCTGAAAGTCGAAAGGGTCCGAGGCGTGAATCTGGTACCAAGCGTAGAAAGCTTCTCGTTGTTCGGTACGCATGTTGTCGGGGTCGTAATAGTGAACCTCTGGTAAATGGGGTAGAACGGCGTGTTGATTGGCTTCCGTATTGAAAAAGTGTGGAAAGTACCCTTTAGCCATTTCTGTCATTCCAAACGTTTTAGGCATTCGACTCAAAGGCATGGCCAAGTAACTCATCGAATCTTTAAACTGCACTTGTCCCACTTGCATGAAAATGATTTTGGCTCCGTTCAAAGTGACTTTAGGACGTTCGGTGCCTTGTTCCGTATAGTATCTGAGAAGAAACTGTCCATCGTATCCGGAGAAATTGTGAGCCATCACCGTGGCATGACGATGACAATCTCCGTAACGTTCGATGTCCTCTTGGCTCCACGTCTTGTCGACGGGGTCTAAGACCCATTGGGCAAAATCGGCTAACGTGTTAGGTCCCCGAAAGATTTTTTCACGCCCTCCGGGAATCTTGCTGCAGTGAGAGCAATGACTGAAGATAGGTTCTTGAATGCACTTCTCGCACGCTCGATGAGCCACGCAGAAATTAGGAATGTGAATGCCGGTCTCTTGCATGCATTCGAAATCGAAAAAGATGAAATTGCCTTTCTTCTTGTGACCGTCCTCTTTCTCTGGTGGGGGTTGGTATTTTTGCACGTAACATTGGTGTTCCAAGTCCACGATGTGGTGACAAATGTGACATTTTTTCTTTCCTCGACATACGTGTGCCTTGGCAGCATTGGTACATATGACTTGTTCACACGTAGGGCACAATCTCAGGAGTTGACAAGCACATTTCTTCTGTGAACCTTGCGTTTTCAGATGTTGTTGGTAACAGGTAGGGCTGACAAACGTGCGCAGACAAGTTGAACAAGGCACTGGTTCTTCGCTCAGACAGGGTGAAGAGGCCAAACATCCTGAGCATTTCGATCCACAATGCTTGTGTTGCTCTCGATTATTATAACCATGGTCACATTTCTCACAGTAATATCTGTATCTCAGGAATCCAGTGATACTGGTAATGGTATCGAAATGTTCATCGTGATGATAAAGGTGAATGTATTTTCCATCCTTAAAATCTTGGCCTCGAAACAACAGAGGTCCGCGCACTTCTTGAGGGTGCACTTTCAAGGTGTATCGTGGAGCTAGGGTATCTTGCAATTTTTGCATCTCAGGAATGCCACAGGGTGTGTCTTTGGACAGTCCGGCTTGTTGTAACAGGAGTTCTGCTTCATTTCGTTGTTTGGCTCGATCGGATCGTTGAATAGTTTTCCAGGTTCTTTTCCATTCTACCGTGTCGTTCTTGTTGGCATAGGTTCGTCCCACCACGATGGCACGAGCTAAACACATCTGGTCATGAGGGTTGTTAATTCGGACGAGACTCGTTTTGGTGTTGCGAAGGTCGTCCACCAATAACATCTTTTTGCGTCCTGTCCCTTGAGGAGGAGAGACGTGGGTCATGTCCAGTGTGGCTTTACCATCGGTGATGTCAAACTGATCATTAGATTGTTGTACGTGTTGAATCTTGTCCATGACTTTGGAAGCAGTCAATTCTGCAGGGGTGCTAAACTCGATCCAAACAGGGGATTTCAAACCGTCGTGTTGTATGGAAAGTCTCAAGCGATCGTCTTCTTTGGGTTGACATTGTCGCTTGAGTGCAGTAAGCAAAGAATCCCACACCTCGGTGATGAACACTTCTGCTTTCTCTAACGGCACTTCAGCCTTGAAATCTTTAAACTTCACCGTGTATTTGTAAGCCGTGGTTCTAAATTTTCTAGAGGAGCGCTTTTCCGTCTCTCGAATGGAATAGTACTTTTCAGGGTTGACTAAGGGTGGTGAACTTGGTTTAGAGGGTTCGGATTCTGGTTCACTCATGTCCTCTTCAAAATCACTGGCATGAATTTGTGCCAAGATTTCAGCCCTGGTTCGAGGCGAGAGATCACGTTTCTGCCTCTTACTTTCTGCTTCTTCTTTTTTCTTCTCGAATGAATGGGATCGTTTCATCTTGAAAGCAAAAAGTCAAATGACTCAAGTTCAAACACCATAAACTACTTTATAGTCATAGCAGACCAGCGTATATAAAAGGGTGTGTGTCTTGTCCTTTCACTATTCATTTCACTCTCAAGCCGAGCACAACGATGGAAGAGACTAACCAGATGGAACGTTTCGTCAGAGCTTTGCGAGGGGTCATTAGAAAATTCTCTTCAGACCAGCCTACGGACTACTCTCCTTCCTTTAGAGATAAAAGTCAAGATACTTGCTATATCTGTCAGAAGAAAGGGCATTGGTCTTCAGAGTGTCCAGACCGTCAAAAAAGAACAAAAACAGGGGATAAAAAAGACAAAAGTCAAGATACCTGTTATTATTGTCAAGAAAAAGGACACTGGTCTCCAGATTGCCCAAAAAAGAAACAAGAAGAAAAGAGGAATTATTCAGAAGAAGAGAGGGATTCTTCAGAGGAAGAGAGGGATTCTTCTGAGGAAGAAAGAAGACAGGTGAAGAAAAAGAAACAAGAGAAAAAAAGAAGAAGGGAAGAAAGCGAGGAGGAAGAAGAAGAGGAAAAGAGTGTGACGGTGAAGAAATTCAAAAAACAGAGAGACTAAACAAGGAGACAGAAGAAATCAATGAACTTTTTATTAAAGTGTTGTGTTGTGAATTGTGAATTGGATTGTAAAAAATGGAGAAAAGAATAAATGAATGATATAAGGTAAGAGTCTTTGAGTTTTGATTTTAAAATAAGAAGCTACACTCACGCACTCATACACAGACACGTACTTTTTTGAGTTATTGGCAAATTGAAATTGTATTTCTTTTCGAGAAATGTGGGTGGCCCTGAAAAGGGCCTTTTTCTTTATGGTGCAGGGGTGAGTTTAAGCAATCAATTTTAACTGCCTTAAGCCTTTGCCACGGCCAAGGCCTACTTCTGGACTGCGTAATGATGATAATGATTGAGTTGAAATCACTAAGGGTGGTACGGTAGGCTTAGTCACAGGGTTGACATGTTTGGCTCGGGAAGGTCGTATTCTCTTCGGTCGTGATAAAGAAGTCTGATACATTTGTTTCAGACTTCTTAACTCCGCTAAAATGTCCAACAGTACCGTGACCGTTTGATTTTCACCCTCTTGTTTCTTTGCTGCTACTTCTTCTTGCTGTTGTTTTTTTCTTACCTCTTCTTCTTGTTGCTGTTGCTGTAGGAGAAAAGCCTGTTCCGCTTCCTTTTGTCGTTGTATAAATTTCTCCAATTCTTCTTTCTGTCTCTGTCTAAAATTCTCCACTTGCGGTAATGAAGAAGGTAACGAAGGTTCCGGAACAAATTCTTGCGAGGAGAGAAAATCCACAAAATTCCAATTCACCTCTTCTGAAAGTAAGTCCGGGTTCCCTTGGGCGGTCTCCCCTGCTGGTGCACCCCACTGGATCGTTTTCTGAGTTTCCGTCATGTTGAATCACTGTCGCATAGATTGACTGCACACAAGCGCTAGCGAATCTATATTGACTACGTGACGTCACAGACTGCTCTCTTCGGATTGGATGCGGGCTGACTGAATTCTGTAACGCGTGTTCGGATTGGTGAATGAACTCAATCCGTTTCAATCCTTTCTGTCCCTATAAATAAGTGCCGTTCACTGCATTGATTCACCTATTCTCGGAGCCTCAACATGTGGACCGACGTTGAATCTTCAACCCTTGTGTCAACAATGATGTTCAGGACGGACATGCTCATGTATGTCCGATCCAAGTGGACCGTTGTCCACAGGACCAACAGCAGCCTGTGGATAAGAAGAGTCTATATAGAGAGACAAGGTTGCCTCAAGAGGACTCTGATGTATGGCCCTGCTGTAAGACGAAGTTTGAGGACAAGAAGATGTCGCAAATGCCCTTTATGTTAAGGGCATATTAACATAAACCAAAGGCCCTTTTCAGGGCCAGCCATATTTCTCGAAAAGAGATAGCCTTTCAATTGCCTACCCTTTTTTTTAAAAAAATTTTTTTTAAAAAAAATCCCAAAAGCCCAAACTCTATTCCCCATGTTAATTTCCCTTGTCGCTAGACAGACCTACACTATAGTTCCATGTTAAATTCCCCTTGTCGCTAGAGTGGCCCACGATTTTTCTCCATGTTAAATTTCCATTGTCGCTAGAGTGGCCCAGGGGGGTCTGTAATGCTAATTCCCATTGTCGCTACGGTGGCCCTATTCACTACTGATATCAAACGACTAAACAAAAGCTTCTTTTAAATCTAAGAGACTCACATTAAATATGCTAAAAGATTTCAATAATCGTTTAAGACAAGCTACCTACTGGCATGATCTCTCTCTAGTACCCGTCACGAAATCCTTTTATTCCCCCCCCCATCCCCAACTCTCCCCTATACTCTTCTTTAAATTAGTTATTATACACTTATTTTGTATTAAGTTAGTGTACGATGAATTTTTCGATCGTCGTTTGGATTATTGCAACGTAATTCCGTCCATGCATAAGTAGAAGTACTTACTGTTAGTCCTTGCCACATTTCGGAAATCTAGTTTTGTATTTGAGGGAGGGATGTTGATAATTGTGCAAATATGTATCCCGACCCCACGTGCTGTAAATATGGCAATCAAATAGGTTTAACCCATCACATTAGGTCAGTTACTACTCCCCATGATGTAGTTTTGTTCTGGTCGGGTTAGTAAAAAAGCATTCAAATAAACACCCTGACAAACATGAGCACGCATACCACAAATCCAACAACATTAACCCACCATTCAGAGTTTGAAGCATGCCTTAGGTCAGAAGAACCCACATCATTCATATTGTCATGATCTGTACATGCTTGTATCCCAATGGATGACAGTAGATTGTCATGATCTATACATGCTTGTATCCCAATGCATGACAGTAGATTGTCATGATCTGTACATGCTTGCATCCCAGTGGATGACAGTGGATTGTCATGATCTGTACATGCTTGTATCCCAATGCATGACAGTAGATTGTCATAATCTGTACATGCTTGTATCCCAATGGATGACAGTAGATTGTCATGATCCGTACATGCTTGCATCCCAATGGATGACAGTAGATTGTCATGATCTGTACATGCTTGCATCCCAGTGGATGACAGTAGATTGTCATAATCTGTACATGCTCGTATCCCAATGGATGACAGTAGATTGTCATGATCTGTACATGCTTGTATCCCAGTGGATGACAGTATATTGTCATGATCTGTACATGCTCGTATCCCAATGGATGACAGTAGATTGTCATGATCTGTACATGCTTGTATCCCAGTGGATGACAGTATATTGTCATGATCTGTACATGCTTGTATCCCAATGGATGACAGTAGATTGTCATGATCTGTACATGCTTGTATCCCAATGGATGACAGTAGATTGTCATGATCTGTACATGCTCGTATCCCAATGGATGACGGTAGATTGTCATGATCTGTACATGCTTGTATCCCAGTGGATGACAGTAGATGATAAACAGTAACTCATCGATGAAAAGACATTATGCATCCAAGCAAGAAACCAAATGCACAGAGGAAAAAAATATTCTCATGCGTATAGTAGGAAAACACAGACATGATATTAAAAAAGAGCTACAAACGTGGGAATAAGTGAGTTTAATCAGTGCACAGAACCCAGAATTTAATACATTTTCTATATTTTCAAACTTGTGATACATCTACCTATGTTTCCACTTTTCTCAAACATTGGAGGAACGTTCACATGGTCAGTCAAACGATCCATACGCTCGCACAAACTAGTATATCGTTTCCGCAAAATAAATAACTTCAGTGTTCACATGAATGAGAAAGGAAAACGACTATAGTAACTCTAATGGCAATGTATACCTCTTCTATGAATGTCTCAGGTGATGGAGTTTCAATTTACAAAAGTAATGCAGGTGAAATACAAACGAAAGTAATACCGTCTATGCTCGCTTAAAAGTCGAGTTCAAATGCAAACTGCACAGTAATACCGTCTATGTTCGCTTAAAAGTCGAGTTCAAATGCAAACTGCACAGTAATACCGTCTATGCTCGCTTAAAAGTCGAGTTCAAACGCAAACTGCACAGTAATACCGTCTATGTTCGCTTAAAAGTCGAGTTCAAATGCAAACTGCACAGTAATACCGTCTATGCTCGCTTAAAAGTCGAGTTCAAACGCAAACTGCACAGTAATACCGTCTATGTTCGCTTAAAAGTCGAGTTCAAATGCAAACTGCACAGTAATACCGTCTGTGCTCGCTTAAAAGTCGAGTTCAAACGCAAACTGCACAGTAATAGCGTCTATGTTCGCTTAAAAGTCGAGTTCAAATGCAAACTGCACAGTAATGCCATCCATGTTCGCTTAAAAGTCGAGTTCAAATGCAAACTGCACAGTAATACCGCCTATGCTCGCTTAAAAGTCGAGTTCAAATGCAAACTGCACAGTAATACCGTCTATGTTCGCTTAAAAGTTTAGTTCAAATGCAAACTGCACAGTAATGCCATCCATGTTCGCTTAAAAGTCGAGTTCAAATGCAAACTGCACAGTAATACCGTCTATACTCGCTTAAAAGAGATCAAATGCAAACTGCACAGACTCAGATCAACCATCGCATAATGCGCTGACAGACCTGGATCTGTGCAGATTTTTGGAAGCAATCAGAAGAACAAATAGCAAAGACCTTGATATGCATGACCATTACGCTACGACAGATCAGGATCTTTTTCTTTGCAGTTTGAATTGACTTACTAGTTAGTATATATGTGAGAGAGGAATTGTGTGATTTATATTTTAAACGTAGGTAGCTCTAACCACTTGAGCATTCTTTACAGTAGCATCGATAAATCGACCAATTAAAACTTTCAATGTTTTAGAAATAAAACTATCCCCAAGTCCATCAACCATAGAAAATATGTATCAGTGTTGGCTCTGAGATTCATGCACACTAACATACTCCAAAGTTCATGGAGAATTAAAACACTGGTGCTATATTTTACACTAGCATGCAGAAACACCTTTATCTATCTATCTATCTATCTATCTATCTATCTATCTATCTATCTATCTATCTATCTATCTGTCTTTCTGTATGTCTGTCTGTCTGTCTATCTATCTATCTATCTATCCACTCATCCATCCATTCATCCATTCATATATATAGATACAAAGACACTCAGATTTATTGGTACAATTTACTATTCCCTTAGGGTGACAATGTTTTTGCTAAAGAGAAGATTTAAACTCATCCATATGCAGTGATGTACAGTGCCGTTTCTAGAATCTTACAGGCATATATTACTATACTTTAAAAGTTGTATGTATTAACAAAGGCAGCCGTCGACGAAGCTTATTAACAGCTTCGCTCTTAGTCCGAATTTCCCCTGACCCATGTCACCCCATTTTTTGATATTTGGACATTTATGTTGGGGTGTACGGTAAGATTCTATTCCTATCGAATGATCGAATTCACCGACACCATTTTGTGTCGGCATGAGGTAGCCGCTTACGCTTACTAGCCGGCCCAGCAAATTTAAACGACCTTTCATCGAGATATACCTGCATGAAATCGATAGGAATATGATTTATTTTCTCAAAAATCGTGAGCATTGCATTCGTCATGTCTTTAATCCGCTGATAGACGAGACGAAAGTACGTCGTTGCTGAAATTGGATCTAGTTCAGGTCATTTGCATTCCGAGTCACATGACTATACAAATCTCGTAACCTACATGTCAATGACATCAAAGGTCGTATAGTCACGTGATATCGACAATAAACACATTTCTAAAGTTGTTGTTTATAGAATCTGGATATATTATATAGAAGTCACTTAACGTTTGTAAATAAATATAATGCACACTTAATTCACAACATATTTATGCTGAGAACAACGACCAGAAACCTGTCGGTATTGCAACAGGAAGGAGAAAACCATTTTCAAGAAGTACAGAGCACGTGTCAGCGATGTTTTTTGTTGGTGTCACGTGACTACAAATTGAAATGTGCTCTCTGCTTAGTGAATCTGGTTTTCTTCAAATTGCTGCAACATTTACAGTTTTTCGGTCGTTGTATTCACAAAAAATATTTTGATAAGTGTATGGGTTCTTTTATTTTATTTTATTTTTCTATAAGAATTACATGACTTTTATTTATATTTATTTTCCTACAAAAACACTAGAAATTATGTGTTGTTGATATCACGTGACTGTATTACGAATAATGTCATTGACATGTAGGTTGCGATAACTGTGTAGTCACGTGACTAGGAATGCAACTTGTCTGATCCAGGTAAAATTTCAGCAATGATGTTCTTTCGTCTCGTCTGTCAGAGGATTAAAGACATAACGAACGCTATGATCGCAATTTCTGAGAAAATAAATCATATTTCTATCGATTTCATGCAGGTATATTTTGATGAAAGGTCGTTCAAGTTTGTTTGGTCGGCTAGTAAGCGGCTACCCCATGCCGACACCAAATGGTGTCTGCGAGTTCCTACTTTTCGATAGGGAATGGACTCCGACCCTACACCCCAACATAAATGACCAAATATCAAAAATAGGGTGCAAGGGTCAGATGAAACTCAGACTACTTTGCTCTGCGACAGGATAATATTTTAGATAAACTGTCTAGTTACTTTTGTCTGTTATGAGCAGGTGTGCACAACAATGTTATATAATCCAAGCAGTTTTAGATGATAAATGAAGATGAAGAAAGGTAACACTTGTTTTACGTGTTTATGCTTATGTATTTTTTTTCAAAACAAACGACACGATATTCAGGGAAATGGTTTGAAAAATACACTTGTGGTTGCTTTGTTTTAAGAAAATGTGCACAGGAAATATTCTGGGACGCATATTGCGATCCAGCTGCTGACATTGGGTT
This sequence comes from Sinohyriopsis cumingii, assembly GCA_028554795.2. NCBI lineage: Eukaryota > Metazoa > Mollusca > Bivalvia > Unionida > Unionidae > Sinohyriopsis > Sinohyriopsis cumingii. Next base: position 161,823,458 of record CM068824.1, read on the forward strand.
GTTGTTTCCCATTTTGTTTCATCAAATATTTAAAGAGTTTCAATGCGAAAATTAAAAAAGTAAGATAAGTCGTTTAAAGTATTTTTAAAAAAATCTCTTTTGTTTACGAATATGTCGAAGGTGTTAACATGATTTTAAAGTTACTTGACACTGAATACCTATTTAAGTGAAGTACATAACACAAATTAACGGCGGCAAGAAAATTATTACAGTTTCACGTGCAATTTAATCCAAGCAATTCACTGATACCCTCTTTAACGTTTTGACGTAAGAAGCCTACGGTGATAACAGGTCAAGACATGCTAATGAACTTTGTTTACGGGTGTATGGGTGGTGACGGACAGGTGCTCAACAAAGTTTAGAGATGACTGGCATAAATGATTCGTTGACCAGATATTGCATGTATATAATTTCTTTGACAACATATCTAATGAATGTACAACGTCAAATATGTGAATACCTTTGCTAACATATTTAACGAATGTCTGACGTTAAATATGCGAATACATTTGCTAAGACATCCAATGAATGTCAAACGTTAACTTTGTGAATACCTATGCTAACATATCGAATGAATGTCCAACGTTAACTAGGAGAATATCTATGCTAACATATCTAATGAATGTCCGACGTTAAATATGTGAATACCTATGCTAACATATCTAATGGATGTCCCACGTTAAATATTTTAATACCTGTGCTAACATATCTAATAGATGTCCAACGTTAAATATGCGAATACCTATGCTAACATAGCTAATGAATGTCAAACGTTAAATATGTGAATACCTATGATAACACATCTAATGAATGTCCGACGTTAAATATGTGAATACCTATGCTAACATATCTAATGAATGTCCTGCGTTAAATATGTGAATATCTATGCTAACACATCTAATGAATGTCAAACGTTAAATATGTGAATACCTATGCTAACACATCTAATGAATGTCAAACGTTAAATATGTGAATACCTGTGCTAACACATCTAATGAATGTCCGACGTTAAATATGTGAATACCTATGCTAACACATCTAATGAATGTCAAACGTTAAATATGTGAATACCTGTGCTAACACATCTAATGAATGTCAAACGTTAAATATGTGAATACCTGTGCTAACACATCTAATGAATGTCAAACGTTAAATATGTGAATACCTGTGCTAACACATCTAATGAATGTCCGGCGTTAAATATGTGAATATCTATGCTAACACATCTAATGAATGTCAAACGTTAAATATGTGAATACCTGTGCTAACACATCTAATGAATGTCAAACGTTAAATATGTGAATACCTGTGCTAACACATCTAATGAATGTCGTACGTTAAATATGTGAATATCTATGCCGAGCATCAAATAGATATTGATATTTATCTCACTAAAATAATTTGTACCAAATTGCGAAATATATATGGAGTCTATTTTACCTGCAGTATTCAAAGCAATATTATGTCTTATTATATGCTCATTTTTTTCTCCGTTAACTTTGCATTGTCAGAATCGTTCGGTATTTTTGATATTGAATTCGCGCTCAACTTCATATTGCACTCATACAGGAACTACTTTCCATTGTAAACCAACAATGGATGCAGACGCCAGCACTTTTGAATTGTAAACAAATCTGGTACACCCATGCAGTAGTCGGTTTACGTTCTGGCTGATTAAATTTGTTTCTGAATGAACTAAAGCAGATGTTTCGTGGACTGCCACATACCAGCTGCTTTAACTTTTTTTGATACAATATTTCGGATTTAGGGGGGCGATATGCGCCAGATTTCATAAATGTGCTGGGTACCTACGAATAACATGCAAGTGACAGGGCATAAACTGTCTTCTTTAGCTGGATGTAATAATGGCAAAACATATACTTTCAGTTTTACGTCCTGAATTTGCAAAAAAAAGTATTTTCTTAGTTCTGCAAATCCGAATTACATGAACCATGTCATACGTTATCAAGCTTGATTACACATTTCGAAGTTATACTGTAATTTCGACTATATTCAAAGTGCAATTACATCCTCCATACTGTACTCAAAATGGAATAACCATTAAATTCCATAGCGTCTTTTTGATAATTGCAATTGAAAGACTTCATATTTTCCCCACATTATGATTTCAAACAATCAATGACAGATCAGAAACAAACTTGCAGATGTCAACAATCTTCTTCCTCGCTGCTACAACCCGATGTATTTCATGTAGAATGTCACATATAAATCCAGTCCATAATCACGAAATTTTGTGGAATCGACAAAACTACCAAAAATCTATTCATTCCAGATCAAATGGAAAACTTGTTGCAATGCGCATTCATTCACAATATGAGTCAAAATTTCAATTTTAAGTATATTAAAACACCATTTTCTTTCGAAAGTTATGTCTAGCGTGCGACCAAGTTCAAACTTACCTGATGTGCGCATTAATAATATTGTTGTTGTGTAATGATGAATCTGCGCTTCTGTATTTAGTTTTGGAGTACGGTATACATTCAGTTACGTTGTTTCTTGTAGTGTAGTTTTGCTTACATAATTAAGCCTTAGATAAAATAAGAAAATGAGCATATAATGAAAAGGTTACTGCATTTGTATGGGAACATATGAACTCGTTTTGTCGGATGGATATACTTCACTCCCAAGGTCGTGCAGTATTTCCATCTGACAAACTCGTTCATATCTTCCCAAACAAATGCAGTAACCTATAAATATAGTTTGAATTAGTTTTTTTAACATAAATGAAATGAAGACTTCTATATTTCATGAACCACTAACAATACATGTAAGAAAACATTTCATTCACCATTTTAAAGGTCTTCTACGTAAATACAGTAGAGACGATGAATAAGCCGTCTTTAAGCAGCATCAAAACGAAACGACTTTAATTTAATAGCAATGCATGATTACGATGACTGTGTGGTGGTAACATTCATGATTTGTATGACTTTGTACTGATATTGAATAATAGTTCAAGAAAATTAATTATATCAGATGTATGAAGAAATCCAAACAGGGGTGAGAGCTAAATTAGCATAATTTGTTTTAAAATTGTATTGCGTTCAACAGAGCCGAGGCGGAATGGATAATGTCATTGAAATTTATCCCATGTTTAACATTCCAGATTTGCACAGGAAATAACAAGACGCATGTTCGATAAAATTGAATATTTTTAACACATTTAACACCACACGTGTATGCATATCAAGCTCAATGTCGAAGTTCGTGTATAGATAGATATACCTGAATTAGATAACAACTAAACGTCTTATATATACTTTAAAGAAAAGAAGGCGTGTCTTTGTATTATGCTCAGTTGTATATTTCAAATGCCTTAAGTAGTCATGTAGATATATAAACATCGTCGTTTAGAAGCATGGCGCCAAAAGTTTAATTTGTACAAACTGAGAATGCAACAAAACTGAAACGATAAAAAAAATGTGTATTAAAAGATATTTAGAGACAACGGTACGGTCAGAAACTATATGAATTCCGCTAGAATAGCTGAAATCGAGACAGAAAGACATTGACGTGTAAATTATATTTCAGTGAGATGATCCCAACAAGGCGTGTTTGGTGCACTTCAGCATGGAGACGACTCTATAGATGCAAGGAACCATTAAGGTGGTATATACCATTAGTCATTATTAATGTCAAGAATGAAAAACAGAAACTAAATTATGTTTCAATATGCATAGATTTGTCTGATGCAACAGAAAACTTATAATAAAACAAAGACTATTTTATAATGCCCCGAACAAGCCACACTTACAATTAAAAACTTTCTGCATCGATGAAATGTTCCATTTATTATTTATTGTAATTTCGAAAGAATTATCGTCCTGCAATTGCGGACGGACGGACACATAATGTGCACTCCAATTATGTACAGTATAAGCAGAGGAGCATATTATATCAGGGCTTTATTTCCGTCTCCAATCAACACACAATAAATATAAACTGATATATTGGAGAGGTAAAGATTGTATCAAAGTAGTTTACAATGCGTTTTGTAAGAATTTAACATTAGGGTATGTAGAATTAGTGTACGTAGAATTAGGGTATGTAAAATTAGTGTATGTAGAATTCAGAGACTTGCTCAAGACAGATGCTGTAAAGCTGTGTATCTTGCGCAGGATTAAGAGAGGTAGCATGCAGATTGATTTTACGGAAGGACAGACATCATACATATATACGCTGACTTATAAAATGTGACAGTGTGTACTAATGTTATATATTTGTCACCTCAGTTTGGGCCTTACCGTGTAAATAAAACTGGATAACAATAAAATGTCATTATCTGCACCTGTTGCTTTTCTTGATATCGCTTTTTTATGCTCTTTTTCATATATTCGATCCAAAGAGATAACATATGATTAATACGTGAACTAAAAAGAGATCACGGGATTAAATGGAATTTCAGACAGGCAGTCAAAAGCTCATCAACATAAGCCTCGAGATCGCCTGTCGTTTTTGTCTCGAATACGCGATCTAGAAAGACGATATGATTCACACGTTTCCGATTAGCTCTGTCTGTATTGAATATTTTATAATCAAGAACGCCCATCGCTGTTGTCTCGAATAAGCTATCGAGAGACATAATGCAAAACTTCACACAAATGTTCCGACTAGTTCTCGATCCAACACATCCGAGCTACAAGAACGCGCTTTCGAGCTTCCGCAATTCGCTTCCACGGTTTGACCCTTTGTGATGGCTGCAGTAGTTCTTTTAGGCAAAAATAGTGTCGAATTTGCGTATCGGCGAGGTCGTTTAATGACATCACAGAGCTCACACAACTGAAAAGTAACATCTAACTGGCTTTCTTGAGGCCGTTTTGTTGTGCTTATCTGTCGCGAAAGTCTTCCATGTTGTGGGCCGAATGGACAATGGTAAACGCCGCTCAGACTCGTAACGAAAGAAGTTCTTAGATAAATATTTTTTTTCTTCGTATGATAATAAGTTCCAGAAAATGTTTTACTTTTCCTTTCCTTGCAACCTCAAATATTAAAACCTACAGAAATGAAATAAATCCATTAGAATAGTGTTAACGAGAATAATAGTAAGGAATATCATACATTCATCAGGAACTGAAAGGCAGTAAAAACTTTTTCCAGTCAGCACTTGCAATGTAATATAGTTACTGCAAAAACTGAATAACAAATATTTTGCTTGTCATTAGTACGTAGGTTGTAACTTTTTGTTAAGGATAATACTATGCAAATATATTTCTTTGCTGAATTTCATATACCAGTATTTAAATAAAATTACTGCGATCGATACAGCTATCAAATGATCGATCGTTGAACCATATATCCGTTTACCTCCACCTATTCATTGTTTATCAGTGAGATAGGTTGAAGAAGTGCCGATGTTAGGCAGACCTTATTGTTGTTCCCCGGACGTTAATGTCAAGTTTAACTGAGCACTCAAAATTCTAGCACTGTCATAAATACATGATGTAATACCGTGTCTCGGTGACCCCTTCTGAAAGAACTCAATGAACTGAGGCATAAATTAAGTCGTGAAGAAAATTCAAGAGCCGTTTGATATTACATCTTGATACAAACTTAGATTATCACTGACCCAAAATTGACCGAAGTGACCAGCTGGTAATGGCTAGAAGAATCAAGGCACTATAGGTGGATAACTAGCATGTCCGTATGTATCCACGAAATCGAGATACAAAATGAAACATTAATTATTTTCTTTAGGATGGTGGTTGGATGCAACAATAGGTATCTTTCTGATTAGCCGCTATAGTGTACTAATGTAATGTCACATAAAAATTATTGTTAATATTCTATGATCACACTTATCTTAGCCTGTATTTCTTAAAGGTCAAGAAAAAAAAAGAGTCCATAAATACTGTGGATTTTTTCATAAAGACTAACTTCCAAACCAGGAAGGTCGAAGTAACTTTGTTATATGGCAGAAGTTGCCAATGACGTAATGTTGGTGATACATTCGTTTGAATAGTCTGAGACAAATCCAGAGGTATGTCCTTTCTTTTTATATAGAAATACACATAGTGTTTGGACCACGCTCCAGTCATTGCAAATACAATCCTTCTAATCCTCTTCTACGGACAGTATTTCCTTTCGACCGTTTCTCGCATGATTGCTCTCGAAAGACTGAAATTCCATACTGTTTGACAAGGTTGGCATTTAAGTAAAAGCAGATTTATTGCTAAAAATATATTATACGGTCGTTTGTTTAATTGGAAGAGAGAGATAGAGAGAGTACTTTCAAATCTCAACCGAAGTTTATTTTCTTGATATACATGATATGTTAGTAACGAGTTTTAAAGCGAAGACAGTATTATATACTGAAAAGTGAAGACCAGAATAAAACAACGCCTAATCAATTGTACCCACAGCTGACTATATAAAACAATTACTTACATATTTTTTTTCTTTGTATTAATTTATTGTAAAGTATCATTTGTGAATGATGAACAAATTTACTTTAATTGATAACTCCTTTCCAGTGTCAAGATCTGGAGTGATGGAGTGACTGATTTATTCAATCTCAACTAGAATTAAGAATATAAAGTACATTATATTACATACATTACATATTACATATAGTAAAAGGTAATTGAATAACACACTGTATTTGCAAAACTGGTCATGGAAAACGTCACACACACACACACACACACACAGACAGATATATATATATATATATATATATATATATATATATATATATATATATATATATATATATATATATATATATATATATATATATATATATATATATATATATATATATATATATATATATATATATTAAGAAGCGTTTTTGATTTCATTGAAGAACAAATTTCTTGGGCTTTGCACGCTCTACTGGACAGTGTTCTCCAGTTTGCCTCGATGATTTTATTCCTTGTAAATTATTTAACATTCGCGATGTACCAAACTGCAAGACAAAATTTAAGAGAAAACGCTTTGTTACATACTGCTACTTCATATGACGTCATCTGGATTAGTTTGCTTCCCGGAGTCTTTTAGATATTTGTTAATATACTGATAAACTGTATGTTATGTATATACGGAACTTTGCCTTGCACCCTGAGTTATAAATAATGACATAAATGGGTCTTCTGAAAAAAAAATAGCGCACGTAACACAAACAACATTGAAAAAGAATTCAGGGTTCATTTACTTAACAGACAAAGCAGTGTAAAGGCTTTAAAATAGTGTAACTGTATAAATTGTTAAATTTTATGTCATGATATTTGGTCTCAAAAGCTTCCATTTGATAAATCAATATATATTTGAATATTTGATTTGTTATGTAAATAATTTAATTACTGTGCATTTATTCAGTGCTACTTGGTTAGATATTTATATTTTAATCGATTTTAATCGATTATGTATATTTAAAGTTGTGTTATAAATATACGTCGATCTATTCATCAGTCAGTCTATCTATTATATCCATATATATGACCCAATTATCAACTGAGATGGAATTTAACAGTGAACCTAGCTATCCAGAGTTGCCTTTGGGTCATAAGGCAGATTGAATGATTGGAACAGTTGATATTCCAACAATACAAGTAAAGTTTATTGTATATATTAAAGTCGTAATTCGGACGATGACATTCAATACAATGTTCCAGAAATTAATCTCGGTTTTCTACTGGCCCGAGGTGGCCGTATGTGACCACTCGCAGATGTTCAATTCAATCGAGTCAAGAGGAGTTGCTTACTTTTGCGATACCTCAGAAGCAGTGATTATAAAAGACACAGACCTACACAGGCAGATAATTATGCACATACCTGCGATCATGCTGAATGTTGAGTTCGCGTTGTTCAAAAGATCGTAGCAATGATAACAGTCAAGTTCTCTCTTTTATCAGTCGTTTTCAGGGATCCGTTTGAATGCACTCTACTGCTTGTACTTTCAAATACCTTTTCAAAAGACATCGTATCGTTTGCTTTGAAAATAAAAAACCAACCCACTGTATGTTTCTATAGCGATTAGTTGTAACATGAAACAATTATGATACCAAGAATAGATATGTGCTTGAATCATATTTGATAGCTAGTCTTCACTCTTCTTGTAAGAAATTGTAATGATTTAGATAAATAACAAAAAATATAGGTCTTAATCCATTCAGCAAGCAATCCACAACGGTTGGTCAACTTACTCTGTAACAAACGTTACTGAGTTAGACCTATTTTTCACAGACACAGTAATATTGCCCTTTGATTATGGAACTAATGTTGCGGTGCGAAAACCATTCTTTCATTCACAGTGATATTAACTTTTACCGGTTTAACAACAAAATCTGTTTATTCATTTCTTACTCATGTGGAAGCCATCTGCGAAGATTTCTTAGGGTCTGTGATGAAGAGCTAATGCTTTATATATATATATATATATATATATATATATATATATATATATATATATAAATCACTTTTCTTCTTCGAGTAACAGTGACCTTGAAGTTTCGTCATTTAATCCCCAAATAATGAGCATCCTGTCTTGCCCCATATACATCCTGTCCATATACTTTAGATTGTCCCACATACATCCTATCCATATACTGTAGATTGCCCCACATACATCCTATCCATATATTGTAGATTGCCCCACGTGCATCCGATCTATATACTGTAGATTGCCCCACATACATTTGATCCATATACTGCAGATTGCCCCACATACATCCTATCCATATACTGCAGATTGCCCCACATACATCCTATCTATATACTGTAGCTTGACCCACATACATCCGATCCATATACTGTAGTTTGCCCCACATACATTTAATCCATATACTGTAGATTGCCCCACATAAATCCTATCCATATACTGCAGCTTGCCACACATGCATCATATCCATATACTGTAGCCTGCCCCACATACATCCTATCCATATACTGTAGATTGCCCCACATAAATCCTATCCATATATTGCAGCTTGCCCCACATGCATCCTATCCATATACTGCAGCTTGCCACACATGCATCCTATCCATATACTGTAGATTGCCCCACATGCATCCTATCCATATACTGTAGATTGCCCCGCATGCATCCTATCCATATACGGTAGATTGCCCCACATACATCCTATCCATATACTGTAGATTGCCCCACGTGCATCCGATCCATATACTGTAGATTGCCCCACATACATCCTATCCATATACTGCAGATTGCCCCACATACATCCTATCCATATACTGCAGATTGCCCCACATACATCATATCCATATACTGCAGCTTGCCCCACATGCATCCTATCCATATACTGTAGCTTGCCCCACATACATCCGATACATATACTGTAGCTTGCCGCACATATATCCTATCCATATACTGTAGATTGCCCCACATACATCCTATCCATATACTGCAGCTTGCCCCACATACATCCTATACATATACTGTAGCTTGCCCCACATACAACCGATCCATGTACTATAGCTTAGTCAACATGCATCCGATCCATATACTTTAGTTTGCCCCACGCGCATCCGATGCATCTACTGTAGCTTGCCCCACATACATCCGATCCATATAATGTAGCTTGTCCCACGTGCATCCGATCCATATACTGTAGCTTGCCCCACGTACATCCGATGCATCTACTGTAGCTTGCCCCACATACATCCTATCCATATACTGTAGCTTGCCCCACGTGCATCCGATCCATATACTGTAGATTGCCCCACATGCAACCGATCCATGTACTATAGCTTAGTCAACATGCATCCGATCAATCTACTGTAGCTTGCCCCACATACATCCGATCCATATAATGTAGCTTAGTCCAGTTCTGAGATGCAGAATCAATGATATTGTGCAAAACATGTTTTCTTCTTTCAGAAGTAAAGACCTTGATCACTGATAGGCCCGGCCCTAGGGCAAGGTGAACGAGGCAACCGCCTTGGGCCCCGCGCTTTCAGGAAATCAACTCGCAATGCAATGTTTTTGCTTGGGGCTCCGCTCATCGCTTTCTGCCTTGGGCCACGCACATCCAAGGACCGGGCCTGATCACTGAACCTAAAGATAAATAAAATCCATTCCTTGCCAAGTGGCAGTTATCAGAACAGTTTAGAAAAGTTGGATGGCGTATTATTATTGTACAGAAACCAAAAAGGTAACATTGGATAGACAATGTCATAACAGTATACCTTCCGCCTTGTGGCTGCCATATAACAATGTGAGATAGTGTATTGACAAGGTATATTTTTCACCTCATTTGGAGACTTTACGTATGCCATCACATAAATTTCCATTCACACTGTATTGTGTTTTATTTTCACGACAACAAGAACGGGGGACATCTTTTCTAAACTCATTTTGACCTGTACTTTCCAACTTAGGCGCTTTTTCTTAAGTGCTTAAAAGATACTAGTCGTACAAAACTGTCGATCTTTCATATACATTTACATTATCGTTCTTGTGCGTAATTGATTGGATTGGAAAATCCATATTCCTTTCTTTACAATCATACTTTTGATACTAGTAAAATCCTAAACAAACGATCATGCATCCATACAAGGAATCGTTTTTTTATACGTACTTACTTTTCAATCTGACTCTAAGTCTGTATGCCTGTCCGTCCTTGTATCTATCCATCTCTCCCATCTGTCTGTTTATCTATCTATCTATCTACCTATCTATCTATTATCCATTTATATATATATATATATATATATATATATATATATATATATATATATATATATATATATATATATATATATATATATATATATATATATATATATATATATATATATATATGTAAATATGTATATATATATATGTATATATGTATATATGTATATATATATGTATATATGTATATATATATATATGTATATATGTATATATGTATATATATATATGTATATATGTATATATATATATATATATATATATATATATATATATATATATATATATATATATATATATATATATATATATATATATATATATATATATATATATATAAGATAGTTATTAATATGGTTAAATGAGAAACAGTTGTTGACTTGTACGCAAAGGTCAACCTTCCTAAAAATAAAAATTCCAGTAATAAATAATTAATGCAAGAATGTGCCTTAGTGACATTTTCTTCAAGCACTTTGTATCCGAATTTAGGTATTAACCAGGTCATGAAAAGGAGAGATCTGTTTGACCTTACATTGTGCTCTAAGCTAGGGTTCACACTGACCCATAATTGACATAACTTACCACCCCGTATAACAAACAGGTCGATTGATAGTCCGCACTGTGTAGCCTCGTGATAGCGGAGATAAACACACACGCGCGCACACACACACACACACACACACACACACACACTAATTCACCATCCCATCATCATCCACCACACAGTCCCCCACAATCCCCGTGCTTTTCTCTAGATGAATGACTGCATGGTATAAACACTAATTTATGCACGACTCAAGACCAGATGTTTGTTCTAACTGGTATATTTCTTTGTTTATCTACTTTAACTTCTCTCTCTCTCTCTCTCTCTGGGGCCCCGAGTGGCCGAGTGGTCTAAAGCGCTCTCCGTTACGGATCACTGTCATCTCACCTCTGTCTGCATGGGTTCGAATCTAGGATTCGGCCAATGTGGGTATGTGAGAAAGCTTGCCGGTAGCTTCTCATGGGCCGGTGGTTCTTCCCGGGGGTTTTCCAGGGTTCTTCCTCCACCAATAATACTGGCCGCCATCAATAGCCTATCGTGTGCTGAAAAATGGCGTTAAACCACACAACAACAACAACAACTCTCCCTCTCGTTCTCTCTCTCTCTCTCTCTCTCTCTCTCTCTCTCTCTCTCTCTCTCTCTCTCTCTCTCTTCAACCAACATAACTGCAGTATCCTAGTTGTGTAAACAATTTTATCTAATTCTCCGCATCATCATATATAGGTGTCCCTTTGGTTAAACTAGAATTTGAACAACCTTTCCCCAAACATATTTGGCTTCTTTCAGGGGCCACTCTCTAGAAGGAAACGAAGTTCAGCTAGAGTCCAAGAAATATCCATGGCCTAAAGTGGATTGATACCAGATTCACTGTACCCCGTATTATATTATTCAACAGAACTGGTAATGCAGTCTTACGGATTTTTGTCGATTAGTTAATTCTTAGCTAGTATTTGATTCGTTCATAGTGACTTCGTAGTTGCCAAAAGTATGCGCAGTGTATCGACATCATATATAAATTAATAAATAACTGGAGTAATTATTCAATGAAGTCTAACTTGACTGGTCTTAATTAGAATGGATTATCCATTTAAGCAAATTCTGACTGGCCTTTGAGGACTACCATAATTGGACAACAATTTGATACAGCGGAGATCCTTCCTGTAACAGTTACGAGTTTGCTGCCTAGATTAAACGGATGATCAGATTCCCATATTATATTATGTAAATGTTTGAATAGAATAATGTGGGTCAGTTATGTCCTCCTTACAGGCGTCCACTGTCTAATACTACCTAGTCATGCTACTTAAGAGTATGGTCAAAGCTGGATAATAATACACAATATGGCAACAATTATCAATATATACAGATCAATGTACACAGGCCCGGCCCTAGGGCAAGGCGAACGAGGCAACTGCCTTGGGTCCCGCGCTTTCAGGAAATCAACTCTGCGATGCAAAACAAATTGTGGCTTGGGGCCACGCTCATCGCTTGCTGCCTTGGGGCCCTGCATGCTGCCTTGGGTCCCGCACATCCTAGGACCGGGCCTGAATGTGCAGTAAATAACGAGAATTGTGTAAAAATAAAAATGTTGTATAAAATATAATTAATAACATGTTTCTGGTATATGATAAGCATATGTGATGTGTCCGAAACATATAAAAACAAATATCACCAATTAGAAATAAAACGCATGTGGAAAATAAGCGCAAGAAAAGAGCCATGGGCCAAAGTAGTACAGACGTGCCTGTTTTGGACCACTCAACCAGTTTATCGCTTTAATGAAAACAGTCAATTTTGCAATTTTAAATGTAGTGTAACTGTAACATTCTTGTGTTTTTACACACACACACACAGACACACACACAAACACATACATACATACATACATACATACATACATACATACATACATACATACATACATACATATATTGAAAACATTGACAAAAGCTTTTCATTTCCCCTTAAATAGCAATGCATAAGGAACTTCGTAATCCCACTCACTGCATTGTTAGTGGAGGATTGTAAACCCCATTGCGAATTGAATGAAACTAAAACCTCTTACCAAACTCTCGACCGATCAATTATCAAATGTTCGTAGGAAACTTTTGACATAAACTGCCTGTGTAAAGCTGTTTCTCAAGATAAAAAGTAATGTTGACTCCTTGGTTGCATATATCGTGTTTGAACCGTGCTTAAGCTGTGACCCCGCATCTCAATCGCTTACAGTATGACCCCAGAGCGAACTATACAAAACAAATAATGCAACGACAAAATAGGCGTCTCTTGCTAGGCCTTGTTATCCAATATTTAAATTTAAATTATACAGACAACGGAGACGAAAGAACATGTCAGGCAGCAACCATTTGATTATCGCGGGTGGTGCGGGTAAGTTTACTTTCTTTTAAAAATAATCCGGTCTCAAATATTGGTTTGTAACAGTTATTTTTCCAATAATGCCTAGAGGAAAATAAAGAAGAGAAAACTTGCTATATGCATCATATTAACTGACAAAAACTATTTATAATGAGGTAAAAGAAAAAATGCTTTAAAAAAATCGCAGCCCCGTCCTTCGAAATTCAAAGGGTCGGTCATTTAATATTGTCTGCAGGTAAATGTAGGTATGATATTACAGTAGTTTAAAGTACTTCGGGTACTGTAATATTCCGCATGATGAATATGTCACTATAAAATACTATATTGACAGCGCGTACAGTGAGGGATCGTAGCCAGTTATCTTTCCAACAGGTGGAGCCATGGAAAAAACCCGGTCCCAATATTTGGTTATACTCGGAGTTTATCGTTAGCCAGAACATTCTGGCGCTGATGAAATTTTCAGTACAAGCACATTTTACTTCCGCATATTGGGTTATATAGGCAATTGGAATAGAAACATGGTACACAACTTCATAATGCATAAAGAGTGACAAAATTAATCATTATGATCAATTACTAGAAAAGAACTAACAAAGAGCTAGAGAAGAGATAGCGCGATTTAGATTTTTAACCTAGCTTCAGTAATTTTTCAGTCATATCGTTACGATGTCTGCAGTGTTGCATATTCATCTGTTAGCAAAAAAGATGAAGATAATCCAGTTGTTCACACCACGAGATATAAGGTAATCGCTTTCACATACTAAAAACAGGAGTGGTCCCAACACTGATCCTTCAGACATACAAGCTGGGAAGCTGGGAGCTTTAATTCTTGTGAAAAGCTGTTGCCAAAGATATCCTTTGTTTCATCATAAATATGTAAACTCTATACCAGACAACGGGTTACCGGTGACAACACAGTTTTCCCCTAATGAGATCGGTATGCCAAAAAGGGACTTGGATAACACGTACATATTTGTGATTATTTAGAGCTGAACACACACACACACACACACACACACACACACACACACACACACACGTATATGATATATACGCCAATTGAAACATACAAAACTGTATAATTATCGTAGGAATGCATAATGTGAACGCAGATACTTTTTTCTTTATGCACTTAAGATACATTAAAACTTTAAAATGATTTAGAAGTACAAGACAATACAGAGTGATTCATTGTGGGAAATGTGTTGACATCATGGATTATCCAGCAGACGCCAAACACTGAATTAACCTTTAACGCCAATATCGTTTTTATTTGTTAAAATGGTTCATTTTTTATGTGTGCAAGAAGAATTTTATTACAGGCGTTCCTAACTTCTTCAATCAAGAACGTAAAAGGATCAATGACACCTTGTTTAACGTAAAGATCACAAAGTACGTTTTTATCTATTGTGTGAAATTTATAAGATCAACCAGCGTTGCTTACAAAAAGTCTTGCAGAAAACAACCAAACCAAGCAGCTTAAAAAAGAATGGGATGCATACATCGTATTTCGGGTCGGTTCATTTGTGCTTTACCGATCATAAAACGACATATCCACACCCCCCCCCCACCTGTAAGTGAATACTATTTGTGCATCCGTTGAGTAATAACAACCCTGAATGAATGTCATTTTTGTGTGCCACAGTTCTATGGCAAAGTTACTTGCGGTTGGAACGGCGTTCTATACATGATATGTAGTTTAGAAACCCATTCAAGATGCCCTCAAAAACCTTTGTGTGGGGATATTGTTTATCTCCAGAAAAAGCACAAAATAGATCTGATGATAACATATATAGAATAGATGTGCTTCCTTGTACTGGCAGCTTTCTTTGTTTCGGTCAAGTTAACAAACGCTTTATTTCGTTTCTGTTTTCCACAGAATGTTGGAGGAAACAACGAGTAGAGCCTATATGATACGGTTAAACGCAAACTTTCAGAAAACTGTACCGCTTCCTAAGATTTAGGGTCAATTGTACTAATAGACACTTCCCGTATGACTTCATCGATAGTAGTGACAGTTCTGCCATTGGCTTTATATGGCATTTGGAAGGTGAAATAAATCCTTTGATTCTCAAGAAAATATTTTTAAACATAGAAATAGAATCAATAGTATCTATATTTAATATATAGATACAAATTTTGACTCTGTCTACCTTTCTAATATTGTCTAATTTTTGTGGCCTTAACAGAAGAACTGCGAGGTTGCAAGTGACTTTACTCGGAAGGGCCTACTGAGTGTACGTAGGTTAAATTAATTTGTAATTTTACTTTCGTCCGTGTGAATCGTCTTACGCTTCCTAATACAATTATAAGAAATGTAATCCTTTGATTTAGACTGATGCAAATGGAATTTCAAATCTATTCCTTCATTTTTAACTAACATTGTTTCTCACGTAGGTTATGGTGGGATGCTTTGTTTGGCGCGGAGATTATGTTAATGTTTTCCTGTCGTTTTCTAATTGATACCTGCCGGTGACATTCATTAAACCCTTCCGCGTAATGAGATGGAATTAATACTGACCGAATTGTGTCGGTATTAATTATATAAGATTATAATAATTAAGGCAATGCTCTCTTAAAGGTAAACAGTGCAGAAACCATTCGTTAATTCTCACTTTAAACATCGAAGATTGCAGTTGTCTTTGAAGGACGAGTGTTTTGCAGTTGTATTTGCAAGACACGTGTTTTTGCAGTTGTCTTTGCACGCGGCAAGTGATTTATCAAAATTAAAGTTGTTGTTATTTTACCCCAACCCCATTTTATGAGATGTCAGGTACAGCAATGTGCAGGGTAGCATCCAAACTGAAAAATATGGTTGGTGAACGATAGTTAAAAGCTGATATGCCACTATAAGAGTGAGTTGGTTGCCCATTTTCTTCAGTCAAAGTTTGGCTTTGCCCCCACCCCCACCCCCGAGTGTGACTTAACTGCTGTATATACTAGAAACTACCTGACACAATAAATAACCGGTGAAGTTGAACACCTAACTAGCCACATGTCGATGTCCACTGGCCATAGGGGAATGCTACTTTGCTTTCTTTCCACTACATCAGTAGACTGACCAATATGTGTTTTCTTATTACACCCTGTTGACACGGGGTTGTATCTAACCAGACCAATCATAATTCATACGTATCAACATACCCTTTGTTACTGACGGACTGGATCCTACTCCTTACTAGTGACTGACTGGTACTTACCTTTTACTAATGACTGACTGGTACCTATTCCCTACAAGTGACTGAATATTAGGTTCCCTTTACTAGTGACTGACTGATACCTACCCTTTGCTGGTGACTAACCCTTTACCAGTGACTGACTGTTATCTACCCCTTACTAATGACTGACTGGTACCTACATCTTATTAGCAATAAACCGGTTTCTAATCTGTGAAAAAGGTCCGTGAACCAATCAGATCGTGAATGACATTTTCCGTTCCAAAGTGTGATATGGCACATTTGACTATACCCCAGGGTTTAGAGCAGCGCTTTTATTCCCGTACATTTCTTACTGTTGCTTGAGGGGCCCCGAGTGGCCGAGTGGTCTAAAGCACTCTCCGTTACGGATCACTGCCATCTCACCTCTATCTGCGCCGGTTCAAGTCTCGGATTCAGCCAATGTGGGTATGTGAGAAAGCTTGCCAGTAGCTTCTCGTGGGTCGGTGGTTCTTTCCTAGGTTTTCCCGGGTTCTTCCTCCACCATTAATACTGGCCCATCGTGTTCTGAAAAATGGCGTTAAACCCCACGGCAACAACAACTACTGTTGCTTGACGATGTCACGGTCTCTTGTTGCCAAGTGATTTGGGTTGAACCTAATGTTCATGTTTTTGGTCACAAAAGAAAATACCATGTCGTGCAACTCTGTCGGTTGTTTCCCGCAAATATTATAAGTCATGTGTATTGTGTAGATAGTGATATGTACTTGATTAAATAAAGTAGAGACTCATGTTTTAAGAAATAGAACACAGTCGAACTTTATGGTTCATGTAAGATCACGTTACATACGTTTCTGAGTGGATTAAGTGTCTTGAGCAAGTTTACCGCATTCTGCTTAATGTCCACGCCCGCCCTAATCCAGGTATGTGTACCCGATGCCTTTTGTTTTAAATAGAAGTACCTACTTAAGACTTCTGTGTTTCTAATAGGCATTCGATCCAAGAAACGAAACTTGTACAAGAGTTATACATTGGGGTCAGTATCAAACACAAAGTCTATTAGAAATCTTCTGATTTTGTTTATTAGCTTTAAATCCTTTAAAATTTATGCACAATTTTGTGACGTCATTGAGTGCCTGCTCTTTAGAGTTACTGAGTGTTGAATTCTTTACTTGTGTTAAGCACACACATTGATTTCTTTTGCTGCGAAAGAAAGACTGGGAAAGGAGGGACTGATTTAGTTTACATTCAAAACAGGTGACACAATTTAAAGTTGATCATAATTTAAGATTTCACTAATATACTCTACTAGTAGTGGCCGTTTGCAAAAATACAGTGAATATTTTGGGAATAAGAAAGCTTACACCACTAATATTTACAGATGAACAACCTGGAATGGTCATCCTCTAATTATAACTACATTGCCACTATTTGTCATAGGTATTTTCGTCCGGTCAAAATATTGTATGTATAGACCAACCAACTCAGAACCTAAATGGGGGAAGAGGATTAGAACAGGATATAGAATCTATTCTAATACTCTCTTTGTCTATTCATACAAAGGACGCGGCGTTAGTAAACCTAGTTTATACTGTACGTATTGCGTGCTATCTACCAATGAATACCATATAAAGGATTGGGTCGTTAAGAGACAGGGAGGATTAACACATACTATTTTCCTACCATAGTTCACAATCTGCTGCTGTTATGTGGAAAAGGTCGTATATACCATATCATCTGAATAACACTGAATCTTGAAAGATATTGGTCCTAAAAATCGTTGGGTTCCATTTAAACCAGATAATATCGACGTTTCATCACATAACGAGCAATGTGATTTCTCCCTCGAAAAGAGATCCGATATTGTTAAGCCAAATCGTTAATCAATCGATTTCAGTCGAAAACTGGAACACAATATTTAATGACGTCACCATTGGAGTTCGTGTACCAACATAAACAATATCTGGTGACTCGAACATTCTCCGCCATGGAAAACGACGAAACTTCGCATTTGGATTGATCATGTAAACACACACCCCTCCCCAATACACAAGATTTTGTTATTCAAACATATTCGAGAAAAAAAAAACATCACTTTAAACCTTTCTTTAATATCTGGGTATATTTTAATACATGCCTTATCTAGATGAAGTTACAGAGGTTTAATAAAAGATAATAAAAGAACAACTTAAGATCATGCTTTTACACAAAGGTATTATTTTTAATCACATCAGACACAAACCTCTTTTTAAAACAAATCTTGAAAACCTAATTTTAAATTTATATAAATGTTACTGAAACTCTGACTCTAATCACTTTTATTACATACTGTCGATTATGTGAAAATCAACGATCCCCTCACCTTTTTTCCCGTAAGGCTGCATAAAGCGATAACACAACTGCTTTCGTAACTTACTCTGTAATATTGTTTCATAAAGTAAAAAATAAAATACCCAGGGATTTTTTTCTATTTTTGAAAACAAATGTATCTTTCTTTCAATCTATTAAAATATACACATACCTGAGTGATTAAATCCCTTACCTCAAAGGTGTCGCCTATTTATGATGCCAATAACCGCAATTACTTTTCCTTCCTTCAGGCAATTATAGAAATAGATTGAAGTAAGGGTTTGAGATTATTTTTATTACCGTTCCAGGTTAGAGCCTTCTACACCATAGCCATGACTCTTTCCACACTAGAATTGTGACTGCAGCGGGGGCGAAAATACCAAGGTGCACAAATAATGTTCCGTGTACTTTTTTTTTCCAAGAGCGCATTAGAGACTGCACCGTGAGAGCACTACTGCTTTCTCGGCTTTTACCGCATGCAAATCGATTGCCAGTTTTGGTTCTGCCGCGTGATTTCGTATCTGTGAACGGAAATGTTAGACGTTTTCGATTTCCTCCTACAGTTTTATGTTCGATATCCAATGAGCACAGCTTGGCGGCTGCTAGAATTTTAGCATAAACACGTATTCGTTTATACAACCGTAATGATGACCGGAACATCGATCGGCCATTTTCGCCAGGTCGTGAAATAAACTCGGAAATGGTTGTAGGAATACACATCATTTTTGATGTGCTTTGTGATTCACCTCTATGATTCACTGTATTTGCAATGGGATGTTTTGCCGCAAAGTTCGTTTTTCAAAGGCATATGCTTTTACATTTATTACGTCCCTGTGCCAGTGATCTTTCTAAAAACATAAATCCTGTGTTTTTTAATTGAATTTCAACCTCAGCCAATGCTTCTTCTCGTCCTCCTTTCTCATCTGACCGACATTTCATGCGCTCAGTCTTTTGTTTATTACTCTGTGTTCCAGCGGATGGTGCATAGGACAGTATTTCATTATACGACAATTAACCATGATAGCAATTTTTAAACATCAGGTTAGCATCTCGTGGGCAAACGGTGTAACCAGGCAACAGAGACTGCGAATTAACAGGCAATAGCATTTTTTTGCTCGAATACAATTGTTTTCAAGCCGGTATTTTACCAAACACTGCACACTTGCCAATCCAAGTAGCACACAAACTCTTAAATGGCCACAAATTGTGCGTTTGTATCCAATGAGTTTAAATATAATGCAGTTTTTGTATTGTTACGACTGTATGGTCATAAACGGAAAGAAGAAAAACCATCAAGTTTTGCAAAAGTTAACAAATAATATAATAAAAATTATATATGAAAACGTGAATTGAACTTTTAGTATTATGAAGTGAATTCAAAATAATCATGAGAAAGTTCTATTAAAGTAAAAAAAGAATGGAAAGTTCCGTATAAATTTCTAAACCGGAAATGGTCATAAAAGGCCAAGAATCGTGACGTAGTCAAAATAGAATTTTCCAGAACTCCTTTTAATAATTCTCAGTAGCTCTAAATTAATACTGCATTGCAAATGATCACTTTCTATTTGCATTGAAATGTCAAAGCAAATGTTTTTCCTCTCAAATAATGTCTAAGTACCTCATAAAACGGACTTGACGTTACATGAGAAACACAAGAAATAAGATTGACTCCAAAAATATGAATGAATCAGATTTCTCAGTCCTCCCCTTATATACACCTTCAAGAGTCTATTACGACTATATGTTGCATTAAACCCCATGTGACAGATCTTACTACTCAGTCTAATATTTCAAAATATTCATGTGACCTAATTCACTGAAATAAGAAATAACTTATTTCTTCTAAGATACCACATTTACATGTACTAAATTTAATTATAGATAATCACTACGATTTGCTGTCATTAATAAAAATGTCCGCTGACGGAAGATAAAATCATACTCTTCTCTGCATTTCTTCTACATTGTTTATATTTGTTACTTTTTCTCTCTGCAAAGGAAAATATTGTTATGAGTATGTGTGAATGCCATAAATGTTTCTATAAATAATTTAGTGCAGGCACCTTCTTAACTGAATAGCCCTTGGTGATCTTCGCCCTCTTTGTTATCTTCAATGGGTATTTCGCTATCTATGTCATCGCTGATTGTTTCGTTATCTGTGCCGTGGACGGATAACTCGGTCAACATCAACGGTTCGAAATGTTCTTGCACAATGACTTTTCAGCCTTTTTTGTATTCCTATTAAAGTTTCAGTTTCGGTGAATCGTTTAATTGGTTCGTGGCATATATTTTAAAACTCATGCATAATTTTTTTTTTTGGGGGGGGCCTGTTTTATAAATCAATATGATACATTCAAGATAGCAACGACCTTTTCTGGGACGTTATCAAAACCCACTGTGTGAGTAATTTAATTCCCACATCAGCAATACATTTGAATTCTTCCACGATACTCTGAATGCCAAACGATTGCAATTTCAGCATCATATAATACTTAATGTGATCGTTTATGATAATATTCTACCACAAAATGAAAAAGTCTCCGCTATGATTGCGTTTGTCGATAGTATTTCTTTGAGATTTGCTTGCATATGCACATTGCTCAGTTAGGCTGATGCTCGTATTTTTCGTACAATCAACAGACATGATACTGACCAGTGTCATTTACACTACCGCTCAAAAGTAATTACACGAGGCTAGTAGGGAATCAACATACAGACAGTACATCATTACATTTGACTTTAATACTTCATGTACAACTCATCCCAAACTAGACGTTTCCTCAGTTAATAGAGAAACATTTAATTTTCAACGTGTGTGATTGGAAACTGAAATGTTTAGACCAACACTGTCGCATGGTAACCGACCAGGCCACGGTTTAGCACGTACATATGAAATAAAAAAAATTATACATAAACTTTGCAGCGCTTGCCAAAAAAATAAAAAATAAAAATAAACGCATGATATACTCCTCCCTGTTTATGCCAATATTAATCTGAATCCATTCCGAAAATGATGTTTCTATCGGAATGTCTCTTTTTAGTGTAATAGGCTCTTTCGTAATATTATCGTGTACTTGTCACGTATTATGTACTTGTCACGCATTATGTACTTGTCACGTTTTTTCAATGTTAAACTTTATCAACCATGTTTGGTACCTGGTATGTTTCATGACAATTTCTTTATATCGAATTATTAGATTAGCACGACCACCAGCAATAATTTACGGCGGTGTCATATATTGGCGATGTTCAGTTTGACAGTTGTACACCATAATCTGAAACCCTTTTTCCATCTTTGAGAATTACTGGCATGCAGAACACAAAACAAAAAATGTTTCAGACTAAACCGTCAGTCAAATATTGTCAAGCTTGAAATGCCGTTATTGCAGATCTAATTAATACTGCAGTGTGGCTTTCCCTGAGTAGCCATGATTCCTGCGGTGGCAAGTTCATGTGGCGGTGATAGAAAGCTGAAATCTGGATCGTAATACAAATTTGAAATCCTCACTTTACTACTACTTCTGTTATTAGGTTGAATAAGATGGTACACAAAGCAAAGATAAATACACAAACCAAGCACACTCGTACAGTGACACCAAAAGAGTGCAAACATTGTTGGCACCTGTTAATTTTGCTGGTCGGCATGTCTGCTTAGCGACAATGCAGAATCTTGTTGACGTGTTCAGCGGTAATATGTAACTTTGACCCAGTGTAGATGAAACATTAATAAACATCCGAAAGATGTTTAAATATAGAAAGTTTGAAATGCACTAGGTCTCCATGATAATAAAGTCAGAGATGAATATCATTAATACATTGTTTTTCTAAAACGTATTTTTATGCTTTGCTCAGGCGATTCACACGGTTGTTCGGGTAGATGTTTTCTTGAATAATTATTGTAAAAAGGCTTCAATAACTGCAAAAAATGTACAATTGGAAACATGCTTGTATGAATCGTACATATTATTAATAACATCTTCTCATTGAAAATTAAATTATTCCTAAAAAAAACCACCATTCCTATCTAAAAATGAAAGCATTATAGTCAACGTATACCTTACTTTGATTGGTAAGAGGACAAAATGATAAGAAAAGTCAAAGTAAAGTTACATTTTGTTCTGTCACTCCACGCAAATGACCGCCAGGGGTTCGGGCATGACAGCCGAGGAATCATTACGTGGATCAGCTATAATTTGGTTATCTCCTGTCTACCGAAAGGTTAATTGAAGTTTCTTTATCCCCATTCTCTGATTCTCCCAAAATGTCCAACGCTGAAAAGAAAAATGTCGGGATGACAAATGAATCCCGCAACGCATTAAAATGAGAACTAGTTACAGCTCAGTCCATGCAGTATCTAAATACCGTCATCTAAAACCTTATTGGGACTCGGGAGTAAGGTCAATAGAGCTGAAACGGGATATCCACGCCCTATTACTTATTTGATTGAAGTTTTTCAATATATATTTTATATGAAATTCAAGCTTGTGGAGAGTCTAATTAAACCTATACAATACACAGAAGTGGGTTCAACCGGAATAATAAGACGCCTTGTCGTAATACTTTATTATGTAACGCGTGACATGGTACCAACATAGAAAATAGTGTAAGAAATGAAAGCGGTACGTGTTACCTGTTCATATTAGAATGTCACTTCATTAAACCAAGGAAGAAAATGCTTGCTTTACCTGCCATCTATGGATCGATTCGACCTTGAGAATTCGATTCCACCTAATAATATTATTGAGGAAAATTGCGGTATCAGTTTACCTTTGACAAGCGCAGGAATTTAAATTATGAAATCATTCAAGATGACTTTCAGTTCTGTTAAAAAAGGCAGAAAATATGCCGAATCATGATACTACATATGTTTGCTGTCAAAACTATTTGTGTCATAATTGAAGGTAAGATAAGATAAGATTTATTTAAATTCGACATGATTTAGAGCACCTATTCAACATTCAGCTTCTAATGAGCTTTTTACTGACATTGTAAACCAATGCGAATCCACGATGACCGATCATATCTATCCAGTTGTATCAACCAGTCAGGCGTAAATCAAGTCTTCAGTATATATTGTAGTTACTACTTCTGTATTCACTTCAGTAATATATTGTCCGTACATAACAATATCATGGTTTCCAACATAAGTGTCTCATGCTGAAAGAGGATATTCAGATGAAGAAGTAAATTATCAAGCAATAACCGGTCCCGTGTTCTTGACACTAGTTGAGCACGAGAATTGGAATTGAAATTAAGCCCCAGAAAATAAAACTTACACGATACCATTAAAAATTGACCTAAATGAAAAGAAACTGAAGATAGAAATATAATTTAAATTCGTATTCTTCTATTCCGAAAGGAGTAATTATGCTCCAAATTCTTTTTTTTAACCGGTCAGGTGCCCTAGTGGTTAGAGCGTCCGCCTCGGATGCAGGAGGTCGTGGGTTCGATCACCGGCCGAGTCATACGAAAGACTTATAAAAAATGGTACTAACAGCTGCCTCGCTTGGCATTCATCATTAAGATGTTAGTGTTAGGACTGGTCAGCCTGGTGTCAGGATAATGTGACTGGGTGGGTATCATTCTACATGTCTGCGGCATGATGCCCCAGTGCTAGACATCACTATGAACTGTCACATTGCAGACATCGTAGCGATATGGCTGAAAGAAATGTTAAAGCTACGTTAAAAATCCAAATCACATAAAAAAATCACACAATTTTTAACCTTGCGTTAGAATTTCTCGCTGAAAAATGTTTCGAAATGGGTATGAAATGTTATCTTACAAACATTTAACGGCTTAGCTTTAGATTTGCTGAAACTGTAGGGCAGGTTTCGGTCGTCGAGAAGGAGGCAGTATAGATAGTTCATAAAGAGACGTTAGCATAAAAAAGAAAACAACTTACACAACAAAAAATACGGTTTGTTTGGTACAGATCCACTTTTGTTGCTAAACATTGTTTAGGTTTTCCATAGTGGATTGCAAAATAAATTGAAAGTTAGATAATCACTACCATACTCCAATGGCTCAAATATTTTATTCTAAGAGGACAAAGGGAAATTACGTTGTCAAATAAATGATATGTATTCGCGACAGTACACAAGCATGAAAGCTTGTGTAACGTTCCTTTTTTTATAATGCTATGTATAATAAATATAAACGGTGCGTTTGACTTTTGTCCGTGATTGTGGATAGAGTTTTTGCCTAAATAACTTTTGTCTTTGTTTTTAAAGATACTTACTAATATTGAGCTAAAGGTTTATCCTTGTTGTCAAGTGGGTATTTGTCTTTATAGCTTTTTTGGCAAACAATTATTAATTCCTGTTCCATGATCAGTCTTTCGATCATAATAGTTGTTTAGCTATAATTTGAGAGGAATTATATATCCAAATTATTCATTGGAGTTACAAAGTATCTATTCTCTTTTTGGTATAAAACACTACTCTGGGATTATTGAGAACTCGTTCAAGGACATTTTCGGAATATATCATCGTAGCAAACCATTACATTCAAGACTATTGGAATTCATTCAGAACATTATATATATTTGGACTTGTTATAGAACAGTTTTAGGATCTTTTGGGTGATTTTATTCACGATGCCGTGTCTTTTGAATTTTCGCTTTGTACATCTGGCTGAATGTGGCTTAAAATGTTGGTTTTATTTCCTTTCTGTTACTTATTTTAAGACCTATAGTCGAAACAATATACAGTGCGGGGAAATTAATATCTCCAGGCTAGAACTGTGCAGAGGCTGGATTTATTTTTGAGAGTACTGGTGATCATTTTGGTAAGTGAACAATCTATCCGACTTTGTCTCACTGTTAAACAATTTAGGGTTAGTCTTTTTCACCGATACTTTCCTTTTTAGTTATGGAATTTAATACCCGCGTAGGCGCTATCCTTGATCAATATCGGTTCTGTACCTGTCCAATCAGATGGGCACAATTTCATTTATTGTTCGCACTTATCCGGTCTTAACACGTTAATACACCGACCTACCTCCGTCGTAATGTGCTGAAGAATCGAACTTTCCGCCTTTTGTCCCACGTGTTATCAACCATCTGACACCAAACTAATATCGCGTGCAGGGACAGCTGCACTTTGGTCGTGTATTTCGGTAGTGTACCTGAATATCCTCCATCACAAAATGTGCTATGTATAGAATTTAGTTCCTCCCTAGTCGAAAGTTAACTTTAGTAAAGCTGTGGATCTCCTTCCAGTTCGATAGGAGACGTGGGAGGAAGCGACTACTAGCAGCTATTGCAACTATATCCCTGTGGGCAGAATATGATAATTAAAAAATTACATAGAACAAGGGGTGATTCATTTTCCAAGTGTTTTGTGAGCGACTTGAAATTTTTCTTCCAATATATCCTTGCTGTCGATATCTCGCATCTTTTAAGATCTTTTACACAGAGTTTAAGTCCTGGCGTTTACCTTTCAAAACAGTTAACCTCTAATATCTTTCGCAGAGGCGCTTTCCTTCTATGTGGCCATTGCAGCATATCTCATGATCGATAGATTTTTCTAAAGCCGTTGCGGATGCCAATGATGAAGATGACGAGCTTCCCCTTTTTCACGTACTTCGACGTCTCAGGAATCCCAAATGATTTGACCCATTCAAAATGATATACTTCGCTGTCCTCGTAAATAAAAATTGTCTGTCCCTCGTAGTCGTAAAGCCCTATTGAATCAAAGATGCCGATAGTGTATTCATCACCTGACAATTTATTGCTGTCAGTGAAGAATTATTGAAAACGTATATTAGTGAAATAAATTTAATATACGTTGGCATGAAACGTTAGTCAACTCAGCAACCACCTACTCACTATATTTGTGAAAGTATACGCTCAAGAATGAAGATGATAAAACATGTTTACTCAGCCTTAACCAGGAAATTTCAGAGACAGATAAATAGTATAGAGGCAAATGAGGAATCATTGCAACTCTTGTAATTTTACATTTTGTATAAATGTGATAAATATATTGTGTGATCGCTCTGAAATTGGTTCCTTTAGCTTGCGAAAATTTTCTAACAATTAAGTGAGGTTACAATGCTGAATATTAAGAATGAAACCACCGAATTTTCAGGCGGTATTGTAAAATGTCAAATCTTAAATAAATTTTCTTAGACCTTCCAGCGTAGTTTCAAACACAGTCACAATGTAGCTCCTAGGGAACTTTCCTCTCTTACATTGCAAAAAAAACAACACTTGACAACCATTTCGTCGCAACAATTGACAACCATTCCGTAGCAAACTAAATGACAATTGACAACCATTCAGTCGCAAACAAAATAACAACGTACAACATCATCTGTATTAAATCATTGCCATTTTAGTCCACTAAATCAATAAAAACCAGTCAAATGACCAAAATTGTTTTCATAAATTCTCATATTATTAATAGATGGAACACATTTTTATTTAAAAGTGCCACTTAACTTAATTCTTAACAATGAAGTGCGCAGTTAATTGTTGTAGATGTATCTGTATACTTGTACGTATGATATATATATTTTATGATTACAATGCTTTTACTTTATATCTGTATTTTAATTTAGATGTATGGACTATGTAGTCTGAAATAAAGAATTCTTATCTTATCAATTATTTCGAGTCGTATAAGTTGTAATAAATTTCAATACACATATAATAGAACTAATTTCTTACAGGAAAAATATGGAGGCTGAACCGTGTCATACTATTTTCTATTAGAAAAAACGTTGGCTAATTCAAACTATTTAAGGAATATGTCTTCGATGTTTATATTGTTGTTATAAGTTATCAGTGCCAAGGGCGTGACATTAAAGAGAAAGAAGGATGCGCAAAAGCATTAACAATCTTTGACTCACTAAATGACATGCAAAGACTGTTATTTTTCATTTGTATGGATCATTTCCCGATAAGAGATCGCCACGTGGGGTTGAGAACTTGAGCGAAAGATATTATATATATATATGCTGTCCACAAAAATCCTCCACATCAAAGAGGTTCACTGTCCTCTCTGCTCACGGCGAGTGTCCATTTAATGTCTCTTGTAGAGGACTAATTGTGTACAGGTGGGTCTAACGTAGCGGTAACGCTGCCTTGATGCCCCAGGTAGTAATTATATATAAATAATCGAGGCTTTTGTGGTTACATCAATTGAAAAATCACACACTTTTCGTGACCCATAAACTATTAATTAAATCAACCAAGGTCTCGTAAATTATTCATGAATTTTAGTTAACTTCGCAAGAGAGGTACTAGTTTAACCGCAACTTATTTTTAAAGTTTGTTAAAGTTGGGTATTTGAACATAGCAGTTGACGAGCATTGCTCAACGTAAATTAATGTAATTTGGTCATTTATAAATGTATTAGTCAATCGTTTATTTCACAATTTAACCTCGAAGCTAGCCTTTATAGAAATAATAAAACTAATGGGGGAAAAAAACGCGTTGATACATAAGCATCAAAGGTATACCGACGGTCAAAACAACTGAACTTTCTATATGGAAAATGTGCCTTTGAAAACAATATGAGGCAGTTGGTGCTCATCCGAATATACTTACAGTTTTGATCGACAGGCTGTTTGTGATGATAATATCTTACCCATTGTACTTGAAAGCGAAGACTTACCTAAGCAGAGATGACTTTATAAAGTTTTTGGTAGTGGTTGGTGACGCATAAAACACGTGCAGATGCTCTCATTTGTTCGGGATTTATCCTTGTCGTATTTCTAATCACATTCTGACCAATGCAACATTTTAGAAAGACAAAGGTTCATCGAAGTCTTAGCAATTGTTTATGTCTCACACCAAAAGGCTAGTAAAGCGATCAGTCCGTCTTAAACATACAAGAATAACTAATTAATCCTCAATTATTTGTGTGATCGAATGCGCGCACGCGAATAATATCTAATACACTGCAGCTACCGACAATCCAGGAAATATAATTTAAAGTGGAGGAACGTCAATACGGCGATGTGGCAAAATGACCTACAACATACCTACATTTATACTTTATTTTGTCAGTACCTTATGTTTGAACTCCACACGCGTAATTGTTTTGTTTCTAACGATCATTGGATAAATAATAACATGATAAAAAAGCAAAAGTGAAATCAATTAAAACTCTTCGACTTATCTATCCTAGAATGTTCACCTTTTTCAAATTGAAAAAATTATGTTCCATTTTTAATAGGACTATTGCGTATTACTAAAGAATAGATACCATAGTATTAAATGGTATACTTCGTATACAACTTCTGTCTAATTGTCTAATACCAATACTCGATGTCTTGTAAATATATGTTGTCATGATGGTCTATGCTCCAGATCTGACTAATATATATAGAAACAGTGCAAACTGGTATCATATTCGATTGAGGAAATTATAATCACTGAAGGTTTTGTTGAAAACAATGCGGGATAATCGTGTAAATCTCTGAATAACACAGGCTGCTGTTTGAATTGATACTTGTTGCTCGACAAACGATAAGCTTTTCAGAACAGTAGCTTATAAGCGGCAAAACATTGACCGAATGAATCAGCACGGAAACATAGAAAAGTACAAAGGACCCTCATACAAGATCGATGCAAGATCGATTGGTTTCTGACAGCCATATATTTATCAGCTAAATTGTACTCAGTGTTTGCTATGACTCAGCCCGATGTGAAAAGTAACTGTTCGCTCTCAACAAGCAACCACAATTAGTTCAAGAAAAATTACGGCTCTCCCGGAAACAAAACCATAAACAGAAGACTACTGCCCCTCACCCTACCACTCTTGCCACCCCCACCCCCCAATCTTACAAGTCCTGTTTAAATTAAATTATAAAGTGAACAACTCAAACAAAATAAATTGACTGTCTTCAAATGTTATTATACAGGCATGGACTGAGGGAGGTCACAAATATTTCCAAGTATGAGAACTTAATTGTTGTCCAAAATGTAATTAAAGCGAATGATAGTCTTGCAATGCTGGTGCGACGCAAAATCCAAAATCATATATATCTAAATACTTTAACTGAAGCTGGGTGATTAAGCTTACATTATAGCTAACACATTGTGAAATATATAGTGCGGACATTAGAGAACTTGGTGATAAAATAGAAGTGTTTACAATGAAGCCTAATGTTTCTTAGTTACATACAGGAAAACGGAGTGGGATGCCAACACCCGGCAAGATATTCATTAGAGAGGGACGGTAAGCATAAAACACACTCGACACACGCGAAAATATTTAACGGACTTGATAAATTAAGTACAATTCAAACATAAAGAAATACTCTCCTGACACACGCCAGTAAATAACTAAAACTTACGTTCCTTATTTTCTAAAACTTGGAATTGGCCCAAGTATCTACACAACATTCCATTTGGGCACACGTATGTACTTGTGACACGTTTTTAACATGTGATTAAAGGAGCAGAATGTAATTATATTTGTAATATTCAAAAATTATTTTTTGCAAAAAATACAACTGTTTTGCAAAAATATTAAAATGTTTTTTCCATGAAAACTGAAAGCATTTTGGTCATGTCAGTAAATAGGTAACAAAATTACTGGGGAATTCCTTTCTGCCATCTCACCTCTGTATCCAGATAGGTTCGTGTCCCGGGCTTGGCCAATGTAGGTATGTGAGAAAGCTTGTCAGTAGCTTCCCGTGGGTCGGTGCTTCTTATGGGGTTTTCCAGGGTTCTTCCTCTGCCAGTTACACACACACACACACACACACACACTCACGCATATATATATATATATATTCCCGCTGTGATTTTCGTTTTGCATCAGCCCCCACTTGGGCTTTGCGGACACCATCGGCTGCGTGTATGTAGCCATTGTGATACAAGGTACAAAGGAAATACATTTTCCTTGTTTAGAGTGCCATTTATGTATTCGGCATTTAGTAAGTCTCGAATCGAATAATAAATTATTACATATTTTAAACACCTTGAAAATTATGGTAATGAAAGGCAATTATATTTCCAAAGGTGCCAAAGGTATCGTCACACCTGTTCTATTGAATGTTCAAACTAGTTATACCTAAAGGCCTGCCATTACTATTTAATAGCTATGCTACTTTCAAGCTTTAAACAATTATAAAGGTCAAGATCAAACAATTATAAAGGTCAAGATCAATATATGATTACCAATGTGAATTTTAGGTCAGTGGAACACGCGTATTCGACCTCGCAATCTTTCGCAAATTGTTGTTGCATACAAAAGCACCAACACTTTATTAAATGTAGGTATTGTAGACTGTATCAGTATGGGAATGATCTAGGGATCCTATAAAAAAATCGGCATGTTGTGATAAACTATAAAGTCTCTTCTTATACTTGAATAATTGTTTATGGAGTGGACACATGACAACAGTATAATCTGATAACTCTTTATGGAGTAAACACATGACAACTGTATCCTCTAATAACTCTTTAAGGAGTAGACACATGACAGCAATAAACTCTAATAACTATTTATGGATTAGACACATGACAGCTGTATACTCAAATAGCTATTTATGGAGTAGACACATGACAGCAGTATACTCTGTATACTCAGATAGCTCTTTATGGAGTTGATACATGACAACAGTATACTCTAATAACTCTTTATGTAGTAGACACATGACAACAGTATAATCTATTAACTCTTTATGGAGTAGACACATGAAAGCAGCATTCTGTAATAGTTCTTATACTCTAATATTTCTTTATGGAGTAAACACAGGTCAACAGCGAACTTTAATAACTGTTTATTATGGAGTAGACACATGACATCAGTATAATATAATAGCTCTCTACGGAGTAAACACATTATATAGGTATACTCTAATAATTGTTTATGGAGTAGACACAACATCAGTATAATCAAATAACTCTTTATGGAGTACACTCATGACACCAGTATACTCTAGCAACTCTTTATGGAGTAGACACATGACAACAGTATCCTATGATAACATTTTATTGAATAGAGGAGTGACAGCAGTAGACTCTAATAGCACGTTATGGAGTAGATACATCATAGGATTATACTCTAGCAACTCTTTATGGAGTAGACACTTGACAACAGTATCCTATGATAACATTTTATTGAGTAGAGGAGTGACAGCAGTAGAATCTAATAGCACGTTATGGAGTAGATACATCATAGGAGTATACTCTAGTAGCTCTTTTGGAATAGACACATGACAGAAGTAGAATGTAATAGATTTTTATGGAGTAGACACATGATATCATCAGACTCGCATAGCTCTTTATGGAGTCGACACATGACAACAGTAGACTGTAATAGCTCTTTATGGAGTAGACACATGACAAGAGTAGACTCAAATAGCTGTTTATGGAGTAAGCACATGACAGCAGTAGACTGTAATAGCTCTTTATGGAGTAGACACATGACAGCAGTAGATTCTAATAACTCTTTATGGAGTAGACAAATGACAGCAGTAGACCCTAATAGCTCTTTATGGAGTAGACACATGACAGCAGTATACTCATAGCTCTTTATGGAGTAGACAAATGACAGCAGTAGACACTAATAGCTCTTTATGGAGTAGACACATGATATCAGTATTCTCTAATAGCTCTTTATAGAGTGGACATATGGCAACAGTATACTCTGATAGCTCTTTATGGAGTAGACACATGACAGCAGTATACTCATAGCTCTTTATGGAGTACACAAATGACAGCAGTAGACACTAATAGCTCTTTATGGAGTAGACACACGACATCGGTATTCTCTAATAGCTCTTTATAGAGTGGACATATGACAACAGTATACTCTAATAGCTATTTATGGAGTAGACACATAACAGCAGTATACTCTGATAACACTTTATGGAGTAGACACATGACAGCAGTAGACTCTGTGTGTGTGTGTGGTTTGGATTTTTAACGTAGCTTTAACACTTTTTCAGTCCTAACACTAACCTCTTAATGCTGAGCGCCAAGCGAGGCAGCTGTTAGTGCCGTTGTTGTAAGTCTTTGGTGCAGTAGACTCTAATAACTCTTTATGGAGCAGACACATGACAGCAGCATTCTCTAATAGCTCTTTATCGAGTAGACACATGACAACATTAGTCTCTAATAAATCGTTATGGAGTTGACACATGACAACAGTATACTCAAATAACTCGTTATGGAGTTGACACATGACAACAGTATACTCAAATAACTCGTTAGTTAACAGACACAGGACAACACTACACTCCAGTAACTCTTTATGGAATAGACACATGGTAGAATTATAATCTAATAGCTCTTTATGGAGTTGACACATACCAACAATATTCTCTGATTACTCTTTATGGAGTAGACACATGACAGTATTATACTCTAATAATTCTTTATTGAATAGACCCATGACAACAGTATACTTAAATAACTAGTATGTTACTTTTTCTAAAAGGGCTCAGAAACTGCTCCATTATGACTAAGGAATGTGAACATGGTGCAGCAACTTAGCTGTGAGGGTGTCTTGTTGCTTGCCTTCGCTACACCCCCTTGTGGCGACATTAGCATCACTCGCTAGGTACTGACTGTGTAAATAATTCTCAAAAATTAGGACGTCAGAAGTAGAGTAATATTTTATGAAATCCATGAATGGAATGGTGGCACTGTGTTTTCGTGTTAATAAATGTTCTTATTTCATATCTTATAGACCCATATGTGTATCAACCAGTTAAATCAAAACTCATTTTTATGTCATAAATATACCTTACTCATTTCTGTGATAATATGTCTTTCAAATGTGTGCTCGTGTCACTTGGTAACGACAAAATATTCAAATGTTAAATATTAAGACAATCCAAGGAGAAGTTTCCATTGACTTGTGCAATGACAATGCCTCTAAAGCTATGGAAGCAAAATGCAATATTCAGTTGGCAACAATGTTAGTTTGAAACATAAACAATGCAAACTTAATCCTTACACTCTTCTAAAATAGTTGAGATCAACTGGTTGAAACAAGCGTGTGGCACCTTTTTCCCTATATTGAAATAACGAGATTCTCGTTGGTGATTATTAAGTTAGAACAAGGTTAAAGGCTTGAAAAAATTACACCTGAATTTAAAAAAATGTTTGCAGTCTCTCATGATTTCTTGTATAACATTTCGAAATATCTTGGCTAGGTTCCAGCTCTTCCTGAACTCAATTAATACTTTTTCAAAACGATAAATTTCAAGCTTATATTATATTTGTTTCTTCTTGTGCAGTACATATATGTCAGTTCTTCTGTCTCTAATGTTATCTGCCTAGAAGTGGTGTGAATATTGACCGTAGACCTATTTAAAATAGAGTGTATTGCTAATGATCGCATGCTGCTTAGCTAGGCAAACCTTTGTCATCATGGATAGTTAGTGGTTGCTCATTTTGTCACGTGATAGGAAAGCCCGTCTAATGAAAGCAAACCAATTGAATTACAATAGCTCTGACTCGTTCCTAACAGGGACCACTTTTTTTGTTAACAAAGCCCAGCGTGGATTCATAATTTTTATAATTCGTCTTTTGAAAACAGTAATAGCAGCTGAACAGAAGATTTTGACATATCTAGTCTCGTTTGTACGAACGTGATTCGACTCGTGCAAAATAACACTTCGACATCGACAGTGAGCTAAGCCTACGATTGTATCACTTAAAGAGGACAAACATGCAAAACTGAAATTTGCGCAAACTTCATATATAATTTACCATTTGTATAAGATTCATTTTCTGAAAATTTGTACCTTTTATTCTTACTCGTTACGAGGAAATTTATGAAAAACCGATCATCTGTCCAGATCCGTCTTGAATAGAACAACGCGCTTTCCTCCCCCTGTAAAAAATAACGGGTGTGACGTCATTTGTGCAGGTCGGGTTTTTTGTCCCCTTTAAACTCACATCCAGTATTGTCAAATGAATTAGACTGATATTTACAAATACTATCTAGGGTGAAGAAAACGTCCATTTTGTAATATCATGTTACACTCCTGTCATGATTAGTCAGTATGTCCTATTAAGTGTTTATTTTAATAATTCTGATACATCCATCTGACGTCCGTTTTTCCTCTCTGAACAATGCATCCGCCACGCCTACCTTGACCACACAACTGCTGACTCTTTTAAACAATACAACTACGCATATCACCTAATTCTCGTGATGCTTAGCGGGATCGGATTTCAGTATATGTTACACGCCTTCTTAAAATATAGGTAACATTTGAAACGGATGCAAAGGTTCAGTTTGACACGAGCAAAATTATGTACATCTATTTTTTAAAATCCTTATTAGTACTCATATTGAAAACTTCAATTTTAACAAGATGAATATTTTAGTCTCTTTCTAATATATTTCTAATTAAAAAAACGCTGACTTTTGTTCATGAGATGAAAGCTTGCATCATGACTACCGTAATCATAGAGTACATTGCAAATTACACTTTGGATATATTGATTTACGATAACTGCTTCCTTACCACATTCTGGCTTAGGCAATAATTGCTTTAAAATGATGTGTTAATTTTAGGCATACATAGCACCTGGAAAGGAATTTTTTATCGTTGCTTGTCAGACAATAGATTGAACAAGTCATTACAAACTTGCTTAATCATGTGTCCCTTCATACTTTTTCAAGCTACAGGTATACATTATTTGGTCTAATGCACAGGTTGTTTCTAGCAACAATACACTTTTGGAGTTGATGTTTCGGTCTTCTCTGTCATGACATTATATTGTGGGACAACATTTCGTATATTTGTGATCTCTTTTCAACTAATAAAATAAATAAATAAATAATAATAATAATAATGATAATAAAATAATAATAACAATTTATTATTATTATTATTATTGTTATTATTATTATTATTACTATTATTATTATTTATATTTTTTTACTTTGATTCTACAACAAATTATAATTACTTATGTAACATAATCTCATAAATCTCATAGGTTCATATGATCGAGTAAGATTTACTCGAGTATCTTATTGTATCTTCAATAAAACTAGTCAGTCACAGTTTTGTTGCGGTCCTATAGTTCCGAGATTTTCTTTTCCATGACCGAACCCAATTTAATCTTCTGTTCTTACTTTGATTTCCGGATTTAATGAGTTTTATTTATTAATGTATGGATAAGTTAAAAAGATTGACAACAAATTTGAAGATGTCTTTTTTTATAGCACAGAATGAGAAATTTAAGATGTATACAAGTGTAATCACAGTCTCTCTATCAAGCTATTCTATTGGGGGGATAGCATCACTTTAAATAAATAACATTAAACATTATTGGGAAAATCATGGTTTTCTATATGTAGTGTATTCGTTCAAAAGATTTACAAGAATGAAGATGAAACGAAGGAAACCACGAGCTTCCACTGATTTAACACACTGGATTGAAGACCATCTACAAGTTAAGTAGGACAGTTCCATGAAGAAATAAAACTCACCTTTATCTATCTGGTTATCGATGATATTAAAATGAAACCTTTGTGGAAATTATACTTACAATTTTCGAAATATGACTTCTCAGATATGCACTCTTCCTTTGAGAAATGTAAACTTTTGCTGTTGTCAATCAAAATTTGTAACCAAAACTGAACACCTTGGCTGTATATTTAGATATGGAACTCTTTATAACGTTATGTATTATGTTATATGTTAAAACCATTTCCAGTTTTAGAAGATGAGTCGAATGCTTATATTAGCTTCTTGTTCATTTGTTTTTGTTTTTGTTTCGTTTTCGTGTTTTATTTACTTGTGGGGTTTGGGGTTGGGGGGATTGTTGCCAATTATCCTCCACTTTTAAAGCGAGTATTTTAGGATTATTTAAATTAACATCATATATAGCAAAATATAAGCTTTACGATATACAGCCAAGTACCAATGACCAATTTATATATCTTTACGGGCAAAACCTCCAATTACTGAATAATAATAATAACAACTGTGTTATAGTTTAAGTAAAATCGCTGACAAATGTTATCACGTGTTTCCTGACGTAGACGTGAGTAATCATTTTAATTTGAAGTGCCTGCCTTACAAGCAGTCGTGCTCAGGAGATCGACCTAACCAACTTTTGACAGCAGAAACATCAAATTGACCATAACTTTATTTATCTTATTATCTTATTATTATTTGTGGCAACTGATATCAAACGGTTCTTACAGGTCCAAACAAAACCATGGCATTGGCAAGATTCGACTCTTGATACTAGCTCTTTCTTGGTACGTACTATGTGAAATGCGAATCACACACACACACACACACACACACACACAGAGTACCTCTTTTACTGATTACAATATTCCCATGATCTTATATCATTCATATGCTGTATTATGCCTGCAATCCTTATTCCAAAAACAGTTTGGCAACAAGCTATCGTATATATTATCTAGTAGTCGATTATAGGTGGTCACACTGTTTCTTTGTTTAGCAACAAGAAAACTTATGTTAAATGTCATAAATATACTTACATCCATCATTGTTTTTATCCTATCTGGAAAGGGAGCTGAATTATATGGCTATTGACTTCTGCTGTGGTTGAATTTATCTCTTTGTAGTTTTCCATATAAATGCGAATAATTTACATCAAACAGAAAGAACTTATAAAATACCGTCACTGTTTAATACGACTTCTGCAAGAAGGTATTTATATTCTTGTAGTGTTTTGATGTTATACTCCATTCTTTCTTATCTCAGAGTTTGCAGAAAGACGTTTTAATTATTAATTTTATTGATATTTATTGAGCTCTCTTGAAATACAACAGAGACAATTTTAAATAAATGTATGCCTTAATTTATGTGTGCCAATCAATCCAATAACGACAAATGCAATATCTATATTTAGTTCTCTGTTCTTTTTTTCTGACTGCTCAATATGTAATTGTTCATAAGAGGTAAACTGCTCATTATAACCAATGTCATTTTTCACTAGACTATCTTTCAACAGTGTCAAATATGCAGATGTGGTACATTTTTATGCAGAATATTTTGGATGAGAAGTAAAAAAAAAGACATTAATAACAAGACGAACAACAGACAAATATAATTCATAGAAATTACATGACTATCCGGATAAAGATTTTCACTTCAGTTAATAATTCGCACTATTAAAATACCACAGGAGCTGTCCGCATAATAGTTAAGAATTTAACGTCGTTTTTTCTGAGTTTATAGTGGTATATACTTTCAGTTGCCGACTCACACAGCTTACATAACTCAGAAAAACGACGTTAAGCTCTTATAATTGAAATTTCAATTATTCGTTATGTTATTTTGTTTGCATCATTAAAACAGCACAAATCTTAACTGAGCGTAGTAATAGTTTTTTTTTTCTCTTTCTGTTACGTAGCTATTTATAGCACTTGGGATTGTCCTGCTTGTCCGTAATAAGGTCATCATAATACCAATCCTTTAACAAATGGAAGCCAAATTGTTTTTTTTAAAAAATTGTTAGAATGTTGTTTTCCTTTAATGCTTACTTCGTGTCTGCCTTAACTGGCACTGTTAATCTTATGCTGTACACGTGACTCTATTTATAGAATGGGTATTCTTAGAAAAGTAGTTCTCCTTACAGTTAATGCAGAAATAAACGCAATTCATTTTGATCACGTGGTAACATTCTGACCAATGGAAGTGTTACTTTCGTTTACCTGCTACTGTCATTGCAATTTTTTACCAGTGGTTCCAATAACCCAATGACCAAAATTCACTATAGCAATTATGACAAGTTTTTAGGTTGTTTTAAACCTGCTGTGACAATAATATCAATGTTATTTATTGGAATGTTTCAAGGAAAGTTGTCGATGAGAAAATTAACTTTTATGTTTGATTGCAATGCTTCTCTATACATTCTCAAGATTGGCCTTTCAATAGAGTTACATTAGGGCAGTGTCTAAGACCTAAGTTTTATTGTTTTATTGTGCGCAAGCTCAACGACTACATTCGCAATCCAAACCAACAAAACAGATGAAGTCTTTTCGAATGTGGTAAGGCTAGTATTGGGTAAATAGACAGCACCATGCTATAGTACCATGCACGTCTATACAGTATAATTGAAACATCGAGCAGAGCGAAGCAAATACGGTCAAAATTTCAGATTTAATATTCTCTTTGATCTCGAGACTTAGATAGATATGTGAAACTGGTAAGTGATTATATAAAACTAACGCGTATTCTCGTTACTTTATCTCTTGTTGTTGACAACTGACAGCTTACAAAAACGTTTACAAAAATAGACAAAAGTAATAGGTCGTATGTACTTTGCTTTGATCTTGATTTTTAAGTCAGCCGCCAGACTGTGGTGCGTGACACACCATCAAGTAAAGATGCACACCTTGATAAGTTTCTCTCTTTGCAAACAGTTTACAGAAAGGATTCGAAAAGCGCTTTCCGATACGTCACACCTACCTTGGTGAGTTTATCATTATCAAGATGGGCCTACACACTAACAAATTTTAGTACAAACACAATACCATATTTTAGTACAATTGATGCTAGAATAAGGTTTCTTCGTACCACATGTGCTGGTCACATTTATTGTACGGATAGGCCATTGTGTTAATCAGTTTAAGAAAATCAACAAGTGGAATTATGACAAATTAGAAGAAATTAATATAATTACATAGTCTTGACAGATTGATATTTATGTACTGTGCTTTGTAATTTAGTATCTCCAAAACATTAACAATGTGATTGTCAACGCTTGAAGATGTACGAGAGAGAGAGAGAGAGAGAGAGAGAGAGAGAGAGAGAGATCACTGAATGTATTACAGTGTACTGTTTAAGATTTGCCCATTACATAAATCAGGTTGTAAACTTTTAATTCCCTTGTATGGATTATAGGAACATGCCTACAGTACATACAATTTTGAAGAGCATCAAATTAAATATTGTTAAAAGGAACCTTGCAACCCCAAACACTGAACGAAGAATGGAGTTTTCGTGAGAAATCTACCAGACCATTTATTTAACTATGAAAATTAATTTTCTGAGTACTCGCCAATTTTTGTATTTGTAAACAAAACTACTTGCATATACTTTAAAGAAATACAAAATATGATGACGCAATGAACGAGTGACTTTTTTCGAATGTTTTAATTGTTGCATAGCATACGTTACACGTGTAAAATGGTCTTTTTCTCTAACGTTCACCATGAATTTAAAAGCCATAAAATTCATTTCAGGTTCTAGTGTTCCATACGAATTTCAGATCTGTACAACTGCTATGTTCGCTTGGAGTATTGTACCTAAAGCATTAACTTGTTAGGTCGTGAACTGCTAACAACCATATCCTTATCTATACTTGCCGATATGAACAGCAATTGTTACTAAGGGACCAACCATCTAATTTTCTGGGTGAAGGTGGATGTGCTGAAAAGGGCTTTAAAACAAGATTGCACCATCTGTTTCATAACAGTTTGTCATTACACGTTCTGTGCTGCAGCTAGGTACAACTTACTCATTGCACCAATCAAAACATATTCGGCCATTCCTGTTATGTCGAGAAAGAAACCTCAGAGGTAATTCCCTGCCATTATGAACTTTATTCTCAACTACTTACGTTCACATGCAACAATAGGGCGCGGAAGGAGACAAAATCACAATTAAAATAATCTCAACCTTTACTGTTGTCACACATATGGTTTTCTCTGCAGAGGCAAATCACCTAATACGTCAAACTGATGTGTACTCCCACAAGTAGATCCTTGGTTATTTCACGACCTGACTGAAATGACCAAGCATATTCCGATTGTCATTGAACGACGGTTTCCTCTCTCGGAATATAGCTTATCTCCTGAATAAGCTAATCCCGTGCCAGTTAGTTTTGTTATCGCCCGCATTTCTAAAGAGATGGCCGTTTTACCTGTAACTGTTTATGGATGTCAATTTAAAAGCGGTATGGCCACATTGAACCGTAATGTCACAAGATGACTTTGTGTGTAATAAACATGCCATGTATAACCGATTAATTAGTGAATAAGTGTTTCCAGGAAACATAAAGAAACCTAGACTTATCTTTATAGTGTTTTATTCTTCTCGCCCACTCAAGTCATGCTGTTTTGACAAAAGTCGGTAGAACCACTAACTTTTCTGCGTACACATTATTCCTTGTCATGGTTGTACTTATTCCTGACAACCTGTTTGATACATGACAGTAAATGACAATATCAAATTCGTTATTTAACTGTCTTTTATGCCGGTGTAAGGTATGGGCATTAACAAACAAATCCGTATCTAGCTCATTCGTTGGAACCATGTTTTGGTTTTAGACCCTGTACGGCGTTATAGTAAAGACATGTCCTACTAATATTACGCCAAATTTATTGGCGTTTTTTAGAGACAAGTGTTTTACATCTTTCTTCATTTTCAAAGTCGTGCACAAACTGTACATTAGCAGGAAAGATGGCACAACAACCTAACAGGATTGTGTTAGTGTTTAGCAAGAGCGTAAATATATATCATATCTGATAAACCGCATAGCCAAATTTAAGGCGAAGAAGTGTCGGCCAGAAATCTTTGAATGTGAATATAAACCCTGTGTAAACTTTGCATATTTCTTAATTTAGTAGACAAATTTGCAGAGAGTGATTGCATAACACCTCTCAAACATTTGGTTTAAAAGTTCTAGGAGACCCATTTACTGCTCAAACAATTTTTAAACTATAACTTTGGCTGCTGAGGTTACTAGTTTTGCAAGCAACTGTCTGCACAGAATACTGCATTTTTGAACTTTTCGCTATCATACATGATTTCGTGAATTATTTTCTCCGAACTAATGGCCACGTTGCTTTGAGAACACTGACTGGAGAAGAGGTGCGTGCTTAAACTTGATGTCTTGTCAAAGGAAAACATCAAGTGCACTGCTCTTCCTGCTTTTGGTGAGTTTATCTATTTGACTGTCTACATTGGTACGTGACAATGGCCATCAGATTGGCCTGACATAGTAATTCACCGAATGGCCATATTATCGGTAGAGTTCAGGTATGTAATAAGGAAACAAAAACAACCAAGAAAAAACACACACACACATACACACAAACAAACGAAATGAAGGAGACTGCTGGGCTCCTTCAGGTCAATACTAAAAAGATTTGTTGTGGTTCATAAGTCATCATTTATATCACCCAGGGCTTTTCCTTGTTTTAATAAATTATTACTGGTGAAAGTTCACATATAAGAACAGGTTGAGCAGTAACG
This sequence comes from Sinohyriopsis cumingii, assembly GCA_028554795.2. Taxonomy (NCBI): domain Eukaryota; kingdom Metazoa; phylum Mollusca; class Bivalvia; order Unionida; family Unionidae; genus Sinohyriopsis; species Sinohyriopsis cumingii. The sequence goes on from CM068824.1 coordinate 161,865,717, forward strand.
TATTCACTGACTAGTTGCCGGCATTTGAATGACCTTGCTGGACACACGGTAATAATGGTATGGAAAAATGGGAACCAGCCTGGAAATGGGTGAACCTAAAATAGAGTATATATGGGTTAGGCTGACCATGATTGGTTAATAATGTAAGTTATGGTGCAGGAAAAAGAACCTTTTGCGAGCTTATCCTAGTTGTAAGTGGGAAATGTTTTTAGAGACATTGTTTTATTGATGGAATTTAAGTCCTTTAACAGTCTTGAGTTTGGAACACTCATTACTAAAATTAGCAACTGACTCTTTGGTGCGGAATTGAAAGCACATGTTTCAAACACATGCAGGTCCAGAAAATGCCGCGGGTCATATCCTTTCCTCTGCACAGAAGCTGACATCCAGGTTTCATCTATATTTGATAAATATAAGTTTGATCATGAGCACTCACAAAATTTTAAGTTACTGAATTTTTAATATCATGGGGTTTAAATAGGTTTACTATGGGAACTGAATTAGTACAGCGAGTCCTGCTGAAAGGTAGCTTGAGCATGCGTACGTGAATCTGTCTTTTTCAAAGAGAATTAGCTTTCGTCTACAGACTGTTCAAATGGCTGTTTACAAAGAAAATTTACCATAAAAAATAATAAAACTGAAGAAGAGCTTGTGGACATATGGGCCACACAGGACGGTTCTTGTTTTCTTGCATATGCCCTCCCCATAACAACCAAATTGGTTACATCTCTATGAGGTCCACGTGTTAAAGCATCTATCCAATCCAAACTCCTTGAACGTTAGACACTACATACAAGGCACTAGAGCCATCAATTGGGAGCTGGTGGGAGTAGTTATATAATGTGGGACATCACATGGGACACCCTGAAGGCAAAGAGTACAAATCTATTGGAAATATTTATTAGTATGGAGCATGGATAACTCATAAGTCACTATTCAGTAATTGCTCAACTTTCAGAGTTGACTTACTTTCAATTGAAGATACACATCTGTAACATTTAATTTTTATTTTAAATTTTAGAAAAGATTTTCTCATGTAGATGAGTTGGGGTGGGGTTTAGAGCAAATTTTTGAGAGTTATATTATTACGATGTAATGGTCGGCGATTTGGACTCTTAAAAAGTCTTTTTCATAAGCAAATACAAAACATAGACACGACAAACAAATAAAACAGAAAAACCGTTGTGTTTGCAAAACTTTACATGACTATTTCTACAGGAATGAAATTTGATTTATTATGTTTCAACTAGATTATTTCAACTTGTTGCGGATGCTGGAAAATATTTTATATTAACCTAGAAAACGATGGGCCATAACGACATAATGACACAGAGTTTTGCAAACACAACGGTGTTTTCTAGAAATATAAAATTATTCTTAAATTTATTTCCCTTATGAATATGTTCTTACAAAAATTATGTTGAACAAAATCGCGATATTGACCATTGTGCCTTTTGAATCGTCCTTGTATTGTTCTTAGGTCATGCCATGCACAGATTACTGGTTACTTATTTTGGTTAGGACAAAATAATATTTGACAAAGTGCTATGTAAAAGCACAAATGACTAGTATTGAAGTTGTAAAGTTTGCATTTTTCTGAGAACAATTTAGAATACCGTCATATGTTCAGATTCCAATCAATCAAAAGTCCGCTGCATCCACTGTATATTAAGCTTAACATAACGCCACAGAAGTGATTGAAGGTGGTTATCAAGAAAATCAAATGGAAATCATTTATATCAGTACGACACAAAAACGGTACATGGGAATCAATTACGTAATCAAAGATACGAGACAAATACTTCGGAATCAATTACGTGATCCCCAGCACGAGACGAGTACTTTGGAATCAACTCCGTACTCAGCAACTGACAAGTACATACATGATGTAGCTTCCTTTTATAACTAAATCACTAATGAGAAAGCAACGTTTTAGTGGGATATATGTAGGTTTACACTTACTGAAAAATGCCCATGATCTTGGTATACATAGGGACATGTTTCCGCACATGGAACATCCACTCGACAACAAATCTTGTCATTGAATACCTCATGCAGTGATAATGTGTCAGTCAGAATTTCTTGTATCTGTGCCTGGAAAGAGATTGACCCGAACAATAGATTCAGATTTCAGCAGGACAATCGCTGAGTTTAGAAATATCAAATTTTACTTTAATTATTTCCGTTAGTATTATTTGATATAACAAATATACACCTGTTAGTACGAGTACTTGTATGGATAAAATCACGATACAGGACAGTTTGAGTTCATTACACGAGTTCTTACTTATTAGTTAGACCCTTTTAACTATTTCACAAAATTGGACTGCGCGGTACGTTGTTTTTTCTTTTTGTGCTATGTATATTTAATTTGCGTTGTTTGTTAGCTTTAAGTTTTATTTTAAGTTCATTTTTCTCATTTTCACTTTGTATTCTTGAGAAATAAATTATTTGTTAAATTTTGCAACTCTTTTTGTCTTTCACTCTTTTCTGTTACTTATTTTAAGAGCATAAACTCGTAACATCTTCTCAATTCAAAGAAGTCTCGTTGCCTTTTCAATTGCTTTGGTATTAAGTTCATAATGGAGAAGTGAGCTGCCTTTATCGAGGAGGTAAAATTACTTGCTTGCTTAAAACATCGATTTATAATACTCAATATCACTGCATAAGCTAACCCCACCCACCCACACCCATACATCTCTATGCCTTTTTGAACAAGGAGGAGAAAAATCTTCGCGGACCAATATAATGTTTACCTTTGAACGGCTTTTTTATGAGGATCGTATTGTTACAAGCCAGGGGTATTTCCTTGACCGAGCGGTGTCAAACCCTGGCGCGATTTCCGCTAGAAGTCACAAGTTGACCCCAAATTTCCAAAGACTTCTATACAGTTTCAGCTGTAAATTAGAAAGCCCGACGTGTCCATTCTATACATAAATTTAACTCTAATCAACGCAACACCACAAATCTCACAACGTGCCAAATATACATCAACCGTACATCTGCATGGTTTCTCTTCATCAACTTTCCGTACCGTCAGCAGTTCACGCCGTAGAAACTATACACCTAGGATGTATGGTACTCCAGGAAAATCAACCCATTCTCCTCACTATGTTGATGGTGGTAGGAATGTTCTAGAGAGCTAGATGTTGAAGGAATCAGAGAAATACAAGGTGCTTAGAAGAACGTTTATGAAAGAAATCCTGAAGTCATTCCAAAAATTACATAAAGGATGATTTACTGACTGGACTTATCTGCGAAGAATTTGTAAATTACCTGATCAGAGACGTACTTTTGGGTGATGAAATCCATATAAAGCAAATCTAGCGTACTTGGCACAGATGTTGACAGTATGTCAAGTTTCTTAACAATGTCATTGAATTCACGAAATGCACATTGAATTAGCTTGTGTGTCACTTGTACATTGGGTACATGTCTTGAGTTTTCTTCAAGACAGGTAAGTAGACGTGCCAGCATGCTTTGCACTCATTTGTCAACATTAAAAGCACACCATTATTAAAAAGAAAATAGCTATTATTTGTGTAATAAGGCAGAACTCCTTGCAGCTAAGAAACAATACGATGGGTTCTCTCTCCCTCTCTCTCAACAACGATTGTCAACATTCATAATCGGTAGCATGTTTACCATATTGTTTTAGACAAAATTATTGACGTACTAAATACAGCGTATACTGTGTCAGTTTGACAATTTGCTATCTGATATATCGTTTCAGTATTGTTGTATCTATATTTTACCAACATTAAACATCAAAAGACGTTTATTGTACAATGTTTCTTTATTAAAGTGAAGAGCTTCATTTGAATACATTAACTTTGCTGCATGTTAGATAAAGATAAATGAGATTCTAGAGAACCATTATACAAACAGTGCACGAAACTGTCTGGATCCCATACGAAATTGGCATTCCATGATATCCCCACTGACTCTGGTATTTACATGTAATTTATGTTGGAATGTAAGAGGGACACACCCCATCATCGTTACCTTCACTTTCGATCATAATCCATAGCCAGAAGGTCTGTACTCACAATCAGGATTATCATGGACTCTTTACTTTGTTTTTCTGTATATGAACACAACACATTTCATGTCTTCGTTTGCGGAGGACCCTCAGAAAATAGGAACACTCATTGTAGTAATCTAATGTCGCTGACGGAGTATACGGAAGTCCCTGTCTCTATTGTCAAGCAAGACGGCTTTGTACGTCATAAACGGATATATAGTGTGCTTAATTGCATAATTAGTGAGTAACTGATTCTAGCAGACATGCATAAACTATTCTAGTCCATATTATACATGTTCTTTTTCACATATTCAGCTTTATGCTGTTTGTTGTTGTTGGTGCAGGGTTTAACGGTATTTTTCAGCATAAGATATGCTATACATCGCGGCCTGTATAAGTTGTGGAGGATGAATCCTGGAAAACCCCGGTAAAAAAACACCAACCCACGAGAAGCAAGCTTTCTCACATACACACAATGGCCGAGCATGAGACTCGAACCCACGCCGACAGAGGTGAGATGGCAATGATCAGTAACGGTTAGCGCTTTAAACCACTCAGCCACTCTGGTTCCCTTAAGTTGCTTGTGTGAAAGGCGATAAAACATAATGACCACCTTTTCTGCCTAAAATAATTCCTTGTCACTGAATGTATTCCTGGATAACCTGTGTCATATAGCACTGTAAATGACACACATTCTTTTTTAAACTATTTTGCAAGCGTAAAGAATGGAACTCTATATAATAATAATAATTAGCTCGTTTCTGAGAACCATGTGTAAGCTATTAAGCAAAAGGAAATAACTTACATAATTCAGTATTTATCTCTTTGCGGGTAAAGAGGTAGAAAAGCTCATTATCAGGATCGTGTGGTATAATTATAGTAATTGTGTGGTATAATTAGAATAATCGTGTGGTATAATTGTAGGGATTTTATGGTATAATTTTAGTATATGCATAGATTTAATATCTGAAGAGCGAATGCAGTTGTGAAATCTAACTAAGCCAAATTTTAGGCCACTTATGTCGGCAAAACATATTTTTGAAATTCAAAAGCAATTAATACGTGTATTTCATCCTTCAGTATTATAATGTGTTTCTCATCCTTCAGTATTCTACATACGAATTTCATCCTTGATTATTCTACGCGTGTATCTGCAAATGGAATACACTCCAGCCCAGTTAATCTAAGTTGTGGTGTTCCACAGGGTACTGTTCTTGAACCTGTTGTCTTCATTCTGTACACTCAGTCGCTCTCAAGTGTTTGATATCATCATCCAGTGTCTCACAAACTGTACGCTGACGCTACCATCCAAGGTGTAGAGAGGTGCGTTTCTGATGTGAAATCATAGATAACATTTAACAAGCTGCAGATGAATGATGATAAAACTGAGGCCATTCTGATCACAACAAAAAGACTTTCTTATTCACATCCTTTATCTCAAACAATAAATATCAGCAACACCAACATTAAACTCACACAGTCAGTACGAAAACTAAGTGTTACTCTGGACAGTACTCTCACATTGCACCAACATGTCATGAACATATGCAAGGCTGCATATCATGAGATGATACGCATCAGCTCCGTTCGCAAATATCTTTCAGTTGATGCCAATAAACACTTGTGTGTTCATTAGTACTTTCAAGACTGGACTATATTAACTCAGTTATGTCTGGTTCATCTCAATATCTATTCCAGAAAGTTCAAAAAGTTCAAAACACAGCTGCTCGGATCATACTTAGAGTACCACGAACAGAGCACACCTCCCTGCTGTTTTGTACCCTACACTAGCTATCCATTACATCTAGAATCAAGCACAAAATTTGTTCTCTGTCCTACGTTTCACTGTCGGACTCCAGTCCAACATACCTATCCGACCTAATCCATGTGTACACACCAGCAAGATACTTACGCTCCTCTTCTGACAATCGTATACTTTTTATTCCCGCTATTAAAACGAAGTCATACGGACAACGTTCTTTGCATACCAGGGCCCAGCAACGTGGAATGAATTGCACACTGAACTTAGATACAAAGACACAGTGATCCCATTCAACAGTGCTCTTAAACTCACTTATTTCAACTGCAAGAACAAACTTAAAGACCTAATAATGTTTCCCTACCTTAAATATTGTCAGCATATTTTTTTATGTTTTCTAATTTCATGGTGTTTGTTTTTTGTAATCATATCAATATATATGTTTTTTTATGTTACAGGTGTCGTCTACTGTTGTAAAGCGCTTAGAGCTTCTAAAGATTAGGCTCTATACAAAGTCCTCCTCCTCCTCCTCATTATTATTATTATTATTATTATTATTATTATTATTATTATTATTATTATTATTATTATTATCTCACCCTTCAGTATTCTACACGTGCGTTTGAAATCCTTGTACTGGCCAAAGCAATACAGAAATGAATATATGCTACTCATGAAAGTTTGTTTAGCATATGTATTAAATTGGGAAAACAAAATCGACGAAATTTATTTAATTGATACCAATTGGTCGTTATTTGTTTTCGACACTATAGGATACCGAATTCTATCTTATTTAATATACCAAACTTCAATTATAACTCTTGATATTGCAAGTTTTGCAAGTGAACAATGCTAAATGATTATAAAATTTCCTTGCAAGTTCCGTTGTTATGTTTTTTTTTTTAATAATACGTCTATGAAATTAAATACTCAGGGAAAAACATATTTTGAAAGGCTTTACTGATTTGGTGCTATGTGGTATCACCTTCTATCCGGCAGATCATTTTCGTGTAAATAATGACCACATTGAGTTGAGAACTCTGACAGGACATGAGATAAACAGTCTGTCAAATAATTAAATCAAAGTGGTTTACTGATTTCCCGTAAACGCTGTGTTCATCTGTTAGATGTTTCTTGCAGAATAAGCCTAATAGGAAACAAGTAAGCCTGACGTAGCATAAAGTGATTGCTCATGTTACCTGTATGCTTTAGATAACAAGTCTATGTAAATCATTGAGACCACTATGTCTACAATAGGTTCATAATGGCATGACTTTTCCTGGCTCCGAAACTAAAAATTATATCAACCGGAGTCCTACTGAATTACTGATGGTAAAATTTTCATAGAAAAGTGCATGTTCAGCTACAACTTTTTTTTAAAAAAAACTAAATCACTGCTGTGTTATAGTGTACATGGGAAGTTGTCTGAGATAGCTTATGAGCATGTTTCTCATTAAAAAATTAAATCTTTTTAATGGACAAGTGTTTTGAAGTTATGGTATCATTTTAAGTGTTTGGGGTTTTTTTTTTTTTTTTTTTCTTCCGAGAAGACCTGTCCAAATGTAAATTATTTTGTAAATAATTATGAATCCAAAACTTTAGGAAGAGCTTGTCAACAGACGAGTCTTATGCGATGTCCCTCTTTTTTCTGGATGTCTTCTCTTGTTTTGCTGACTCAAAACCTTTACGACACCTGCGTCACAATGCTTCAAACCAATAAGAAACTTGTGAAAGGTACACACTTCAGGCATGGTAATTATTGCTGTGTAATGACAGGTAAAGATTGGAGTCATAACTTATTCTCATTTCTCGTACTAAAATAAGTTTGAAAGACTGTCCTCATATACAGTGAACATTTTCTAACTGCGAAACTGTATTGTCACGGATTTAGCGGATAATTATTTGAGCAGATGTATAATGAAACACATTAACTAAGCTCGACTACTTATTCGTTTTTCTGAAATGAAAAGTACAGTTTATTTCAACAGCAATACCGTGTAAATGACTAATTAATTTAGCTAATATCCAGCAAAACTAATCAACTGAATTTATTGTACATCACCCGTGCATCGGCAATACAGCAAATTTAATAAAAACAAAGACACGCATAAAAACAAAGACACGCATATCGGCATACAAATTTGAGCCTTTTAATCGCTGATAATACCTAAGTAAGAGCAATTATCAATTTAATTTTGATTAACAAATAATACAAGGCTATTTGTAACACTATTGTTCAACAGAAAAGACTAACAAATCTACGAATTATATCAAAATTTGCGAGGAGTATATTCTTCTCGCATCTTTTCCCATTCGTTTGTAAATAACGAGAGCACCTGTATTAACAAATTATTGCATCAGCCAATTGCTTACTTATAAACCTCTAAAATGGCAAAGTTTAAATTTATAAAAAATATTTTATGCTCTGTGACACGAGGAAATTACAGCATTTTTACACCGCCAAAGGTATTAAAGTACAGACTGTACTCGTTTAGAAGTCGAGTCCAGCTACAAACAACTTAAACCCTGATCTGGCGTCGCATAATATGCCGGCAGATCAGGGTCTGTGTTGTTTTCACTATTGATTATTCCTAACAAACTGCAGAGATCCAGATCTGCCCGAATTGTATGCGACGGCAGCTGTGAATCTCTGTAGTTGGCTGTTGGATGCGACTAATAAATACTGTACGATATTAACTGATCAGGGTTGGAAGTGTTGGCTTGGGAATGGAGTTTATAATGGTCAAAGTGAGATGGCTTGGGAATGGAGTTTATAATGGTCAAAGTGAGATGGCTTGGGAATGGAGTTTATAATGGTCAAAGTGAGATGGCTTGGGAATGGAGTTTATAATGGTCAAAGTGAGATTCGTTAGATTCAGCTTCAAACATTTGTTTCCTTCAACTTCTTACATTCTAAAATTTAAATGATGATACACTGATATATTTATTTGGATATTTAAAAAGTTCTGAGTATTTGGTGCGAAATACAACAAAATTCTTTAATAGTGGACAGTACAACAGTACATACACTCAAAGTACTCAGTCTGATCCTTTTCACACTTTCTCAGTCTAGTTATTCAAATATTCAATACTATTTGTATTCACTCAAAGATCGCTCGGATTTTAAAGTTATGTTCTTTGAACAGTAGCCGAACTGTTCTCCTTCTCGAACATTTTTACGTCATTGTCATCGACCTATGTTACGCCGCACGCATATCTCTACATATTTCCGGTCTGCAGCATTCACAGGGGCGGATTATTTTATAGATGTTATTTTGTCGTCAATAAATTTACTGACAGGTTCAAATAAAAATAAAAAAACAACACTGTTACAAATATTCAGAACCTTTCAAATACCCCTCAATAAAAATGCAAGTTTGAAAAAAGAAAAATTCATGTTTAATTCTGTATCTATTGTAGTGCGTGAAAATAACGGTGGTCCATAACCTGCAGTTTTCCCCGTAGAACCCAATAGATAAACATGTTAGAAATCCGTCAGACCTCTTTTCCAAAAAATCCAAATTAAACATATTCCTTTGCAGTACGGAGTTGTTCCTTAAAGAAAGTGTAAAATGACAAGATACATACATACATACATACATACATACATACATACATACATACATACGTACGTACGTACATATATATATATATATATATATATATATATATATATATATATATATATATATATATATATATATATATATATATATATATATATATATATATATATATATACACACACACACACGTACAATTACGTAAAATCGATGTTACTCGAAGCCTACTAATATTTTGTGGTATACACGAGTCAGACTGGAACATCTTGTATAGAAAAGTGTACGAGCCATTTATATTTTTACCTCTGATTTCTATATCCTTCCACATAAGCGTCAAAGTTGCGATTGGTAGTTGCACGTGCGTATTCATCCAAAGGAAAATTGAATTTAATTGACATGAAGTGTAATGTTCGGTTCTGAGACAAGACAGACGGGAATGAAGTTGTCTTATATGGACATGAACGCAGGGGCGGATCAAAGATTATTTAACAAGTGTTCAGACTTGGAAGGGTTGGTTCATTTTGCCCAAATATCCAATTATATCGATTTTCAAACTTACAAGTCTAAATTGTTCATTGAAAGAAAGGGATTTTTCTTATAAATCTTCTACTGAAATGAAGGGAAAACAAATAACAATAATTTAAACCGACTTGGTTTTTTTTAACACAATCGTTAAACAGACGTTATGTATTAACACAATCGTTAAACAGACGTTATGTATTAACACAATCGTTAAACAGACGTTATGTATTAAGACACTCATTAAACAGGCGCTCTTATCTGAAATTTGAACGATGTTCACGTTTTCAATTATCTGAATGATTAGTTAATAGTTAATAAAATTAATTAATATAACCATCCAATTTCTTTACCTCAGTATTTCAAAATTCAGAACAGCTTGTACCACTTATCCTTTCTCTGTGTTTAATAACAGCCACGTCGACAGGTTGGTGAAATTAGTAGACTGGTAACAGCCATGTCGACAGGTTGGTGAAATTAGTAGACTGGTAACAGCCATGTCGACAGGTTGGTGAAATTAGTAGACTGGTAACAGCCACGTCGACAGGTTGGTAAAATTAGTAGACTGATAACAGCCACGTCGACAGGTTGGTGAAATTAGTAGACTGGTAACAGCCACGTCGACAGGTTGGTGAAATTAGTAGACTGGTAACAGCCACGTCGACAGGTTGGTGAAGTTAGTAGACTGATAACGGCCTGTAAAGAATACATCTGATGCTAAATTTACATCACGATGATAGTAACAAGTCTGTAATGACTTCTTTAACATTTCACATTGACATGGCTTTGTTCCATCAGTACCTGAATTAAATCAGATCTGAGAATCTTTACATTTATTTTAGACATGTTTTGATTAGATTAAAGTAGTGCTCAGCGTCACTTTTCAATATTCTGAAATGTTGATTATTAGTATATTTCTGTCTGCATTAATAATAATAATAATAATGCATTGTGCATATATACGCCTATGACATAGCAGCTCACGGATATAAAAACCGTCATAAAAGAGCTGATTTCATTTTAAAACAACGAACTAGTTCTTCAGTCCTAAATAAGGAGGCAAACGTATTCATCCTTTTTCGGGGGGGGGGGGGATATTAATGCAAATTTAACATTAGGTGTATAATATATTGCTAGTTTAAAAAATCGTCATTCATTAAGGCAAAACATATGTCATTGGTATTTATAGTTATCTTAGCACGGTAATCTGGCTTTTGCAATACTAAACGTACCTTATTTATTTACTTTTATTTATTAAATATTTCATAATGATATTGTAATACATCATTTGGAGAAAATTTTTATATCGCCACCATGGCGATACCAACTTTTATCCGAGGAGTGACGATATCGCTTTTAGAAGTACTTCATTTTCCCGTTTAGGAAATATGTCTGCCCTTATGTATGTTATTCTTATTTGTATTTACATATTGAGTCGAATTTAATATTTCTTCTTTTACTCCTGCTCCACCCCCAACCCTCTCATCAGGATGAATATGTCAAGAGTGTATACAATCTATTACATATTTATGTAATCAAAAAGGATGCGCCATGAGAGAATAGGTAACTCGAGATAACAACGTAATCTTCAGATGTTAACTCTTACAAAGGGTGTTTTCAGCGGAATCGTGCAAATTGTCAGTGACCGAACTTATATGAATAGAAACACTACACGATAATCACTGTCATTATCGTGTACCTGTTAAACGTGTATTTAGGGAAAGTAAAAACTCTCTTCTTGATATACTGTAGCAAAATTGTTTATATAGCCATCTGAACTTTCATCGCAATCATAATCATGTTTGTAAGCGATGGAGAAATCGAGGATAGATGCGTACTGAATGCATAACAAAACATGTTTGTAAGCGATGGAGAAATCAAGGATAGATGAGCACTGAACGCATAACAAAACATTTGTAAACGATGGACAAATCGAGAATGGATGAGTACTGAATGCATAAAAATCATGTTTGTAAACGATGGAGAAATCGAGGATAGATGAGTATTGAATGCATAACAAAACAAAGTGGCATTCAAATGTTGGTTACAGCGTCTGTTACCGAACTAGAATGCAAGCTTGCCAAGGCTCCACCAATCACATTTTTAATTTAAAAATAAGCAAAATAAATAACCAAAAACTTTATAAGTAACCTCGCACTATTTAGGTGAAAACGACACTATGGATGTTTCTACATTACCCTCATCCACATCAATCCGCGCAGGAAATATGTGAACGAAAATAAATCCCTAGTTTGACAAATTAAAGTCTCAAGCAATTTATATGTATGAGAAAATCAACAAAATGTCAATGTCGTAACATTATTGCAAACTTTCAGAACCTTGATGTAGAAGTTAATATAATTGGCAAAGAATGGAGGAAATAAATCCATGCAAATCGACGAATCTACGTGAAGTGGAAACGTGGCTCCGCTACTAGTGACAATATGATCTTTCCACTTCTCACGTAAACTATTTCCTTATCTAATTAAAACTCCTAGATATACTCCCTTGGTACATATCCAATATTAGTCGAATATTAACATCTGGTTTATGCGTGATGGTGTTTTTCAATCGGACGTGCTTGTCAAATTCGATACATGTCTAATCAAATCAAGATGAAGAACTACGTTCGATGTACAACAGCAAATTACAGTATTATCATAAACACGAGAAATCGAAATTGTTTTTACCACAGAACGATTTATAACTCTCTAACTTGTTAGATTATACTGGTGTCATTATACACAAATTTCTTTTATATAAGCATGTATCCCAACATACAATGTGGGATCCAGGGATATGCACTTTTTCTGTTTAGTATATAGGTGTTAATTAATAATTATAATTTAATGTATATACTTTGCAATTTGCAACAGAACTCCAGTAGGTTTGTGCATACGGCTGAGTGTTAAATTCCATTTGCTAACGAGTGAGTTTTTGTGCACATTCAGGCCATGTGGGACGGGGCTCGGGGTGGGGTGCTGGGGTTTGGAGTATGACAGTTAGGTTATACTTTAGAATAAATGAAAGACATTGATTTAGGACATTCATAGTTCGTGACATTGACAAGTATGTCACCGACAGTTACACAGAAGATTAAAAACAGTTATTTATAACGTGCTGAATCATACAAATGTCGCTTTAACCTTTTTTAAGCCACTGGTACACCTTTACTCGCTCACGGACATACATATAAGGAATTTGATGGTCTCTTATCATTTGTGAAAACTGTATTGTGTAGACAGTATTTTGTTTTATAGTCTGTTCTCATTCGTGAAAATTGTATTGTGTGGACAGTATTTTGTGGGTTAAACAAAGACAATTTTTCTATTTTGTTTCGATTTTGCTACTTGCTCTAAAACCTTGCATGCCATGTTCTCAAAGGTTTAGATGATGATTTCAGCTTACCAAGACCTTTTATCTGTTTGCTACACATGTGAAAGCCAACCAACATTTCGCTGCGGTCGTATCATCGCATAATTGTCGAACTTTCAAAGGTGTTTTCCTAAGGACTAGCGGCCCATGGAAATCAGCACTCTAGAGGTCATAATATGAATATTCACTTTACAAAAGGGCAATGCTTTTGTAACGTGTTTAATAGCTTTGATTCTGAATTTGATAACTTCTCTGAGATGTATTGTGCAGCGCTGATCCCAAATTAGCATATATAAGAACGAGAAGAAAAGCAATGAAACCTCGTATCCAAAAATAGGATACACCTAGATAAGAACATTATCAAGATGACGGTATTATAATATGGGGTCTTTGGAGGAATAATACTAACTTTCTATCTGTGGATAGCGATCAAATCTAAATCAAACTTTCATAACAATTCTATGAAAAAAATACATTGTGAAAAAGAGAACTCTCTCTAAGAGATCGCGCTCCCCTCCCTTAATCTCAAACTGTTGGTGTAGAAAATACCTTTAACAAAAAAGTATTTTGATTCTTAGGATACGAATGAAAAAGTTTATTCCTTTTTTCCTAAAAACATTGACTCATATTTAAGGAGAACATATGAAGATGGGAAGGTTAACTGTAACATTACGCTACAATAAACTAAACCTTTAGATTACACCGAAATGTTGATTTCTTTACAGCTATTATACATCATGCAATAGTTTTAGTACAGTCTCAAAACTAAATCATCTTTTGATGCCTCTGGTGGCTTTGACAAGCCGATTTACTTAACGTGCCAGCGCAAAATGAGACTGTAACAATTTTATTTCAATAAGTACTTGTCTTAATACAGTTACGGAGACGCTCCTGGTCAATTGATATTGAGGTCAACAGGGGTCGAGTTTTATTATTCTCAACGAGTGGTATAATCGATGACATATTACTATTACTATTCTTGCCACAAGTATTTCTGTTGGTCAGTGTTGTGCATAACACGTGATCAAGCTTGTTATTAGGACTTTGCCAAATATACATTGAAACTGGATTACAATTATGATTGTCCTTGATCATTGATTTGAATATTTATCACACTCTTTTCAGTGTTTGTGGCACTTATCGGAGAGTGTGTGTGTGTGTGTGTGTATATATATATATATATATATATATATATATATATATATATATATATATATATATATATATATATATATATATATATCGAGACGTGGAGAAGGTTAAATGGACTCGATAATTCTGCAGAACTGGTGCCCGAGTAAAAATATGCCGAATTATCTTTAAGTTTCACGTCTGTAGAAAATCAAAGGTCGCATCCTGTGTATGTCTACCTCTTTCAAGAAAGCAAACATAAATTGGATAAATTATGTAAGCTGACAACACCTTTCCCACCAAGACATAAATGTCTTGTTCTTCCAGCACGTGGTGATATACAGCAGATGAAATGGGTCTTAAGCCATTATTCCATTGGTTGAAAATGAGGCGAAAATAAATGACAGTCATGACGTCACAAAGAATGTGGTGTTATGAACGCATTGTTTCAAAGCGCCAGGTGCAGATGTGCTTATGCCCTTCTCAACCACATTGCACAGTTATGGATATCAATTATTGTCGTCATCGGCTACATTGCACGAATACCATGGCTGTTTTGTCGATACCTCATGCCCACATTTCAGTCACATATATTAACTGTATAATATTGTCATGACTCAATGGCTTACAAAATGTTTCATGGGAGGGGGTTCATTGTTTAATTAAAAGAATTTTCCCTACTTTTAATCCTGATTAATAACGAATGAAACAAGTAGGCATATGTCCACGAAGTTCGGCCAGAGGAATTAGATTTTACGTAGAAGTTAGGATATCGTGCCAGAAATGTAATTTATTTCTGAAATGCATAATTTGTGACATCCAATGTGTTGCCCACAGCACTGACTTCAGGAAAGGAATGCTTCACCACAAGAGTCCCATTCACAATAAAATGAGCCGAACCCGGAACGGACCACTTCGAGACTCACGAACGAAATTTGATTCTCTAACTGGAAGCTCATGTGCGATTTAGTCAAAATAAAAATTAAAAAACAGTGCGCAAATTATTTAAAAACTCATTCCCATGTAAATGATCATTGATTGTTGTTTGCGCATAACTCTACCGGGACCATATTTATGATATATCGTAGTTTCTGTTCGTGGATGACGCTATTTGTAAGTTTGCATCATTCCGTCCTTTATCTTTAGCCTGGAATTAGGTCAGATTAACGCGATTTACTTCACCTTTGATTATTTGGTAAAACGTTTTGCTATTCCAATCCCATTATAAAACAGACATGCAGTTTACAAATGCTTCTAGTACTCTTCGTCCATTTTATTTTTCTTACTTATCTCTTCGTCCTTAAATTCCCTGTCATGTTCAACCTGTAAAAGTGTCCATGTTCAGGTTTAAGATTGGCTTTCATGTTTCAGCTCTTCTAAGAAAGGTAAGCATATGCTTAAAGAACATGTAATGTTGTAATTCATTCTCGTTTGCATTGCACATTGCAAGTGAGAATACAAACTAAACACCCGCTTGTTATAAATCCAATGTTTCTTTGCATTACGGTGATCTTTGTCGCTTGTAATTTCAGTTTGACGTTCTCTATAAAAACAACGATATAATGATTATAAATGTAAAATGCCTCTTTTGGCAACTATCTGTTCACTGAATGATACACACAATACGCATAGCCTTGTGTACAAACCTGCTATCTCACATGTTATCTCCTATTCATTGTTTCTTTCGCTTACCGGAAAAATGAGTTTGTAATGTAGGATATTCGGCTCCGGTAAAGATAGATTCTTTTGTTTTTTTTCAAATATATTGTTTCATCTTACAGTACCATAGGAATTTCATCCATTAGTTTTGCTCCTTTTAAAGAAAGAGTTTATAGGATGGATTCGTTTCTTTCGTTTTGTTCCTGAACAGGTATTGAAAATAATAGTTAAGAATATCATCCTTTAGTTCTGCTACTGCCACAGAAAATACTTTACGATTTCTGCTGCCTTTATATTTTTACTTTTTTAGGTTAGACCTTCTGTCCTATTTTTAATGCACTTTGAATATTGTTAACTGAATATTTTGTTTCATTTATTATTATAGAAATTAATTGAATTATTCCAGGGAAATATATGGAACGCACTATAGCGTGTATTTTCCAAAAACTATTTACCCAGAGAAAAATATAATGGCAAAACAACTTGTTTATTGTAAATACTAACAGTGCAATATACATAATGTTCCTTCATGAGACAAGTCAGTAATTGTAATGAAAGTCATTTTTGACTTTGGTACCTTTGAAATGTGCAAAACTTACAGATATACACACAGATGTCTGTTCTTCTAGAGTTATAAAAACATCTTCTTTGTGACAGGCGATAACATCACGGGATTTCCGAGACAGAGAATCTGTTAATCAGTGACGAACCCTATCAGTATATAATTAACAATATGATATCTATATGAAAAACATAAGATGATGGTGATGATAATGACGATGAGAAGAAGATGAAGAAGCAAAAGGTGAAACATATGCTAATCGGAAATTAATTTGGAGTGAATCTCAGTCTATTGAGTTTTCGATGAACATAGAGAAAATAATGTACATTAAACATACATGCCCAAAGTATAATCACTCATTACTAGATGGTTAAAATGAATATTGGCTCCTATTAAAACAATACTAGTAATCTAAACGTTTGTTCTTACCAAGACAGTCATCTGCTCTTGGATGTATCCAAACGACCTGATAACATTCACCAAACCTTAAGCAATGGGTTCCTTAAACGTACTTGGCAGAGCAAAAATGACAGAATAAAACGTATATAATGGTACCAAATTATGTTATGGTGAGCTAAAGAAGTGAATTTAAAAGTTTTGTTGAATTACTGAAATGATCTGGAATCAAAATGATAATTAAATTAATGAATTGTTGGGATCATATCTTTATTTAATCTGTTTTTTATATATAAATAAATGAAACATATTGAATAGTTTGGATTATGTAAAAAAACTAAGAAGTAATATAAAAAATCTCTTTTCTGGCTTAATGTTGACAACGTTTAATTCTTTGAAAGAATGATTAAATCTGCCAATTTGGGAAAATGAAAATATTCAAAGTGCACATAAAACTGCCTCACAAAGTTTTGGTATAATAAAGGAGTGGAATTTGTAAGTGATGAATCAACGACATTTCTTATTGTATTCTGAAACTAAATCGTTTTTCTTTACCGTATGGAATGCTGAAAGAAAGCAAATTTTAACATTTAAAAATGCCGCCATGACTTAAAATTTTGGTTTAGTTTACTTTAAACACATTTTATTATAACAATGGGATACAGTGGGATTGGGCATAAGTTGTAAGAGCTATAATTAACCTTCTCCCTACATAATACAAGTATTACAACAGATTTAAGATGAGAACAAAATAATAATGAAAAAGGATTGGAGAGAGAGAGAGAGAGAGAGAGAGAGAGAGGCACAATGATAGTAATCAAAATTGGAGAAAGTTATTGAAATCGTCCGGTATATGTTATATATCCGCATTCATAATGTAGAATTATATTGTTTGCATCGCTCTTTCCCCCAAAGCTGTAAGTCTAAGCTAATAGATGCGTATGGAATTGAGAGCAATTTTCTCATCAGCTCAGTTTGTTGTCTACTGTACATGTGACAGAATGTGAAGAAATGCATTGTGGTTTCAATTCTACTACAGGAACAAAAAGGGGTGTCAACCAGTTGAACACGGTAAAAATCAGCTTTAATGCACTTACATTAATTATGTCGTAATATAGTATGGATAATATCTAGGGTTAGATTAGTAAAACTTGGCTTTTGCTATATGCATTAAATTATTGTGGGTTTTTTTTCCCCCGGCGTACATGTGATATTTGGTCATCAAATGTCACACAGTTTAATGTTTCTTAATTTTGAATATGCCAGCAGGTTCAATCTTCTGAGGTGAAAATTTTATTTGTAATCTGCTGTTTTGTATTATATGCTCAGAACTTATTAATATGATTACTTTCTAAAAATATACGTTGAAAGGTGTCTTCTTTACATAAGCTACATACATTTTGGGGGGTTAACCCATCATGTTAAACTTGCCTTAGATAGAAACACAGCATTAACGATTAAAGTGTTGAAACGCATTGTCATAGTGTCAATGCAAATTGTACATATAATAAAATGACTTATACCGCGAAAAAGGATTACTCATCAGGATGATAAAAAAAACCCAGTAATTCTTGAATAAACATGCTTTTAAATTGGTTTATGTAGCTTCGAGGCATATTTAAACACTTCTTACTTAAAATTCTCTTTAATAATGTAGAATTTAAACGCGTAAAAATGATACATATTTAGGTCTTACGTGCCAAACAGTCACGTCTCAGTTTATAGTTTTTTTTTCAAGGTGCATTAAACATATGGTCATACTTAGAGCGATCGAAATGACTTTTAACAGAAATACAGTTCAAATCTTTATTTAGTACTCCTACATCCTTCTCTAAGAATATGCTTCTGAGGTATGGGGTAAGTCCTCGACAATAGAATCAGACTTGAGAAATAAATTACAGTAGAAGTTGTCAGAATATTGACTGGATTGTCCATTTATTTTGTTCGTTGGAGAGCCTCTTTGAGGGACAGGTTGTCAACACGCTGGAAAAAAAAGACAAGGAGTTATAAAGAATTAACAATAATGCATTTCATTTTTAACGGCCTGCCACTAAGTTATTTGACAGACCACTTATCATCAAGATGATCACACTTAACAAACTATATATTAAAGAATTCAGAAATTTAACCCCATTCGACCCGATTACATATTTCTTTCAATTTTATTTTCCCTCCCATATTAGTGATTTTGCTCTCCTCCCAAAGCAACCGAACTCCTTCAAACAGTAAAATTGTTTCAAATGTCAGGTGTACATGCAGTTTCCAGAACCTCCCGATTGCTGAGCTTTTGGAACCTAAACAATCAAAATTATTCATGCCAAATTAAGGCATGCATTTAGTTTTTTCAACAGTGAACTTCATAAGGTAATATTAATTTAGCTTTTTGAAGTGCATGCAACTGCAAAGTGCGCTTCTATATTTGTAGTTACACTGAAAATAGATTTATGTTAACACAGGTAACACCGGAAATCACTATAATTATATTCTTGATTAGTGACCACAAAATCTAAGAAAAATGGAATCATACACTTTTTTTAACAGTTAAGAAATACATAAAAGAGAAAACCCAGTTTTAAAAGTTTTTATAGAGAATGGTTGTGGCTGTCGCACACGATCGTACTTCCTGGAACAGCCACGTATTCTTTATGTTTCCCTTATTCCAGTTTAGAATAATGGTTCATACAGATTTATGCTTGCATCTCTTTGTCTTTTTAGCATTTTGTGTGGACTATGGATCTTACAACTAGAGGCGGCAGTATATACGTTACAGTCATCAACGTTGAAAGGTTCATTATTAATACAAAGAAATAAAAGAAAAAATGTAATGTATGATAAGTACACACACCATCAGGCGATAAATCTGTCCATAAAAATTCTAAACGTTTGCGTCCGAAACCTACTTTTTAACTTTTTAAGGGTTAAGTTGTGATTTATGACGCATTAAAAGTAACCTTGACCGTGTCAAGTTTACAACATTTTAATCTTAGGCATCCCTTGAATACATTCTTATGTTTTACGATGCAGAAATACAAAACGAAGTTTTAAAACTGTAGTTAGCACAACAAACATCGTTTGCCTTTGTTTGTTGATGACCGTCATAAAAGTTACTTCTCTGATGTCAGCAAATTTATACGGAGTGATATTAGTTCCAGCTGCTTCTGTCATTATGATTTCAAAAGAGACATAATGTCTCGTATGCGTGTCATGCTTAATTAGATAATTAGTGAGTGATTGGAGAGCATTAAATAACGATTCTCGTCAAGATTATGCAGGTGCTTTTTTATCACGACTCTGTTCTCCTTGTCAACTAAAGTCAGGTATCAACACGTACTGCCTTTACTTCCTACAAAGTATTCATAATTACTATTGTAATGCCATACATAATTATATACATCTAGTGAAAACATGGCAAACAGTTGATACTATGCCTTTATAACATTGTATTCAATCTCCCATACTTACTTTAACTTGTCCATCCATTTGTCATTTCGTTCTAGCAACTGATATCAAAAAGGCAATACATGAGTCCTATAAATAGAACTGCAGTTGGTTTCAACAATATTTATTTTTAACATCATCATAAAATGACACAACAGGATATGACGTGGACTGAGGAATGACCTTAACCTTGTTTTCAGCTCTTTCCTCAATAACAACAATCTTCACTTAGACGGCCTGCCTGATGTGAAGAGTGAAAGAATATAAATTGATAATGCCAAAATCTGATTCAAGCATGCGAAATATTTGGGCATAGTGTTGCAATTGTATCAATAATAATTAACAAATATTGATTATAACAATATTTTATTGCATAACAATAGACAAGATATGAAAAAAGTTGGTGCTGATTGATGTAAGTGTCTCATAATTTCAACTGAGAAGATTTATGTAGGGTACATACTCATATGCACTAGGTGTCATACCATAATAGGGGGTGTGAAGATATAATAAATACTTAGTCTCTGTTTAGAATGTTTGGACCGTGCTGAATAACAAGGTTTGCCGCAAGCAGTTGCAGTGAGTTGCACAATAGCATTAAGCTATGACTGTTTTGGAAAAATGTACATATCGTACGCTTCTTGGAAACAGTATATTTGGTACACGCTAAAAGAACATATTGTGCGGTTTCTAAATAGGTCACTGTTTAATACATTCTTAATGTTCTAACTCTGCGTCTTTTTAGTAAAGAAAGTTAACCTTCTGTTAATCACAAATGAATATTAACCATATTTTATTCACATCTTGATCACTATGATGTCAAAACATTATTGTAAAGGAGGCTTATAAGGTAATCAAGATATCAAGGAAGAAATGTATCATCACAGGATCGGGAATAAATGTATCATCAAGGTATCTATTTATGAATGCATAATCAAGATAACAATGAATGAATGTGTCATCAAGATAACAATGAATGAATGTATCATGAAAATATCAATGAATGAATGTATCGTCAAGGTATCAACGGATGAAAGTATCGTCAAGATATCAATGGATGAATGTATCGTCAAGATAACTATGTGTGAATGTATCATCAAGATATCTGTGAATGAATGTGTCATTAAGATATCTGTGTATCAATGTAGAATAAAGATAAATCATTGAAAAAATACGGAAAGATAACAATGAATGAATGTGTCATAAAGATAACAATGAATGAATGTGTCATGAAAATATCAATGAATGAATGTATCGTCAAGATATCAACGGATGAAAGTATCATCAAGATATCAATGAATGAATGTCTCGTCAAGATCTCAATGGATGAATATATCATCAAGATATCTGTGAATGAATGTATCATCAAGATATATGGGTATCAATGTAGAATAATGATAAATCATTGAAAAAATACGAAAACAATTCTGCATGATTTCAGAAAAAGTATAATTCGAAGAGCTAAACGCATTCAGTATGGTATTATATCATCCATGTACAAGGCAACACAGATATGAAATTATTTTTTACTAGACTGCTTTATATGAGTGTCTTGTGTACTTGTGGATGAATTCATAATAGCATAACGTTCTCAATATTCATTTACAACAGTGGTTCCCATCCTTTTTGGGCCGCGATGCTAACAAAAAATAGTTTTTCTGAGCCTCACGACCCCATTAATACATTTTGACAAGTTTTCCCACCCTAAACAACATTTTGGCTTCATTCCGCGACCCTCCAGAACGTCCTCGTAACCCTATTTTGCATCTCACCTGGGGATTGGGAAGCACTGGACGACAACGTGTTTTGCTTCCCTATGGCAGGATCGTTCACTTATAGTTTTTGTTATAGATGTTTCTTCACCGAATACTATAAGTGCCCTTTTGACTTCCTCTACAAAGCAACGTTTTCAATATATGCTTGTCTCTTCGCTCAGCCAATGAATATGTGGATATAACGTGATGATAGTTTCCAACGGGATGTTCCTTACACCAGGGGCATGACTAAGGTCTTTTGTTATATGCATGGGTGCCAGTTAAAAGTATACATGGTTGTTGAGTATATATATGTAGTGTGATGATATTGGTGGGTTCCAAAAACGCATTATATATACGAAAATACACATTAATATTCAGATATTCTATTATAATAATTTAAGTATCACTTTGGTTTTGTTTTATTTATTAAACTGTCCGTACTGTATATAACTCCAGCCCCAGGGGTCATGTAAAATTGTAAAACTATTTTTTGTTTTGCACATCGACAGGCTGATCACATCGCAAGGTTTCAAGTCAGCATCTACAACGACATAGGAGGAGCTACACTACATTACTAACGGACGGACGGACAAACAGACATACAGCCGGTCAGGACGATATCTTCCAAAATGTGCTTGGATAATGATTAGCATTGCATTATATTCAGTTATCTCTGAAATTACCCCTGTTAAGTACTATACGAATATCTTATAAACGTCATAAATTTCATCTTCGGATATGTGGAATAACTTCGCGGTTATCTACAATTATTGGTCATCTCATCAACCAATTACCGATAAGTAAATAACCATGCAGAGTTTTGAACTTTTATCACTTTGGGACCAAGGGTACAATGTTTATCTACTGGCAAATGTCTACAAAGGATAACCTCATCGCCCACTCTGCTCAAGGCAAGTTAAGTCTCTTGAAACAGGAGACTAATGGTTAACAGGTGGGCCTGACATTGTCGTTTTGTTAATGCCTATGTTACCTTGATGCTTTGGATAATGATTTGGTGTAAATACTGCGGCCCTTTATGCTAAGTTAGGCAGACAATAACATTAATTTCGTGGCTTGAATTATCCAAGGATCGCTCAGACTAAATTAAAACTTCTCATTTAATTCAAACGGACAATGACAGTAGCGATAACATTCAAATGCACAGAAAATAGACTAGCATGTATACAGCACCGGCCTTAGTAAACGCGGAGCCCAATCTGGATCATTTAGGCGCACCACCACCTTCCGGATTTACGCGCGGGGCCCAATATGAGCACGGCATTCGGAAATGAACTTTAAACATGTTTTATATGATATTGAACTTTACATTTTCTTCCACCCCTTTAAAATTACTTTCTCTCAATATTTTTAAAAATTACTAACGCGGAGGGGGGGGGGGGGCTCTGAGCGTGGGGTTACCGATGAAAAGTACCACATTGTCAGTGAGAGGATCATATGACCCGCCACCTGTTATTTGTTTTGGTTATCGTTATCCATGATCAACCACTGTGTTATTACCCTGAGCGAGTAAATAATAAAATATAAAACAAAATTAATGGATGGAATAACAGAGATCTGAGTGAAGATATAGAATAGAACAAAATGAGCCCCCGTATGTAAAATGTAACAATTTAATCAATTTCTTAAACAAAATGAAATTGAATATGACATTTGAATGATACACTTTCACTTAGAAATAGAATTACAAAACGTATGCAAAATGCAATTAGCCGTTCTGTTACACCGATAAAACAAATTTCGTCATAATACGTGTGAATGTTCAAACTCTAATTTCCGGTATGTCAGCATAACGTGGTTGCTTCAGATCCTTTCTAAATCGATTTTGGTGACAGGTTAGCGTCAGCGTTGATGTATTTATTTTCTTTCTTTCTTCTTTATTTCTTCTGTCTTTCTTTCTTTCTTTCTTTCTTTCTTTCTTTCTTTCTTTCTTTCTTTCTTTCTGTCTGTCTTTCTTTTTTCTTCTTTCTTTTTCTGTCTGTGTCTGTATATCTGTCTGTTTCTATGTCTTTATATCTCTATCTCTGTCCGTCTCTCCGTCCTTGTGTCTGTCTGTCTCTGTCTGTCTCTCTCCAACCTCTTTGGGTCATCAGCTGTAACTTGGTTATAGTCTGCAATCCTTCAAACGGTGTAGCACTAGTATGGAGCTATTTTTCCCTTCAAAAAAATAAAACGCAACCTAAATTTTCCCAAGCGTTTTCCTATTCTGGCGTCGGACAATATTCCCATTCCTTTCATGTCACATATCGCATTATCTTAGCTCATCAGAGAAGGCTAATATGGCCAGTTCGCAATTAGATCCTGATACACAGTCCTATTAGCATAAAATTAATGTCTCTCTAGCGGCTACTCGCATTCCTAACTGGAACCATCACATAACTAGACCATTTAGATAAACTATTACATCTCACTGTGAGCTGTAAATTACAAGCTGAACGATGTCGGTCGACACTCGCCGATATTCTTCGGTAAAAAAAAGTATTCACAACTTAATTATACAAATGAATTAATGGAGTTTATGTCTTTTCGTAACGACATTTCTTGCTACATAGCGATTCGTTGACATAGATATAGCAAAATCAATTCTTAACATACATGATAATATCATTGAGACAGATAAATTAATTCTCACAATTCCTATTAGAGTTTTGCATGAAAGTCGTACAATGCATGATTTCTATTACATAAAAACCACTAAATTCGAACACATTCATACCAATGAAATATTGTATGACATTCTTACAATCATGAATTGTAAAACATTCAAGACAATTAATGCACAACGAACATATGAACTGAAGAAAACTTTGAAGAATAAATTTAAAACGAATAAATTCAACAAATAATTGCAAACTTACATAAAAAATCGCATTGTATGTGATTGAGACAATACTATTGTGCCTCTTCGAGACTCTCTCTTTCCAGGCAGCCGAATCTATCTCCACTTCGGGTCTCTCAAATTCTTCAAGATTCCAGTCACTTGGAGAGTTAATTTAACGAGAAATACACGTTATGTCCCGGAGCTAAATTCTGGCTTTTCACAGAAACTTAGTCTGACCTTGGAATTTCGTCTAGGAATACATACCCATCGCTTAGCTTAGCCTATCAGGATTAACTTTCTCTGATCGCCAAAATTTTAGCACTCCCATCGAAGTCAGAATAATTCTCTCTAGTCCTTAATGATAAGTATTCCTGGGCATCTGACACCTGTTTCCAATGGCCCAAGATTGTTTCTAGCTTGTCTCATCTTGTCTACATTAACATTGTTTTCTTCTATCTTTATTCGCCGTTAGCTGAACGCAATCTAATTTAAAAAATAAAATTAACTCATGCCCCGAAACAAGACTGGTTAACCACACCAAGATACCAATTATTGCGAGCCTAACAGATTAAGTCAGTCTTAATGGCTACCTGTCACACTGACCATGTCAGAATCTACTGCGAAAATATCTACAAAACTTTGCACCATTACATGATTACGGAAAATTAGCGAAATATGCAGCATCGAAAGGAGAAACATTACCCTCTAAAATTGCTGAGAAAATCTTATGAGGCAGTTCGCGTCCACATCAATCATGAAAAAAAGTTTTATTTCACCTTCTACTCAAAATGGAAACATTTCCTATCACTATTTCCCGTAAATGTAATAAAGCATTTCAAACTACGCAGAAACCTGAAAAACACCACCGAGAACATGAAGATTTTTATTGCGTAATGACAAGCAATAATTGGCCCGAGGCACCTCAGTGTTACGGTGCATATTCCAGCCTTTTGACAAATTATCATTGTCACTATGTCATTATCTACAGTGATAAATAATTTGGGGAAAAAAAAGGGGATCATAGGTGTATGATAGCACTCTCATTCCCTGCGCAACCTAAATAAACCTCTTGTCATGGAAATCATTAACTGTTATGGTTGAGGTTGTGATTTTCGAAAAATCACCGCCAATCAAGAAATTGCATTTCATGACTAGTATCATTATTTGCACAAACTGTCTCATGATCGGACTAACATTGAGAAGTATATAATATTATGGGCAAGAAAGAGCAAAGAGTGGAAACTCAAAATTATACAAATTCTATAAAACGTGAAAAACGTCGAAATATTCTTCTACCCCCATAAAATAAATTTCGGTTAACGAGTTCATTCTCTAGCGCAAACCATCCACTAAATTCGTTTAGTCATAAGTGAAGTGCGAGGATTGAGCTGTTAATCCTTTGAGAATTTATGCAAATAAATAAAACCAAAGCTCTTCCTACTCTTTTAAGATCGTGATATATATTCTGAATTCATCCATGATTTTGTTTACGCATGGAGAAAAATCGTTAAATCGTTATCATAGTTAAAAAGCTAGAACACAAGCATGTTGTTATGTTATATAGCAGACAAATGTGAAATTTCGCATCTTTGTTTTAAGTTAATTCTATTGTACTAATGCAATTGCATCGACACAAATGTATTTTATAAATTTATTATAAATTTTGATCGTGATATATCACATATGCGACTTATTCATGGCTTTGTTCGCACCTGTGTCAAAAAGCAGAACAATATGTTATGCATGTGCTGATTCCAATCATCTGAACATGTGCTTTTAGAAGATGGCGAATCTTTATACGAATAAACTAATAAACTGAAATGGAAAAGAAGAAAGTCGTATGCATCATCTACTCAGACAATATGGATATTTTCGACCTATAATCTATATTTCGCATTAAGGAATAATGTAAAATCAAAATAATTTGTTTGATGCAAGATTTAATAATTTTGAGTAGCAACGCATTAGCTACATTCAGATTGCTATATTTTCGTAAACCATGTGAGGCGGATATTATTCTATAAATCTAACCATACTTAGGTCAAAAAAATAAAACCTTCCATATAAAAATAAGTTTGAAACTCGGGAAATTATAGGAAAATAAAAACAGACTTATATATTTGTTGAGTCAATAACAGTGAAAAGTTAATTGGTCATTGCTAATAAGTACCATTAATAGCGCAAACTGTCTCATGATCTGACTAACATACATATATTCCTCGTTTAGAGCGTTATTCAACGTATGCTTGTAGATAGATATCTTCAACTAGAAACACAACTATGGAAATATTGTTATAATGGCGTGACATCGACATTTTTACGCATATAGGTTTTGAGTCATATATATATACATATATATACGTACTATCATACAGGTTATAATTTCAACTCGTCTCTACTGAGATTCGAACCCAGGCCCGCGAATAAAGGGTACCCACAGCCGTGTCCTTATGCACCAGTACATATTTCATCACGACCATCCACACATTACAAAAAAAAATGATGCTACTAAGTCGGTGTTATATGCACTCGTGCGTAGCTGACGCGTTCTCATGGCGACCTAGTAATAAATTCTCATATATCTACTCAGTCATTCTGGATTCCTATCAAAGAAAACAAGATATGAAGGATTAATTAAAGAGAATTACAAATATACACCAAACAGAACGGAAAGTCCTGTCCGTAGATTCTACACACACACACACACACACACACACACACACACATATATATATATATATATATATATATATATATATATATATATATATATATATATATATATATATATATATATATATATATATATATATATATATATATATATATATATATATATATATATATATATATATATATATATATATATATATATATATATATATATATATATATATATATATATATATATATATATATACACACACCAATTATCCATGACGATATACCTACCTCTTGAACTTCATATATATATGAATATATATATTATTTAACCTTGATGATTTACTTCATTAAGTTCATATATACTTCGCTTTTCCTGGAGAAGAATTGACCTCTTTAAGTTCTTATCAGTCATTTATTTAATAGTATTTTGCGTTAGAAAAAAAAACATAGATTATAAAAAGGAATGTAATCTAGTAATCCTGAAAGGGGAACATAATTCAAGGGCACAAACATGATTAGCAGGTGCGTTTGCAGTAATTAGTTCACTGGAACAGATCCATGTGATCTTATCATTTCTTGCCTATCACACCATGCTGTTTCATAAAGATGTATAGTCTCCCGTACGGAAGCCACCCTTTGTGCAAACCATAATGAGGTTTGTGGAAATATTTCAAAATTATACGTACATATGTAAACAAACACTTGTTCTGAAGATCATAATTTATGTGTCTTCTGTATTGACCATCGACTTTCAACAATTCCTGTTGCTCTATGTGTTGACTTCTCTCATTTCCAAAAGTGAAACACTAGATAACCTTGTCTATATAAAAGTTTTTAATTTCCTTGTCATGGCCTATTTAAACACATCAAGGCAATTATGATGGAAAGGCATTTTTCGTGTCACTTTTTTAAGCGAAAAAGAACGTCTGGGTGATTTGGACATATGTAAGTGTAAAGCAATTATAAAGACATGGATAAGTGTCTTTCCTCTAGAAATAACTGTCAGTCAACGAGACGGAATATGTCTATGTACATCCCAAACAAGGAACATATTATCAGAAGACACACTGATCATGCAAAAAAGACCGAAAAGTACAGCCTGTCCAGGAGAGATTAATGAATCTAGCATTTATTTCTGTTTCCGCCTAAATGCATCATTTTCCGACATGCATAAACAATTTTGCGCCATATTTCTGTCATATGATTATCCACGTATATAGTAGACTTATTTACTGATTGATATTTAACAATTTCATGTGATTACATTTATGATATTCGTCATATTCCGTACAGCATAGACTAAATGGTATTGGCATTTCTGAGTTGTTAATGGCATGTAGGTCTTATGTAGACTTATATGAATCAGATTAACAACCTATGAAAGTGATTCTTATCAGCGTATTTGCAATGGTATCGACGGTCTGTGAAAATGTGAAGGCGATCTTAATACCGGTTTTTGCTCGGACGCAGAAGATATTTTTCCGGTGGCGGGTTGTATCTACTTTTTTTGGTAACATAACATCAGAATATGATCTGTTTCTATTTCTTGTATTTATTTGATATAAAGGTAGATAAAATTTACAAAGTTTAATTTATTCATTTGATAGTTAAATTTTCTCTTCGGTGATATGTCTGGTCTCTGGTGCCAGATATATTATCGTGTTTGTCATTTTTCTGCGATTGGTTATGCTGTGATCAAACGGCATTATGTCATGTCCCAGTTTACTAAAATGGCAGAGAACCTAAGAAAGGTAAAATATTTGTGTTGGTCAGAATTGTCAACACACACTCACAGGTGGAAAAAAAGCTAAATTTATTTTACTACTAAATGAATCGATAAAACTTTTAATTTCTATGGTGCAAAGAAAAAAGAATAAATAGTGTATTGAAAAAATAAAATTTTAAGCTGTCTTAAAGAAAAATATGTTAAGAATATCCCGCATAAACACGGACGAACGTATAAACATTGACTTTATCTCTAAACATGTTTGGGCCTACATCCGTAAAACTTAGTAGCTGACTACTACATGTTTGGATCCACACCCTCCACCGGAAAACATGAAAAGGCAAAACAATCTGGCTAACAGCCGCTAACTAATTCAGATTTGTGTACCCTGATTTGTAAGAATCTCACAACTTTGAGCCTGCAATATGGTCTTCTATGTTATAGGACTCCCCAGTGCTGTGCGTACAAGAGGCCTAATTCTGCTTGAAACATCACAGGTATATATTTCGCATTTTCACTAATTTTGCATTTTAACTAAAATCAGCTGTCTTAAGATAATGATATCTTTTTAGCTCTTTTCTTCGGACTGTTCAATATTTGGATATAATTTTCCGTTAAATACGCATAATAGCAGTCGCGTTGGTCTCCTGGTAAAAACTAGGTTAAGGTTTGAAGTTTGAATATGAATAACTGTGTAATCGCTCTCATTATAAACTATTTCTAGACTCATTGCTAGCCCTTTATTTCTCGAAAGAGATGTCTGTTTTGAGTACAAATAATGTTAGTAATGTATGTTAAGTTTCTGTTACAAAACATGTTTCTCTAATTTTATTTCACTAAAGACAATTGTAGAACTAAATGATGTGAACATTTCATCGTACCAGGACCGATTTCTCATGGAGTGATAATATGGTACAGCTGAAATTGAATAGCTCACTGAGTTACACATTACCAAGATGTTCGTTTGTTTGTTTATATAAAGATCGCATTTGTGCATCTTTTTATACACCATGTATTGTATATCAAACGTTGCATTAAAAGGCGGGTTAGTTACTGAACAATAGACGAGTCATATCATCAAAATGCCGATTGGTAATTGAACAACAGACGAGTCCGAAGATCAAAATGCTGATCGGTTTTCGAACAACAGACGAGTCATAACATCAATATGCAGGATGGTTATTGAACAACAGACGAGTCACACCATCAAAATGCTGATTGGTTATCGAACAACAGACAAGTCATAGCATAAATATGCCGAATGATTATTGAACAGACGAGTCATAATATCAAAAAGCTGATTGGTTATGAACAACAGACAAGTCATAGCATCAAAATGTTGATTTGTTACTGAACAAGAGACGGGTCATAGCATCAAACTGCTGATTGGTTATTGAAAACCATACAAGCCATAGCACCAAAATGCTGATTGGTTATCGAACAACAGACGAGTCAGATCATCAAATTACTGATTGGCTATTGACCAACAGAGTCCTAGCATCAATATGCTTACTGAGTATTGAACAACGGATGAGACAAAAATAATATTTTCTTTAAACAACATTAGGGACTCCATGGCACATTATATTGGACAACAGCTAAAACGAGAAGCACACAATCCTAACATCTTTTTTATACAACATGCTTAGTTGTGTCAGTCTCGAGGTAATGCAGAAACATCATATCTTACTACCTAGCCAATATGGCAACACTTGGGATCAATAAATTATTTTCGAGTTAATTAAGTCAGTGGTATCACATGATGTACTCTGGACGCAACCAATTGTTGTGGTTCAGGTGTATAACTACCGGTAAACTATTCGTATGCAAACCATATAAAAGTGACGGACATGGTCAGTTATACAGTACGGCTTTACCTTAGGTACATGTACACAGGTTTTTGAATATTCTGTCTTTAAAGGTAATGTAAATACACTGCGGCTGAGATTTCAATAGCGTTTCATTAATATTTCGTGAAGGTTTATTACCATAAAACTTTTTTGCGGTATATCACAATACAGACTAATTCAATATCTCTATCACCCAGTTGTTATGTTTGTTTGTGCAGATGACACAGTTGCTATGTTTGTGTGTACAGATGACCAGTTGCTATGTTTGTGTGTGCAGATCATCCGTTGTTATGTTCGTGTATGCAAACGATTCTGTTGATTTAGCTATAAGTACAAGTATAGATGACATTCCTACTGCAGGGTAAGAAAATTATGACACGTCAAACTGTATAACCAAGTCAAATAAGGATGATATGTAGTGTATACATTATGAAAAGAAGAGATTGTACGCAATGGCACATCAAAAAAATAAAACAAAACTGCTACATCTATGAGTATGCTGAAGGTGTGATAAGTTTGAATATTTCACCCATGACATACTTTTAGAAGTAACAATTAACAACAAGTGTATATGTAGCAAACGTTCTTTGAAGTCATTTCATTTGAAAGGAGTCCAGCATCTTTTAAAGCCAAAATAAGTAAGAACATTTTACAGCTGCCTGACCTTACTGTGCCTCATTTCTGTTATTATTCCAATGATTTTTGGCAATGTTTATCGTACATTTATTTCGCCACAGTGTTGATACCACTTCTATTGCCACAGCGGTGATATCACTTCTATTGCCACAGCGGTGATATCACTTCTATTGCCACAGCGGTGATATCACTTCTATTGCCACAGTGGTGATATCACTTTTGAAACTATTTTTTCCCATCTAGGAAATATATCTACCCTTATGTATTTTTGTTAAACCCAGATTTCCATCTTTAGGCATATTTAATGTTTCTTCATATTCTTCTGCTCATCCCCCCCCCCAATCTGGATGTACAGATCTTTCAAATGTGTATACTGTTGACACTTAAAATTTAAATGTAGAAATAAGCAAAATCAAGAATGAATTCGTGACAAGTTTATTCACAATTATAAAAATCTAATGTTTAAAAATGTAACACTCTGATGACTGTCAGATAAACCACTGTGATATTTTTACATTACCCTACAGTGTTGATCCACGCATGAAATGTGTCAATAAAAGTAAAATTTCTTCAATTACGTTCGAATACAGTCTTTGTTTCGACAAAATACACAATTTGAGGACTGGTGCATACAAATTCTGTCGCTGTCCCACAATAATTGTACCATTTAGGAACTTCATGTTTTTATCAATGTCATAATGCAGCTGTTAATGACAGCGACATGTGAAGAAAAGCCCATACGAATCGACGGTTTTGCCTTTAAAAATATATAACAAAAGATTATTTTTTTAAAGTAGTTATAAGGAAATATTTAATTCGTGGAGTGGAAATATTTGATATTGGCACAATGTTTCCAGTTCACTGGTGAAATGTTTCCGTTATCTACCATAAAATGTAGATATCCTCCATGTATTATAATTATATTGTCCTTGCCCCAAGATAACACTGGTTTCGTTCAGTTTTGTGTTTTACAACAGAAAAAAATTAAAGTGTCTTGCTCAAGGACACACCATTAACTCTGGTTTCAGTTACTCCCAGACTTACAGTAAAGCATTGAACCTGACGTCATATATATTTGCACGACGGGAATTTAGCCAGAAAGCCATTGAGAATCCAGTGAAGGTATCAAACAACTGGAAATTATGAAGCAAACTCCTTATTTATTGTATTTAGGGATTGCTTTTCCAAGCTGAAATTTATTTTCCTTCGTAGTTGTGACCGTCATGAATAAATCTGACCTATGAAAACAACATTCAATATCATACAGCGCAGTAATTGGCTGACTGATTATTTCGAAATATTGGTAAAATATGAAAAATATTTATTTATATTATAATTTATATGTCTATTTTAATTTACATGTTTTGTTTTGTTTTGTTTAGTTACTTTTTGTTTGATTTGATTGTTGTCGTTTTACCATATCCATATATATATATATATATATATATATATATATATATATATATATATATATATATATATATATATATATATATATATATATATATATATATATATATATATATATACATGTGTGTGTGTGTGTGTGTGTTCTGACAGCGTTTTAGACACTTGTCTTAATTAAAACTTTCTGCATCATGAAGGACATACGACACGAGAGGGTTCGCAATAGGATTACAAAGTAAATGGTCGGCATAATTATTCCCAAAAAGAGCCATAATGGGTTAACATGTTTTAATACGGATGGAGCAATACCTTCGAAGTTTAATAACCTTTGTAATTTCTTCTACATTTCATCATCATTTACCGAAGGAAGTCTTGATTAATCATATCAGCCTGTCATAACATGAACACGACAAGGACCTCTTTCAAATAATATAAGTCCTTGTTTCTATCACCATCTTCTGGTTCTGGATGTACATAGGCAAACAATAACGGAGTTTCTTAATCCTGGTCTTTGTCCGGTCGTCCAAATAAAAAATACATGGCTTATGAAATAGGTTTCACACTATCCCCTCGTACAGTTTACAGGAATTTAGTGTTAAATGATATAGAAGGAAGTCAAACACGGACTTCTATCAAGCAAAATGGTTCAAACTTTCATCTTAAGCAATGTTTATACAGAGATTTTGTTGCACCGAATGAAGCATTTTACTCTAGTAAATCAACAATAAATGAGCCATACGCATAAGTTGACTTTGAATACATACACATTTGTAATGTAGCGTACAGTTTTGCTGTCGTAAAATGTAGATTATATTGTATAATAACTGTAACAGATTTACTTCTTTATTTATGAAAACACTGACAATTACTAACAAGGAAAAAAAGGTTATAGAATATATAATAAGTAGAGGTTGATTTGTTGTTGGGATAGGCACGTGCCTCACAGCCTCCAAACAATTATCAAGCCTTCGAACAGTTATTAGCAACTTTAGAAGGAGATAAGACAAAAATCAGAATATCCTACTATTCTAGTTAGATTCTGAAAGAAGGAGTTCAATGTCAAGTGTTCTTCTATTTTACCTTGGAAGCATGTGATGTTTAATTGCACATCTTTATGTACCATAAGTCTCTTCGTTTAAGCGGATGATATAAACGAGATAATTTAATGATCTATTAATTTATCTCCCCATTAATTAATCTCTCCCGTTATTGGCCTCCTGAAAATGCTGTTGAAAGTAGTTAGACAGAATTATACCAATTATTTCATTTGTGCATTCAACCTGGTGAAGAATAGAATGATATCTTTAGCCATTATAACCTGTGCAATAACCATGTATCTTCAAGTGTGGCAATCGAACCAAACCAATAAAGAGACGGTACAAAGCTGTCTATTCTATTTATCAATAAGCCACCCCACCTCTATCGATCCCTGTTGTTCTCAACGATGATGTTAAGGGAATCGCCAGGAAGATAATCTTCGAATCAGAGGCTGCCCTTCTGAATACCTGCTAATTCAAATATAATTTGTCACCTATTGAAAGCGCCCAACTATAGAAGCGGAAATAGGAGAAAAATCAGAGATGAAAACAGCAAAATGAATAAAGAAAATATTGTCTTTTGAATAACGCAACAAATATTTGTTAGAAATGAGTCATCGTGATCTAAAAGCTCCTGTCAAACACATACATTCTCCACAAAGGCAGCTAAAACGCAATTTTTCAACCGTGATTATATTACACGCTGACTAAAAACCACAGTGACGTGGAGAAGATTAGTTACAACTGTCAACTTATTGGTATAACTAGTGCACGGACTACGATGACTTACATTGACCATGACATAAAGAAAATATCATCCATCAGTTTAACAAGGCTTACAAGGTTTCTAAGTACACCTTCGACGAAGATCATTATTAGCTTAGTAAAATTGCAATGTCTACATTTCAATGTATATACACAGGGCAACAAAATCTATATACTGAGAACAAGTAAAACCCCTCATCCGAACTGCGGTGATGAAATATGTCAAAACATGTTAATAACTAGTGCTTTATTCAGCACAATAAAGAGTCTAAAACTCAACATTCGTAGCAGTACCATCCCATGTAAAGCCTAAAGTTTGACACATTTAAGAACATGCATAATTGCGTTTCAAATCCAATACAGGAGTGGGGACCGAGAAACTTAACGGTAGGATGACAATCTACATAAATCTGACTGACAAACAAAAACATTTGCTAGCCACCATTTTCCATGAAATTATAACCAACATTTTTATGACATTATAGTCACCATTTCCATGACATTATAACCACTGATTCCATGACATTATAGACACCATTTAATTAACATTATAGACACCATTTCCATGACATTATAACCACTGATTCCATGACATTATAGACACCATTTAATTGACATTATAGACACCATTTCCATGACATTATAGCCACCATTTCCATGACATTATAACCACTGATTCCATGACATTATAGACACCATTTAATTGACATTATAGACACCATTTCCATGACATTATAGCCACCATTTCCATGACATTATAACCACTGATTCCATGACATTATAGACACCATTTAACTGACATTATAGACACCATTTCCATGACATTATAGCCACCATTTCCATGACATTATAACCACTGATTCCTTGACATTATATACGCCGTTTTCCATGACATTGTAGCCACCGTTTTCCATGACATTATAGTCATTATTTCCATGACATTATAGACGCCATTTAATTGACCATTTAATCACTATTTCCATGACATTATAGTCATCATTTCCATCACATTATAGCCACCTTTCCACACGACATTATAGCCACGATTTCTATGATATTATAGCCACCATTTCCATGACATTATAGCCACCATTTCCATGACATTATAGCCACCATTTCCATGATATTATAGTCACCATTTCCATGACGATATAGCCACCATTTCCATGACATTATAGCCACCATTTCCATGATATTATAGTCACCATTTCCATGACGATATAGCCACCATTTTCCATGACATTATATCCACCATTTTCCATGACATTATAGTCAACATTTCCATGACGATATAGCCACCATTTCCATGACATTATAGCCACCATTTCCATGGCATTATAGCCACCATTTTCCATGACATCATAGCCACCATTTATATGACCTTATGACTACATTTCCCATCACATAATGGGCACCACTTCATCAAATTATTCCGACTGGAATAGCCCGCGATCAAAATTGAACTTCCTAACTAGAAGAGCAAAGGAAGCATCCTTGATGCGCCACTTCATAACTCTAGTGGTTACAGAAGAGAAACAAGTTTGCTTCTTCATGTTTCGATTTGTTTGGAAGGATTTACCTTCCTGTGATTTTTCGCTAAATTCTTGCTTTCTCGTTTTTGGAACTGGACAGTTTATTGACACAATATAACCACTACTGAGCTGAAGTACCGTTAAACGCTAGTACATATGTATAAACCCATTTCAGCCTTCATGTTTACATTAGACGGGAAGTGTTTACCATCCTATTATTGCTGTGCAATTCTTTGAGTTTTACATGTTATGCAACTTTACACTTAATCAATCATAGTCTTTATTGTGCTGCCATGGTGTTAAAGCTATCGCTCCCAAGCGTATCAACTTATTCGTACTGTTGAAAGTACCTTGCTTTTGCTCTTTTGGACTATAATTGTTGTAGAAACCGTATATTGATACATCAATTTTGGACTATAATTGTTGTAGAAACCGTATATTGACACATCAGTTTTGGATTATAAATGTTGTAGAGGTCGTATTTGGTACATCAGTGTTGTACTACAATTGTTGTGGGCGCCATCCTTTGATATATCAGTTTTGGAATATAATTGTTGTAGAGGCCTCGTTTTGATACATCCGTTCTGGTTTTTTATTTGGTCTGTCATGAGCTGACGTGTAATAATATTCCGAATTTGAGTTTTCATGTTTCTTTCTGATTACCATTTTGGTGTATATTTCAAGCTGTATCAACGATCAGTCTGGTTCTGGCTTTCAGACAGCATACTACTGTGCATACTACTTGATACCTGATACGCAACACCCGTCCATATCAAGAAATAGACCAAGTTCATCTTGCATATTCCATTAAACAGGCACCCATTTTGTACATTTTATGAAATATGCAAGTAATCTAAACATTTCCTAAAAAAAGGGCAATGTTACTGTGACTGCCCATTTCATAAAATCATCAGTTTCATAAATGGATGCAACATATAAACAGGTAATGTACATACAATATAGTTTTCACAGTCGTTTCTTTTATTATTCCTTAACCGCATTTTCTTAACATACGGCATATATATATTACCACAGTAATGCGATATTGATTTCACGTCAGCATCAGAAAATCCAAATCAGTACGAGACCCGAAGTGTCGAGTCACGACATAATCCAGTTTTTCTGATGCTGACAACAAGACGTGATCTGGCAATCAAGACTGAATTACTGTGATACGATATTTTTTGTTATATAGCTTTCAATTTTCATATAAATTAATATAATCTGAAAACATAACTGAAAAAAGACATTCCGTAAGATTTCAACATTTATTATATGAACCTTATCTTAAATCATGAACTGAATTTCATCTTTTGAACAGATGATATGCGCTTGAAAATCAGTTTTTTAAAAATTAAACGTGTACGACAACAGTCACTCATTTTCAGTATCACTGCTTGTAACGCGAGTTCTTCAACGCATGGGGACAGTAGACCATGTATGTGCTACACGGCTATTGTCCAATGGACAACTTGTGCGTTACGGAAGATATCGCCAGTTGAGTAACTATCAAAGTTTATATCCAATGATCAGCTGATAGCGTTTGAACTACACCCGTGGGGACCTTGTGAGAGACTCCAGTAGTGACTTGGCATGGAAATGGCGGAATTATGTCAAATTATTTACAACCGGGTTTAACAGATTGTTGGAACTTGATAATACATACTTGTTAAAGAGAATGCTACTCGTTTCTATTTGTACGTCAAGTGAGGCTATGGCATATTTATTCAAGCTTGTTCAGTTGTAATCAAGAACGTTAGAGGTAAAAAGTAAATCCAACCTTGTTTGAGAGCATGTAATACGGAATTACAAAACGACAGTATCGTTTTGATATTTTGAGGATTTGACGGTAAGATTATGGTTCATTCTTGGGCAGAAAAGTTACAAGTATATAGTAAAAGGAATGTTTGCACCACGACGTAGCACTTTTAATGCTGTTCCATCAAGATCGTTTACAATAACTGTATTTGGCAGAATATTTGTTCACAATAAAATTGGCAGCTGAACAACAAAATAGCTATTGTAATGGAGATCGATATTGATCATCCCTTCAATACAAAGGTACATACAAAAATGTAACGTAACATTTTAGGACAAAACATTCGGAAAAATACCATCGTAGTTTGATAGTTTACCACTCGTCAGTCATAGAGAGCATCCTTTCATAGTGCTGATAACAACAATACCACCTCCGGCCATTAGTATTAAGGGTCAGTCACATTATGTACATTTGTGAAAAGACCACTGAAGCAATTCGCCTGCCGCCCACTAATACGTATATTATGAAAAGTAATACTATAAGCCCTAACGGTGTATTTATTTCCATTCCTGACAGTAGATAAGGAAGAAGCAAGAAAGAAAAGGTGGAGTAGAAGAGATGAACGAAGGTTTGAACGAAAAAGGGAAGCAATGTCTTGCATGTAACTTTCACCCGTGGAGGTTTGCAAATTTACTGACCAATTTCGCACACGCTTGTGTATGAGCCATTCTAAACGCTTTAGTCGAGACCAATATTGCTCCACAGATGTAAACGTTGTTCTTGTATTTGAAGAAGATTAAATGGAAATAACAAAGTTCATGCAAGCATTGAAACATGGACTGTTTTAAGCTGGAAATGCACCATTCATAAAGAAAGACACAAAATTTTATAATCCCCATAGTACTAGTCGTCGGTTTACTTTTACATATGCTCTAAATAATAAACCTTATTCTTACTAAACAAAATGATTATTTAAATGTGTACCAAGGTCATCAAGGTCATAACATAGTAACTTCAACAGAAACAGATTGTATGTAGGGTTTCAAACACCTTTAACGTGATTTTGCTGTCATCTAATATATATATATATATATATATATATATATATATATATATATATATATATATATATATATATATATATATATATATATATATAACGAACCAGTGAGATTGACACTGACAAGTATAATAAAGTGTCAAATTCTTCTGAAACAGCCAGTCCCTTGTACGCTTGTAAATGTAACATTTATGAAAACTGAGAGAGAGAGAGAGAGAGAGAGAGAGAGAGAGAGATTAGGGTCACGCTCCAACACATACACTATATTGAAAAGAAGATGGTCAAGCTTGTGCTTGGTAAAAAATCTCTTTAATGCGTTATCCAGAAATTCAATATATAATTATAAATCATAAAAGCTTAAAACTAATAACATGTTAGCATCGTCTTTTAGTAGGATACATTTGAAACAAATTTGAATTTAAGACAAAATCCATGGAAACAGCACATACAAAACATGTAATGGCAATTTTACATTATTTTACAAGATTCATAGCTTATGTTTCATTTCAAACCGTGTAGAAAAGAGTTTGTGTCCAATCGTACTTGTAGACGTACAATCTACTCGTTAGTCGGCTACCAAAGATCGGAAAAATAACGATTCTCTCCCTAATGGAGATAAGTTCAAGTCTCAGTGTCGTTAAAAAGAACCACGTATGTGTTCCGTCCTTTTTTTTTTTTTTTGCTTGCTCATCACTAATATGCTAAAACATGATAGATATATGTGGACGTTTCAAATTTGTTGACTCGAGCGTTATTTTAGTCATGCCACTATATAATCACACTCGTTCTGCGCCGTTGGCCACGTTCTTCCTTTTACCGTTTTCCAGCGTAGAGTGTTAGCAAATACATATAAGCAACTAAAATGTATTCTGTACCTGTCTAGTAAACGGAAACGTCATGCTAGTCACTATTGTTCACACAATGACCTACATCCGTCTGAGGTACATGTACTGCTGTACTTTCGTAGGATGATTCATAAGTTCTTTTTATCACTGCAAAAAGCTCGCACCTCCCTTCATTGTTCTCACCAACATTAACTTCGTTGCACGATTTCTGGCATTGTGCTCAACGGGTCCTCCATCGCACAATGTGTCAGCACTAGGGAACTTTCTCGTCGAAAATTCACATTGTATGGAGGCTGAACTTCATCTTTGGGCCACAATATGGCGCTATGGTCCCTGGGAGGACTAATATTTAATCTCGAAAGTAAGTCCAGTGGTCAGTTCACTTTCCAAATATTTTGTGAACAATGGTTGACTTCTTTTTCCTATATTTCAATGCAGACAATACAACATTCTCAAATACTTTTCTACTTGAATTGTGGTTTTGGCATGCACATTCCAGAAACAGTTCAGCTCCAATGTCTTTAGCTAGTGCACTGCCCTCCTTTGTGGAAACTGGTATATCCATGTCATAATCGGTCGTATTTCTCATGTCCGTCTGAGTACCAATAAGGATGATCGGCTTTTTTCGACCAATGTATTTTTCTATCTCAGGGACCCAAAACTGTTTAACAGATTCGAAAGATTCGCGGTCCACGACAGAATAGCAGACGATATACACCTCGCTGTCCTTGTAAGTAAACGCTCTAAGACCCTCGTAGTCTTGCTGCCCGGCCGAATCAAAGATACTAACCGTGTATTCATCGCCCGACACTTTTAAGATACCTGTGAAAAGAGAAAGGACAATGTTATTAAAAGCGAATACAATTTTGTGAATTTAGGCATTTCTTTTTAAACAATATATTTGCAATATATGTTTTCACATTGACTTGCTTGAATACAATGCTATTTGGAGAGAAAGAAAT
This sequence comes from Sinohyriopsis cumingii, assembly GCA_028554795.2. NCBI lineage: Eukaryota > Metazoa > Mollusca > Bivalvia > Unionida > Unionidae > Sinohyriopsis > Sinohyriopsis cumingii. The sequence goes on from CM068824.1 coordinate 161,906,982, forward strand.
ACAAGAAAACACATTATTGTAATTTTAACCAGTTATGATGAAATCTGGGCATCACTATTTTGAGAGATATACCGTATATCGCTGTTGGTGATGGGGGATGAGTGTTCGGTTGCTAAACATAGAATAGAGAGGACAACGATATAAAATTATAATCTGAACAACCTAGATGAACCTTTTTGGCTATGTTATGAATTTATGGACTTCACCAAATATCTGCTCAATTTCTGCTCAACCGATAAGAATAGATTCCCGTTAGGCACATTTCGTTCTCAACGTATGTGTGTGTGTGTGGGGGGGGGGGGGGGGGAGGAGGGCTGGAAGTTTTGTAAAGAAATACATTATATCATTTAATTTTGTGTCACAGAAACACATTATCTTACAGCAAATTTGAAATAAATATCCTACTTCCAACTAAACTCAAAGGCACCAGTCCCTCCACCACGAATATGCATGGTCAGGCCCATAGTGATGCGGTAATGGTCCTTAATTAAATATTTCCGAAATATTGAGTTTCGAACAATCTACAAGAAAGTGTTTAGCAGGTTTTGACATACCTTTTATATATAACTCTTCATATGTGTACAAATAATGAAGTACAGAAACAAGATCGTAGTTTGAGTACATTATCTTTTAGTTTGGTTCAGATACAATTCATGTCAAACGCAAAGGTCAAAGGTTGGACAGAAGATGGGAAGTCCGATGGGAAATGTCTGACAAATAGTGTAGTTCAATTACAGCTGTTTCTTTTTGCGACATGCAATAACACACACACACACACACACACACACACACACACACACACATACATACATACATACATATATGTATTTAAGGTTTTAAACTTACCGGCATAGTTTTCAAAAACTGTTGCAACGTAATCCTTTGGGAACTTATGCTGCGCAAAGTTCAGAGCCAGACACGTTTTTCCAACCATTCCATCACCAACTATACAGCATTGGACAACCTTAGTACCGTCAGTCATGATCACCATATTGTATCACCACTAATAACCAACAGGTAAGTCGCAGGTGAAAATTATCAGTCTGATGGGATGTATACTCTTATCAAGACACAGGTGAGTGAATAATTATCAGCGAGGCGTTCGGCTTTTATATACTGCCTCCCTTGTCATGTGACCAACTTGCGCTTTCTAAATCAGCCAATACACTAGATTCTCCCTCGTTGTGTTTTGTCCTACCAAGGTAATAGAAATAGTTGTCTAATACTTGCTGTAGGGACGCTACCTGTGTCAACTTGATTCTATCTGTATGCAGCTTATAATGTGTAACAGACCGCAATTTAAGTTGCTACGTAGCAAGCGAAGGCTAAATTATTATCAGAGAGGATTCCCCTACGCAGGTGTGAAACACACAATGACTGTTTCAAACAGGATTTAGTTGTAATATTATACGTATCAAAGAAACATAACACAATGATGATCCACATAAGTCCACGAAAATAAATTTCTGAAGATAAAAGGTAATTGTACCTTTATATTATATATATATATATATATATATATATATATATATATATATATATATATATATATATATATATATATGTGTGTGTGTGTGTGTGTGTGTGTGTGTGTGTGTGCGTGTGTGTTTTAAGGGTATATATATATATATATATATATATATATATATATATATATATATATATATATATATATATATATATATATATATATATATATATATATATATATATATATATCTCTGTGTGTGTGTGTGTGTAAATTTCCTGTAGGTGACACATTATAACTTGTTGATATATATGAAAATATTTTACGACGGCTGTTTTGAAATTTTATTGTCCTTGCTTCTTGAATGGATGATCATATTGACATGAGTTGTTCACCAAAAAGACTTATAATGATGTCTACTAGGTCCTAATTGAAAATAGTGCCAGTTTGATACCCAATGTTACCACGACAGCAGTCAATTTGGTGAGCAGGAAGTTTGTAAACGGACGGGACTACCAATCGTCTGGACGTAGTCGGACTGTCAATACAGTTTTATATTCATTACTCTTCGATGCATAAAGCCAAGTCGTCTAGGTACATATGCCTGAACGATGGCATCATTGGACATTTTTATGCTTCCACTGTTGTGCTAAATGTTGTAGAACACTACATCTGTCCTCGCATTGGTACCCGAGGTACCATCTACTCCATGACAACGAATCAGTGCATAACTCTGCCACAGTAACAGACTTCCTGAAGGAGCAACCTGCAAACAATCCTAATTGAGTTCCAAATTATATCTGGCTGAATGTCATTATCAAAGATTCTCCCTGAGCCAGAATATTTGAAAGCCGTTATTCGGTTGGAAGTGCAGTTTTCCAATGTCTGAACAACATACTGCAAAGTGAATATAAATTGGCATTTAATAATTGGAAATCAGGCTGAGAAAGCGTGTAGAGGTTCTTGGGGAGCAATTTGAGACGACGCACTGACGTACTGTTCACTTTTTAAGAACTTTCTTGTGCAGCACACTAATATTCGGAACTTTTTAAATACCCCTCGTATCTTACAAATCAGTAATTGCTCTCGTATTCAACAGAACGACCACTATGACTGGCATAAATAATAAACATCTCTAAACATGTTACCAAGTAATGCTGGTAGTAAGTACATTTGCAATACTATCCTAAATGATGCTGGTAAAAATACATCTGTGATACGTTTCTAAATGATGCTGGTAAAAATACATCTGTGATACGTTTCTAAATGATGCTGGTAAAAATACATCTGTGATACGTTTCGAAATGATGCTTATAATACATATCTCCTTACCATGTTGCCAAATGATGCTTCTAATAAATACATTTGTACTAGGTTACCAGATGATACTGGTAATAACTACCTATGTAAAACGCTACAAAATGATGCTGATAGTATATACCGATAACTCACGTAACAAAATTATGCTAATTATGGATACCGATATACCACGTTGCCTAATGATGCTGGTGTGTGTGTGATTTGGATTTTTAACGTAGCTTTAACAATTTTTAAGTCATATCGCTACGATGTCTGCAGTGTTACAGTTTATAGTGATGTCTAGCACTGGGGTATCATGCCGCAGACGTGTGGCATGATGTCCCACCCAGTCACATTATGCTGACACCGGGCCGACGAGTCCTAACACTAACTTCATAATGCTGAGCGCCAAGCGAGGCAGCTGTTAGTACCATTTGTTGGTAATATATACCGATATAACATGTTACCAAATTATACTGGTACAGCATAATTGCTGGGGCCGTTTAGGAAGACAATAGAGACAACCTTGAGGCTCTCTTAACCTTGACTTTCGTCCGTTAACTGTGTTAGCAACAAAAGGGGCATTGCTAAACCTTTTGCTTGAGGAGTAAGTACATCATCTAAATAAATGATAAGGTTATTTCAGATGGCAAATTGAAATGAGCATTTTAATTGTCCCGAACTGTGATAGACTGATGTTAAGAGCAATGATGGTGTTACATCTGTGAGAGACTGATGTAAAGTCATGTTGGTGATACATTTGTGAGAGACTGATGTAAAGTCATGTAGGTGATACATCTGTGAGAGACTGATGTAAAGTCATGTAGGTGATACATCTGAGAGACTGATGTAAAGTCATGTAGGTGATACGTCTGTGAGAGACTGATGTAAAGTCATGTAGGTGATACATCTGAGAGAGACTAATGTAAAGTAATGTAGGTGATACATATACGAGAGACTGATGTAAAGTCATGTAGGTGATACATATGCGAGAGACTGATGCATAGTCATGTAGGTGATACATCTGTGAGAGACTGATGTAAAGTCATGTAAGTGATACATCTGTGAGAGACTGATGTAAAGTCATGTAGGTGATACATCTGAGAGAGACTAATGTAAAGTCATGTAGGTGATACCTATGCGAGAGACTGATGTAAAGTCATGTAGGTGATACATATGCGAGAGACTGATGTAAAGTCATGTAGGTGATACATCTGTGAGAGGCTAATGTAAAGTCACTTAGGCGATGCATCTGCTTCGTTGAATTCCAGTTCATGACGAAAAAGAACTTTATCAGGTACATGTATACATTTAACATGGCCAAGTTTTACAACCTTTTCATAAAATAAAATTGACTCGAATACTTTGAAAAAACATGGTGTACCAAATTTCATTCAAGGATTTTCATCTGGCTTTAGAACAAATTCAGCACAAGTAATTTTTCCTCTACTTTGTCACATTTTAAGTGTGTGTGTGTGTGTGCGTGTGTGTAGTCTTATTCGCTTATAACTAATAAAGTGAGAGAAGGTGTGCGAGCGAGTGAACAAGTCATACTTGTCGAGTTTATTTTTCCTCCAGTCTAGAAATGTAATATAATAGTACGAAGAATTTAATTCACGTCTGTTTGTTTCAATATACAGGTATTAAGGAATATTGGTCTGAACGATGAGTAAGTGATATAAATTGCATAGAAGTATGCTGGCATGCCGTCTTGTCATTACTAAGCAAATTTCTTGATCTGTGTGATGGACACTATGACACTTATAGTAAACATTATCGTAACATAAAGTGTCAGGGATGTCTGACCTTTTTTGCTTGGATCATAGACTTCTATTAAACTCGCATATTATTTTTTCTGTTAGTTATACCTAATTTTATTAAATGTCACCTCAGCAGATTTCACACCCACCGCTAGGATACCTTGGCAAAACAATTTGCGGGAGGTAATATAAATGTGATTGCTAAAGAGCCAGTCTAAACCGAAGTTTTTTCCATGCTAAAACGTTCTGAAAGTGTAAACAATTAACACTTTAAAAATGATCACGAGTTGATATTATAGATGGGTTTACCATTGTGATGTTAATGTAGACAGTTGAACGAGTTTCAGCCATATTATTTCTCCCTCTTCAAGATGGTAACACGAATTTCATTTTCAAGCTGATGACTAATATTTTTTGAATGACATTTCACTATCAGGAATCAATATCGCCGTGAATTTTTATTAAAAGACCATTTACTATTTTTAAGACTTGGTGTTGAAAACAGTTTGATGTTACCGTAGAAATAACATGCAATGCAACAGTCTGTCTTTAATTGTTTCCTCGCAAATTGCACAATTGTGTTCATTTCCTCCCCATTTTCGAAAGCATTTTATGCAGTGTTTCAGAATTACTTTCACAATACTGTGATTAAGGTTGTTCCCCTTATTGATAAAACTCAGAACTTTTAATAATCAATAATTCATGTATGGAACTGGAGAATTCTTATAAAATAAATGTGTCTCCGATACTAACTTTCTGGTAACAGGTTTTCGGCCCAGTTAGATATAGTATCTTGACTCCTAGTGAGATAGGGATTAAGATTCATCTCTCATTCTCTCTCTCTCTCTCTCTCTCTCTCTCTCTCTGATTTACATGAACTTTAATGCACAGCGTGAAACCATGACACACACTACAACTATCAAATAGGTGTGGCAGTAACGTAATACTTACTTAACATCTTCGCCCTAGTAATCACAGGTGATGTTTGACACACAGCTTGAACCGTAATAATATATGCCAAACTTTATGGTTTTACGGGTAATTTGCTTGGGGATCGATGGGCGAGGACGAACTCCACTTTGGCATTATATAACATCATTTGTACTACTACTATCTTTTGACTTGATCATCATCCACGGCCAACACACTTTTGTTACACTATAAAGACTCCTTTTCGATAGTTAGTATAAAAACGTTTTGTTACCTAAGGACAGTAGTAAACTAATTACACTCGATGTACCCCTCTGCTACATGTATCAATGACAAATTATGCAAGGTAATTTAGTCCCACCTATCACCGGTGTCTTTCTAACTCCAAAACGTCACACTCTAGCTTGTAACTGGATACACATATTCACGACAAATCCTTAAATCAGTGAGTTCATTTCGTAAGACACCGTTGTAGCCACAAACATGCACGTGTTTGTCTGATTTTTTTCCAGACCTATACCAGGCACGCCTAGTATAATGAAAATGAACAACATTTCCCTCACCCCCGCGGAAAAAAGTTTCGTTATCTTTTTTATTGTAAAGAATATCAGAGCTATTAACATACAATACTGCACATGTTAATTTACGACCTGTCTCTTGGGTCAATCAATGCTGTTGTGTCTGTCGGTCACAGTCGTTGACAATAACTGCTAATACATTAACTGTATCACTCACACACTCCGCCCTAAATCTCTGCTTTATATTTTGTCCATCGATAATTATGCCATTATTGTCTTGATTAACCTTAAAAATATGGCAGAAATAGATGTTTGCGTTATGCATGTTGCCGTTAAGGACAAATGCAGCACTTGATTATGTTTATATCTTTATTACCGCACGTATCATGATGATAAAATAGGCTTTAGATAAACGCATTACCATACGGATCTCGATGACCTAATGGCTTCAGATAAAAGCATACGATATGACGTCACATAAGGAATAACATGTAAAACTTGGAGGTTCAAATTGGATATAGTATTTTGCCCTATGGAAAATATACGGCATTAAATATCAAGATGTTTCATATGTGGCCATCACTGCATAAAATGTTCAATATTGTGAACTATGAAAGGTCTCTTGGGTCTCGCGTAGTCTATGTAGTCTACATGTCTTTACTAACCAACCATTCTCCTTTGTGTTCTTTGTTTATCCCCCCAAAAGAACCAGTATTATTATGCGCATAAAAATGAACCATAAAAAGTAACCTGTATATTTTTAATGTATAGCTTTTGTATCTGTGTCCCGAATTTTTTCACGTATGTTCTCGTATTTACCATTACTTAATTTCTATGTTTCTGACCATGTTTTGTGGCCTGTAATTGTATATGGCAAATTATGTGTGTGTGTTGTGTTTCTGGGTGTAGTTGAGCTTGAGCTTGATATTTGTGCATAGTTTATTGTATACCAATGCATTTCTAAACATGTTTTTTCTATGTTTGATTGTGTGTGACGTACGTAGCCACCAGTGTGCTTTGTGTTATTGAATACGATGAAGCCTGCATAAATAAACCAGACTGTTACCAAATTTACCGCCTTAAAATAAAAAAGTAAATAAATAGATAAACAGTACGAATTAGTTTAGAAGTAACCAACATTGTCGTGATAAGTTGTGGTTTATTATATCTAAAGGAATTTTATACATAACTGTTACAGTCAATATTCCGCCCTGAACCAAGCATTGAGAATATAACTACATTAAAACATTGACTAAAAATAAAAGATAAACACGAAATACATTAGGGTCTAACATTAATGTTGCTAGCATTATTCGTACACATGTACAAAAGAATGACTTTGAGGTTTAGACAAAATTGGCTGTATGCAGTCTAAAAATAGTTTTCTTCTTTTGTTATCTATGTACTTAGATCAGATCATGTACTGGATAGCTTTAATTGTTTGAAGTGCTCAGTGACTTTGAACTATCTGATGTCATTGGTGGTCCTATAATAATTTCCAGGTAAGTGATGAGCACGTGGGGACTAACTTTGATTGCGATCAGTCAAGAGATGCGTTGTGTGCGTGCTTAAAACGAATATATAAAATGTTATATCCCTATCTATTCAAAGAGGTACGTTTGTTAGATATCTCCTGCCACGCGAAACACGTAGCTTACAGGTGCTTCAAGTAATAAGTACGTGTAGATAATTGAAGCTCTTGTGGCTAAATCAGATTTAACATAAATGTCGTGGCATAAAAGATTCATGTAGTTAGTAAGTGGTTCCATACGTCGTTATTTTTTTTATTATCATAGATTAAACGAAAACGTTTGATTGCATGTGATTTTTAATTGTGCACAAAATAGCAAAAACGTCACTTGTTCTAAATATGTTTTAAAACACATCAATAATGAACTTGTAAATATAGCTTTTTCTCGTGCAAATATTCAAAAGAGATAGCAATAGATCAAAAAGAGAGAAATCTATCTCAGCGTAAAGTCATGGCTACAGACGATATGTCATCTTAATCCCATGACTACAGACGATATGTCATCTTAATCCCATGACTACATACGATATGTCATCTTAATCCCATGACTACATACGATATGTCATCTTAATCCCATGACTACAGACGATATGTCATCCTAATCCCATGACTACATACGAATTGTCATCTTAATCCCATGACTAAAGAAGAGCGGTCAAACTAATCACATTATCAAGAGACAATCTTCGTATTTGTGTAAATAATAAAAGAATGAGATTTTTAAAATTTCTTGTTCTCATTTAAGACGCTTTATTTCTACAATCTCTTTATTTCTACTATCTCTTTATTTTTACCTTTTTAAGTTTCTTTATCTTTAGTAACGAAACAATATGTGTTTATGTGCAGACAAGTTTGCCATTTTCTTTAGGTCCCACATCCAATGGAAAACTTTGGCAAATATATAGATGATTACGAGGCTCGCGAAATCTGTACACCATGCATATGGGGATGATAGCAGTAAACTGACCGACGAAAGACGGTCTTAAAGAGTGCAGCATGGCGCTAGCACCGCTTTTGCTATTCGATATTTCCATGTCCGTTTGTCTACAATGATAATAATTAAAAGTTTACTTAAGGTGTACTTCACTAAACAATTCGCCGAGTGGTCTCAAGTGCTCTCCGTTACGGATCACTGCCATCTCACCTCTGTCTGCGTGGGTTCGAGTCTAGGATTCGGCCAATGTGGGTATGTGAGAAAGCTTGCCAGTAGTTTCTCGTGGGTCGTTGGTTCTTCCCGGATTTTTTCCGGGTTCTTCCTCCACCGTTAATACTGGCCGTCATGCATAGCCTATCGTGTGCTGAAAAATGGCATTAAACCCCACCACCACCACAACAACTAAACAATTCACCATTACACATACACTCTCTCTCTCTCTCTCTCTCTCTCTCTCTCATAAATTCGAAGAATAAAATTTCATGAAGAAAAACTGCATCCACAGTCATTTGTTTATTCCTTTTACATTATTTCTCGTTTACAATTACTCCAATGATCCATTTCTTCATGAGTTTGACAGATACGTTCCTATCAACATAAGCTAGTTATTTGTCGAATAAATGTGGAAATATATTTGTAGTACAGTGGTGCTTCTTAAACAAAATTAAAATATCAAAACATTTATTTTGTTCTATAAAAGGATATAATATTTATCACTATAGTAAAATTTGAAAAATGGAAGTTTATATTCCGTCGACTTCTTTTAGTAATGCGAGGTTTAGAATTATTTCAATCCTAACCTTATAAAGGTTTGAACATATGTGTCCATACTTCGTAAGGTATAAGATAAGAACCACACAACTTTTCAGCTGTAACGTTGTTAACCAACCAGGTCGTTCGTCTAGTTAGCTCATCTGTAACAGGAAGGAGGATGTAAGAACTGTGGACTTGGACCAGTCATGCAGGCGTCATATCTAGGAACTTACACCAGTCATGCAGGCGTCATAAAACCCAGAATGTTTATCGTCATTGATTTAACCTTGAAATCAGACCGCTTCCTCCAAAAGCAATGGAAGTAGTACAAAACGATACGCGGCTTTATATTTTCTAATCCTCAAAGAAAACCTACCGTGTCTATATGGTAACGATGATACAATTACAGCGAATAAAATGCATCTATTGGCTTTCTTACATAGAACATTCTTGCTGAGAGACAAAGAGAGACAGACTATGTACGCTTGTTACAAGTCATTTTGATTAGATCTACATGTGTACATGTATATGTAAATCTATATGTTTACATAGGAGGTCAATAACAATCAGTTTCACAAATTTAGCTCTTCGAAAAGTAAACAAAAACATAAACAGGAGTAAGTGGAAATGTTGTCATTCATCTGCGAACATTTTAAAAATAAGTTGCAATTTTGGCGCCTCAATTTTTATTGTAATAAATTTTGTCATAACTTGACTGAAAGAAACAAGAAAACCTGAATAGAGGAAACTTTCACAGTGCTCAGCCTCTGAATTTATGTTTTATCTTTTTAAAAAATTCTTTTGTGGTTCTTTTCTTAATTGTTTAGTTGCGCAGGATGACAAACAGTATATGTGAGTCCTTAGGTGTCACGAAGGTCACACGTAATAAAAACTCCAGTCAATTTTTATTCAAATGAAACTAATTTCAGAAAAAGCAGCATAATCGCTGCTTAGTTTCCATATGTTGTGTCCAAGTTTTCGCCTAACATTAACAAGACAGTATTGGTGCATTTAAACCTATAAGTACTGATCTAACTAATCGAAAATGGAGATAATGTATTAAGAGCTACACATTTAAAGCGATGCCTTTGATGGTTACCGTATGAGTAAACGTTCTCTATTAATTATGAGCTTAGAAGCAAAGCAAAACATTTTGCGGCCCCTTGTCCTAGAGACCATTATATTACGGTAGGTCAGGGTCTATTTTATTTGCAGTTGGAGTAGACTTATAACTGAGCATAGTGGTAATAGAGTATACATGTATTTTATGTGGTGCTGATGTTAATTGATAGTTCATTGATATTAATTGATAGTTCATTGATGTTAATTGATAGTTCATTGATGCATTTTTGTGCTATTGATCGGAAATATGGTTAGGTCTAGATTATAACTAGATTTGAAAACTATGATTTAGATGGATTCTACACATAATTCAGTTTCCCATCTAATTATAACCAGGGTTAGAAAGTTCACGTTATACCTGTCTGTCTTCAGGTAACATTATCTCTTAAAACGCTCTAATGCTGGTATATTTTGATATATTTGTCCCTGATATTTAATAATGTCTCATATCTGCACTGTATCGACACGAACCTATATTTTACGTATTACCAATTAAAACTATAAATTTTAGGACAGTTTCATATTTTTATCACGATCATTGACATTCTCTGACCCCATTAGGAACTGGATCGGTCAAGTTAACTGCTCAAGAGTGGTACTGATTGACATGGAAGCATATAGTTTCTTATATCTGATTGTGAGAGAAATGATCATTAACGACTTCACCAGATATTTTAATATAACCTTCGAAAATTGTTCGTGTTAATTGTTTTACCAAGTGAGCATAAGTCTAGCCTTAGGAATCGTAATGATATTGTGTTGGTAATCTTTATATCTGTTCCGTCTGTATAATCACTGTATACCGTTCAGGAAAAGTAATATCATTGAGGACAGAACTTTCTATGGAGCGGGTAAGGAAAACACTCTGCAGTAATACATCTATTTAAATATCGAAATGAAAAAAAAAAAAATATCCTCTGTCTTCACCATGATTTTATCTTCAGACAGGTTTAGATATGAGTATTCATTTTGTTCGGTTCGAAAGACAGCCCACATCAGAAAACAAAACTTATTTGTGAATAACGTGCGACTAAAAATTCTGAGGAGTTGCAATAATGTATTCCAGATATGAATATTCAAACCTACTCTCAAAAGAAAGAGAACAAAACAGTACAACTAGAGTCAACGTAGATCCCCATGAATCCCATATAATACATGTTTTCTAACACCTCACTCAAGTAAAATAATTTTTACATTATTTTCGAGCATGCTAATGTGACAGAATCGTTGAATAGTTTCTGCCAATTGTGACAATTGCCTGAGAAATAAGAAACCTCCTTCCCCACAATCGGAATATATCTTGACGTTACAACCAAAATCTATCTCACCAATACTTCGATAGAGTGATACTTCATAAAAAGGTAGAAATCACCAAACCTAAGTCACACGCTAAAGTATGCCTGGTAAATGAGGAACCACGTCAGAAGTATTATGATAACTTCATTACATTTTTGCATAAATTCAGTAAAACAAAATTATCTCGTCAATTCTTGTATGAAAAAAGAACAACTTGGGACTGTTTCGGTCATTCGTTGGTTATATATAATGAACGCTATAAAAGTGTAGTGTGCTTTTCTCGTCATTGGAGGAAAGGGACCGAGAGTCTTCCGATTTACACTCAGGTCATTATCTAAATACACGTGTAAGGAATAAGCAAATTGTCTAATGCCTGTGTAGATGGCAAAACAATCACGGATAAAAATACTCACAACAAGGGCACAAAAGCTTACTCCTTGGATAATAAACTGATTAAAAAAAAATTATATGCTAATTCACTCACTCCAGAAACAGATTTAAATGCATAATTATTTTGTTGCTGCTCAAGTGTATGAAACTGACGCAAAACCATGCACGAGCCATACACACAGAGACAAACAGACATAGAGATGTAAATGTATAATGCAACCGGATAGAAACAATTGGTAAAATCTTGGTTCAAAAGCCAATTATATCGATATTGTATGACGAGTGGTTATCATTGAGCAATCAATATTTATGCCTGATAATATTTATATAATTAGACAGGTGATAAACGTTTCAATTTTTTCCCAGTTCTAATTTAAGTATACCAACGCGGATGTCAATAACTTTATTCTTAAAAGAAATGAATCTAAGATAATTACACTGATTGAAGGTTTTGTATCTGCCTAGTCATCTACGGCGATTTTCGTCAAAGTGAATAATAGACAATTTCATTCCGAGATAACCTAATGTCCCTCAAGGATATGGGCAAGCTAGGTGCACAGCGAGTTGGAAATAATTTAATTTGAAAACGGGAGAAGTTTCCTCTTGAAAAGTAAGTGGCTGTGTAGTTCAAATCATTGGCCTATTATTTACCAATATGGATCGGGAAAATTAAATTATCAACAAAATAAAACGAGCAAATATTTTACTCAACAATAAATTACGTAACAATGTAAATAAGATTATATATATATATATATATATATATATATATATATATATATATATATATATATATATATATATATATATATATATATATATATATATATATATATACGTATTCAGTTTATACCAGTTTTTTTAAAACACAATATTTATAATTAATTTAATCTGCAAATTTCAGTGTCTCTACTAAGGGTAGACCTGGCTATTTTCAAACACAACACACTTCAAGTAGTTTTATTGTTCACCTTATTACATTATCCAGTAATGAGGTAAGTAAAAACATTTTTCTAGGCCTTTGACATATTGTAGATACCATTAGAGTTCTGGCATCGTTGAGCTTCGAGATGAGATGAGGAATGCAACCATTAAGATAAGATTTCCAACTTAAGAAGTGTTTAAGAAGATATGAAAAGTAGTACTTTTAAAAATAAATTTGCTTTTTCTGTATCTGTAATAACACTGAAACAGAACGTCACAGTTTTGCTGCATTTGCTCCAATGTGGTTTGCTCGATGGTACAGTGTATACATATTACAAGTCTGCGGCATAAGTTGAGGCTAGGGTGATGCCATAGGTTATAAACGTAAGGTCCAAACTCAAGAACTCGCTTGCCATACGCATCATATAATAATATCTCTGAGCTGCTTATGATACAGTGAATCAAATAAATCCATGCGTTTTTGCATAAACAAACTTTGTTCAATTTGATAAATCTGTTAAAGATTTCAGTTTTAAACAAGATATTAAAATGTCACCTGAATATGCTGTACAATTTTAAACGTTTGCTGGTGTAGAGATTTGTAGAAATTCAAATGAGTATTAATTTCAGAGTCTTGATGTCACTTTGAATGCGTGTTTAGTTGGTTATGAATATAATCTTGTAATTATTTGTGCAATGAACCAATGCAAATATATTCACTGCGTAACTGCATGACATTACAATATAGCTCCATTATCGGACTCTCATTTTCAGCGGAATTCCAGCAAAAATCAAAGCGGGTGATCGCAGGTGATCACAACACTTATTAGAAAAGAATGTTGTATGATAGTCTAATAATAATCGAGTTCAATATTTTCTCTTAGCGGTGAGAAAATGATCTTTAATAAGACTCAGCATACTACTTGGCTGAAGTTATTTCGTTTTTCTTGGGATCATCTGGGCTATCGTGTTTGATTCTTTGTTGTTCACAACGTCGTTTGCATCATGAACTTCATTCGAATCTAGACTGAGATCTCTTCCGATGCTCCTCTGCCGGTAAACACAGTAAGGGTTTGGCCATCATACTTTAGTGTTGCGTGAGGTGGGAATAATTGTATTACTTTAGACGACACGAATGTTACAGAATATAAAACATTCCTTATTTTGAAAATTAGTCGTACAAACGCAAGAAATACCGTTTTGTAAGATGAGTCAGTATTTACCACCGGAAGATAACCATGCCATATATGTTTCTCATGTCATATATGTTTGTTGACTGTGTTGATCTACATTGGTGGTTTCATCGTGGAAGGGCTGTTCTCTTGGAGTGTGTTTCCTCGTTGCAGGGAGGTGGTTGGGGGAGTAAAACTGTTAGATTTTTTTCTTAGTCGTTCTGCCCCACTTGTACTACAGCCATCTTTTGTTTTGAAAATGACGTCGTCACGTTATACTCACCAGTCGATCTGTTTATGTTATGTCGGACCTTCATTAATTACATTATATTACAACTCCTGCGTGATCGATAATACATTATGGACTAGACTTAAGAACCGGATACTATATTCATCTGTACTTAAATGTAAACGGCAGGCAATGAGTCAAAGTGTCGGATCTAAAACCATCCGGTTACTCCATCATGTCGTTCCTGCGAAGGCGGAATTGCTGTCATAGCAAAGAACCCCATAATTCACCGTCTTAACTACATAACAACTTTCAGTTTCGAACACACGTCGTTTGAACTTGTCTAAACATAACTCATAATGGAACGAATGTCAGTCCATTTTTTCTTCCTCTACCGCCCTCCTACTATTCTAAAAATCAAGCCGACTGAATTTTTTTTTCTCTCTTGTATCAGTTTCCTAACCTCCTGGAGTATGCAATTCGAAAGGTGTTAACCTGATTATTCTTGGAGATTCAATTTTCATTGAATGTCCTGAAAAATCAATATACATAAAAACTCATTGATTCTATTCACATTTTCAACCTCAAACAGTAAATTAGCCAACACACCCATAAACATGGTTATATTTTAGAGTGGATTTTTCATAGACCTGATAATAATACTCTAAAGTCTTCGTTGGTGTCCCACGAACTTGCAACAGATCACCTCTGCATCACATGCCATCTCACAGTATCAGTTCATAACCCTCCATCTCTGTTTGCTACTAAAAGAAACATCATTATGATAAATAGACCCCAACTAATGCATGACATCCAATTAAACATAACATCGTTTGGTTTTTAATTTCATTGTTTGTTTTTGCAATCTTATCGTTGCGTATGTTTTAATGTGTTATCTACTATTTTAAAGCGATTAGAGTTTTTAATGACCAGGCGCTGTACTAAGTCCACATTATTATTATTATTATTATTATTACTTAAAACAGCAAGTATTCATGCATATCAGATGCAGATATTTAATATGTTTTTCTTTATTTTCTTTTGTTTAATTTCTTCATCTTATTCTTTGACTGAGACACACGAATTATTTGCCAGTTTGTGCAGAATACTTGTTATACAAAGTTATGTTTGACAGTAACCTGAGGTCCAAGTAAGTCAGTGAATGTCAGAGACTTTGTTTTATCTTGTGGCCCCAGGAACTTAGGTTTTCAATAAGGCATACGAAGAAAACTAGTTCTATGTAAAATGGCTCATAACGCCACTATATTTTGTCGAAGAACGGTATAGAATGATCTTGACCTATGTCTTCTCAATGTTAAGCAACATGCCAAATTGAATTACTATCCATGGAGTATTTCGGTTGTTATAGAGAGGAAACGAAATTCGCGACGGACTGGACGTGATTGGCTTGATGGATTATATATCACTATGTGCCCAGTCAATAAATATGGTGGGGTCATAAAACAAGTGGCGTAGGTGGTAACTCGCGACCGTCGGAATGTCATATATTCCTTCAGAACAAACCAATGAACCCAGTCGGCAAATCGCTACTCGCGTTTCAAAAGGCGGAAAGTACGCACTGTTAACGTGGCCACAGGCGACACGTTTTCAATTCATGAGAAAAATGCATGTACTTAAGATATATTAATACGATCGTGAACCCTATTTTAAACTAATTAAGGGTTAAAAGACCACATATCATAGGAATTTTTTCCTAATCGTTTTCATGATCAATAATACATCATCAAATTATATATATTCATACAAAAATGTGTTTGAATCAAGGACGTCTAGCATCAAGATCAAAATAGTTGAATGGTGAAAAGTTACTTCATTTAGAAATTCCTCGTTCGCTCTCGCCATGGGCATTTGAATTGCTTCTATATTTTTAGAACTTTGCATATATTTTTGTATGAGAGGACACATATATGGATAAAGAAATAAATACCCGTATAATACAAATAAATATCCATCCGAAAAAGGTGATTACAATTTGCGACTTTCACTTTATTTCAGGAATCAAGCCTATCCTTAGTGAATTTGAATGAGATTAAATTCAATTGAAAATTTCTTTATCATACCCAAACTGTAAATATGTCTAGTTGAGATCTAAGTAATGTTAAATGCCAAACTATATTTAGGTCCTCTCGTAGCATATTATGATACGTTGTTTGATTTAATTGTCCCAGATGAAGTTGATATTAAACTAATGCCCTTCTTACAAGGTCACTCCTTATGCAGCAAAAAAGTGTCTTAAAAAGGGGTTGGCCTCGTAGGAGAGGGACAAAATGGTTAAAATATACTATTTTGGTGTCAGGCTGGAAAGCTTTATAGCAAGAGTGGCCTCTTATGAAGAGTGCCTTTCAAGTGGTTTACCATCGTATATGAAGTCTGAAGAATCACTTTTTCCACTGGGGTGTCATACCCAATATATCTTGGATTATTTTGTAGAAGGTAAATGTATGTACTTTTATATAATCTGTGAAAATGACATAATGCTTTGTAGAGATCAAAGAAGGAAATATTTTATATGTCAGTTTACTTATTGAGCTTCCTTTATTGCAACCTGCTTCAGTGTGTATTTAACTTGTATAAAAACATATTGTTACATTAATTATATATGAGTGTTTGATGTCTTATCATAAAAGGTTAGGGAAATATTAAATTTAACCGGATCTTAAAAGAGATATTGGGACGTTCGGAAAGCATGAACGTTTTATTATATTGAGATTTTTAAAACTTCTTATGATATATTTTTATAAACGCATGCCCAGACATTGCATTATATATTTGTTCATACTATTTATTTTTTCTATTGTGACTAATTTCTGATGGAGGAAAAGGTTGAAAATACCTTGAATATATTTACACTAATTGGCTGTTTGATATGAAGCTAAAAAGCAGCATCACGTCTATTCGATAATCACGACAACCCTATGAAAGAATGATATACCTTTACACTGATTTAATTGTGTATGTATTCGTAGTATTAGTGTGACAGCAATATAATTGGGTCCTTTTAGGTATAACTGACTAATCTATGCACTTTTCTTCCATGTACTTTGAAAGTAATTCTCCCGCTGAGAACCAACGTAACGAGTTAGTAAGGGAAACCTTTTGTTGACAATATTCAGGTTAATATATAATTTATAATTTGTCTAAATTATCACATGTCATTACTATTACTCGTTGCAGTGAGATCAAGCCTTCATAATGATTAGAACTCATAATTATATTTTAGATGTATAAGTATCTATTTTTAATCTCTTCATTTTTCTTGATATATCATTGTAAAACATTCAGACATTTTTTTTCTTGAGACTATTGAAGAAGAGAATTACATTGGATTTGTTGGCGTTTACAGATTAATTTATTCGTGATTTAAAAAACAAATGGCAATGCTGGTTCAATATATTATATGCTGTCATGACTTGGAGAATGGTTCTTGAATCATACTTGAATTTATGTCATGCCATATCAAGAAGTAGAGGATTTGTAGCTAGATTTCAAACAGAAACTTTAATACAGATTTTCCCTCAATTTTACGACTGCAATTTCTAGCAATTTCTAGCAAAATACTTGAGAAAAGGAACATGAAAAAAGTGACTGTTCTTGTAATATCCGTATAGCCTTCAGGTTCCTTTTTCTCCCTACATTTAATTGCTACACTTCATCAATTATCTTCAGATGCGGAATCGAAAATGAAATCTGTAAGACATTGAAAATTAGCACGTACATGTCGGTAATGCATAACATGAGGTACAGATGGATCAACAATAATGTTAGCATCAACAAAATAAAATTATTATAAAAGTGTAAGACTTGTGATCCTGTCATACATTTTACGAGATTGACATAGATGTCATAAAGTCTAACAGCAAGAAAGTCCTGTGTAAGGTATTCATAATGATGATAACTGGAATGTAGAACACGTTCATGTGTAAGGTATTCATAATGATAATATCTGGAAAGTAGAACACGCTCATGTATAAGGTATTCATAATGATAATAACTGGAAAGTAGGACACGCTCCTGTGTAAGGTATTCATAATGATGATAACTGGAAAGTAGAACACGCTCCTGTGTAAGGTATTCATAATGATAATATCTGGAAAGTAGAACACGCTCATGTATAAGGTATTCATAATGATAATAACTGGAAAGTAGGACACGCTCCTGTGTAAGGTATTCATAATGATGATAACTGGAAAGTAGAACACGCTCCTGTGTAAGGTATTCATAATGATGATAACTGGGAAGTAGAACACGCTCCTGTGTAAGGTATTCATAATGATGATAACTGGGAAGTAGAACACGCTCCTGTGTAAGGTATTCATAATGATGATAACTGGGAAGTAGAACACGCTCCTGTGTAAGGTATTCATAATGATGATAACTGGGAAGTAGAACACGCTCCTGTGTAAGGTATTCATAATGATGATAACTGGGAAGTAGAACACGCTCCTGTGTAAGGTATTCATAATGATGATAACTGGGAAGTAGAACACGCTCCTGTGTAAGGTATTCATAATGATGATAACTGGGAAGTAGAACACGCTCCTGTGTAAGGTATTCATAATGATGATAAGTGGAAATGAGAACACGCTCCTGTGTAAGGTATTCATAATGATAATAACTGGAGTACTGCATTGTCAGGAATTATTTCATACATATTTCTGCTGAAGAAATATACGCATTCGGAATTTTTACGCTGTGAAAATAAGTTACAAGTCGCCGTTATAATGCTGAATGTCCGTAAGAACGTATCTGTTTTACGTATCTGTTTTTAGTTTTGTTTTACGCTCAGCCAAAATCTTAAATGGTACCAAATTTATATGTAGACAACAACAACAAAAGTAAATCAGTGTTCCTGATACAAAAACAACATTTAAACAATCTTTTAACAATTCTTTGGCATTTAACAGTGTCTTTGTTCATAAAACTAAAAGTCTTAAAAATTTGGCATTAATGGCACGTACAAAACAAATAAAATTAAGCAGTGTCATTGAACAGAAACAGAATGTAAGCAACATTTTAAAAATATTTTGGTATGAACAGTGTCTCTGTTCATAAAAATAAAGCAAGCTTTAATATTTGTCAGTTAATGGTACATTATAGTAACTTTCAAGTTCACTTCTTCAGCTTCTCACCCCAAATTTATTCTTGTTCCTTGTTTATGATGAACAGCTCCTCAGTCTGCACAGAGAGCAAACTGGATGAATACTTGCAAACTGATTCTTCTCTTCGTCAGTAACATTGTCATATTCAAGAGAACCACACACATACCAACATTAAGGGAAAGAACTGTTGAACTGATGGGTATGCAACCCTGTGACCAGGTCCACCATCTGAGTATAGGAGTATATTAAGCGAATTGGACGATTTAGGACACCGGTTAATCCCGACAGACTTCGAATCTCTGCATCACGTCTGTAAAGGAAGATGGCTGAGAAATCGGATCCTTGGGTGAAGTGCACACTTGAACTTTGCAAAATGAACTTGTAATGTTGTCTGGAATGTCACAAATGAGTAGAATGGATGGAGTAATTTTACATTTGGTATCAGTATGATGATCTGCTACCGTGTGTGGATACCCTGTACCAAGAACAGTTCTTTTCCCCCGGGAAACAGATGCCATTGGAACACCTGGTTCTTGAATAAGAATATTGCACTATCATCAGTAAAAATCAGCACAGAATAATCATTATGTCTAAAGGCAAATTCTTTGGTGTACTTATAATCTACTGCTGCATAATGACCATCAGGATGATCAGTATTGTACTGATCTGTCTGAACTTTCAATTCAAAGTTTTACCTCCCAGTGTATTCTATTGCTGAATGAAAGTATATATTCCTAGGGGCGAACTGAGCACATACCAACTGCTATGAAGGAACCAAAATGTCATGACCAACTCGATCTTTCGCCTGATTAATCAGATCAGAACAGAAACAGCTATGCTTCTATGACATATTGTTCCATGCCCCCTATCGTCCACAGCCCGACCTGCATGTTCATTGAGAAACTGATCTACAGTTTCCCAAACTCCTAAACTTTCTGAGGTCTACCTTCATTATTATAATGCATATAGAAAAACAATATCAAGAGATGGGTTTTCAAACATAAAATTAATTCTATTTTGACAATCCTTTGGTACTGTATAATGCATAGACGAGGAATCTGAGGCGAGAAACTGATAAACAGCATGGAAGACAGAATGTTTCAACTTCGCAACTGATCCAAACCGGACTTGAAACTTTTGTGAAAACTTAACTGTGTAGTATTATTACATCCATGCGCACAAGCCGACGACGTACAGTAACGGAGCCGTTAAAACCTGCCGCACATCTGGGACAATCTGTTAACATCGCTCACCATTCCATTGAGTGATGTTACCATTCAGTAGAAATTAAAACAGTCTTCTGATTAAGTCCTTAGTGTGAAGACGAAAGCTTCAGGTTATCATTCGCTATACCCTTTTGTGTATGTGATTAAACTGACCCAAAACTCTTTGCTCATATCACAAGTATGATGTTGTGGACTGATTTTCTCGAATTCTCGAATGGCTTCGTAGCTTTTGCCATGTCAGGTGCACTGCACTTCCAAACAAGCCAGAACCATGGTATAGGCCCATCCGGATGGAATGAATACAAGTCGCAATTTAAAAAACAGGGGGGCAGGGGACAATTCACTAATGTAATGATAGCGATTCTTTGGATCAAGTGGCAAATGTTCTTCATTCAAACAAACAACTTCAAACTCTTGTTTAAAGGCAAGACAATTTTCAAGACCTTTATAGCGATCGATAAAATTACTTCTCCGTACTTGATACTTCAAAAACTTTTCACCTGTGGACTTGCCAGCAGCGACAAACCTTGCTGGTTGCATGGAAGAATGTATCTCATTCACATTTGTTAGAGTATTCTCTAGGTGAGTGACAGATTTTTCAAGATTGTTCACCTGGTCCTGAGTGGCTGTGGACAATAAACTCATTTTTGCAACTTCCAAACTGGGTACATTAAAAGTTTGGTACAAATTTGTAACATGACCTTTTAATTTGTCCACTGCAAACGTGGTACTTGTTGGTATTTGTCTGGGCTGTTGTACTTTTGTGTCAAGTCTGACGTCATTGGATTGCTCAAGAAATTTGTCTCTGAAAAAATCAGGGAGAGTCACATAACTTGTGCGCATAGTAGAGAGTTTGGGAAGTATGTAAAAGATTGATGCATTTACTGCATTATCTATTTCTTTCCTAATCGTATTTTCCTGGCCAGCTGCAAAAGCAATTTGTGTGGCTGATAAGTAAGTCAATTTGGTCATTTCTCAGTAGCCAGTCAACTCTACAGTTATTTGGGTGTAATCCTATTTTGTCAGGATAGCGTAGTTTCAAATGCCTTGGTTTTCTTAAGATGTCAAATGCGTTTGATGATTCTTTAATGAGTTTAATAATTTTATGTGAAATTTTATAAACGACCAGAATTTTCTCGATGTCGTTACCACCAGTAAATCGAGACTCACCACCACACAGTTTTCATCACTGACCTTAGAGGATGATTCCTGCACGAAGCAAGAAATAATGCACTCTTTCTGAATCATTATTGCCCTCTTAAATGTATTCACTCATGGAGGTACACCTGGCATGGTAGCATTGCATAGGGCGCTAGCGATGCACCTGCGTTTTAGCAGTTGAGAGGTCTGACCCTCTTTAATTTGTAAAGCGTACATTTGTAAGAGGAGTTCATTATCCTCCTGTACACTAACACAATGGATCCCCCTCTTTTTACAGCCATCTTTCCGATTCTACATGCTTAGAGTACAATATTACAAACAACAGTCGTGATGGAACCACCGTCTCCGACTGACAAGCGTTTGATTAATTGCGATCTTTCCTTTTTAATATTAAAGTTCAAAATCGATAGGATACAAACATCAAACTTCAGGAAAATCACGAAGTTACCATTTTGTATGTTTTGTGGTAGATTGCAGCAAAACCTGCCTGTACGCGGACGCAAAATAGATATAAACACATAAGTGACCTAATGCTATATGACGCTAGTATCTTGAATAATCGTTGATGATACATACGGAAGTTACAAAGTAAAATTACTAACATTTTGAAATAAGATATACCAGTAGTGCATGTGAAGAGGAACTATGCACAATTATCAGATCTATAATTTCTAGGGTACTGTGTTTTGAATCGTTGTGCTATATTCAAATTAACATAGGTGAATCTTTAACTCAATTTTTTATTATTGCTGATTAAACATCATTAGATAGTGTACAACATAATCGGCTTAAAGGAAGAACGTATGAGAAGAAAAAGAGAATTATTCAGGTACCGCCAGAATGAATACACGTTTTTTATGGGTTTTATTGTACGAATTTCAAAAAGTAGATGTCTTAGAACACACACACACACACACACACACACACACACACACACATATATATAGATATAGATATATATATATAGATATATATATATATATATATATATATATATATATATATATATATATATATATATATATATATATATATATATATATATATATATATATATATATATATATATATATATATATATATATATATATATACTCTTTGACAGGTCTATATTATAACTCTCGGCCAGTCTTTGACAATAATTGCTAATACATTAGCTGTATCACCCAAACACTCCGCTCAAGAGCTCTGCTTTATAGTTTGTCTATCCATAATTATGCCATTATTATGTTGATCAATCTCAAAAGATCTTGTACAATATAAACGTCTGCGTTGTAAATGTTGTCGTTAAGGATCACTGAGCACCTCATTCTGTTAAAATCTTTGAATACCGCAATAGGCTTTAAAAAAACTTGGAAGGTCGAATTGGATAAATATACCATTGCTTATGGATGGCATGCGGTTTAAAATATCACGATCGTAAATGTTTCATGTCATGTAGCCATCCCTGCATACACTATTTCAATACTGTGAAGTGTGAATGGTCAGACGTTTATGTTGTCTATGTAGTCCTGAATGTCGCTAAATGACCTTTATTATTATGCGCATATAAATAAACACTACAGTAAATAAAAGTAAAACATATCTCTCTAAAACAAAGCCTCTTTATATGTTGTCCCGAATTTTTCGCTAATATTCCAGTATTTATCATGATTGTATGTGTGTTTAATTTCTATATTTCTGGCATTGTTTTGTGTCCTTATTATATTTCTGGCATTGTTTTGTGTCCTTTAATTATATATGGCATAATTAGCTATGTATCTGTCCTGTGTTTGCGGGTGTAGTTGAGCTTGATATGTGTACATAGTTTATGGCATACCAATTCATTTTTAACCATGCTTTTCTATTTTTAATCGTGTGCACCGCATATATCCACCAGTGTACTTTGTGTTATGTAAATACTTAGAAGCCTACATAAATAAACCGGCCTGTTGTCAAATGCATATTCTTAATAAATAAATAAATAAATAAATAAATAAATAAATAAATAAATAAATAAATAAATAAATTGGTATAATTAGTCTAGAAGTACCGACATTGTCTTGACAAGCTGCGGTTTAATCTATATAAAAGAACCATATAGATAACTGTTACACTCGTTATGCCACCCTGAATGGTGATCAATCATTATGTCATCCTGGATGTTGATCAAGTATTGTGCAGCCCTGAATGGTGATCAAGCATTATTCTACCCTGAATAGTGATCAAGCATTATTCTACCCTGAATAGTGATCAAGCATTGTGCAACCGTAAATGGTGATCAAACATTATTCTACTCTGAATGGTGATCAAACATTATTCTACCTTAAAAGGCGATCAAGCATTATTCTACCCTGAATAGTGATCAAGCATTGTGCAACCGTGAATGGTGATCAAACATTATTCTACCCTGAAGAGTGATCAAGCAGTGTGCAACCGTGAATGGTGATCAAACATTATTCTACTCTGAATGGTGATCAAACATTATTCTACTCTGAATGGTGATCAAACATTATTCTACCCTGAAGAGTGATCAAGCATTATGCAACCGTGAATGGTGATCAAACATTATGACATACTCATTGGTGATCAAGCATTTTGCCACTTTGAATGGTGATCAGTCATTATATTACCCTGTAGGATGATCAAGCATTATTCCACTCTGAATGGTGATCAAACATTATTCTACCATCAGTGGTGATCAAGCATTATGCAACCGTGAATGGTGATCAAATATTATTCTACCCTCAATGGTGATCAAGCATTATGCAACCCTAAATGGTGATCAAACATTATTCTACCCTGAATGGTGATCAAGCATTGTGCAACCGTGAATGGTGATCAGTCATTATGCACCCTGGATGTTGATCAAGTATTGTGCAGCCCTGAATGGTGTTCAAACATTATGTTACCCTGAACGGTGATCAAGCATTATTCCACTCTGAATGGTGATCAAACATTATTTTGCCCTGAATGGTGATCAAGCATTATTCCACTCTGAATGGTGATCAAACATTATTCTACCCTAAATGGTGATCAAGCATTTGCAACCGTGAATGGTATTCAGTCATTATGCCACCCTGAATGGTGACCAACCGTTATGCCACCCTGAATGGTGCTTAAGCATTATTCTATCCTAAATGGTGATCGAACATTATTTTATTTTGAATAGTGATCAAGCATCGTGCAGCCCTGAATGGTAATCAATCATTATGACACCCTGGATGGTAATCAAGCATTATGCCAGCCTAAATGGTGGTCAAGCATTATGACACCCTGAAAAGCATTATTCCACCCTGAATGGTGATCAAGCATTATTCCACCCTGAATGGTGATCAAGCATTATGACACCCTGAAGTGTGACCAACCATTATGAGACCCTGAATGGTGATCAAGCATTGCAAATAAAGCAGCACTAAGACGCTGACCAAAACAAAAGATGCAAAGAAAGGCATTAAGGTCAATAGTAACGTCACTGACATTAATTGTACTCGTATCTCACAGGTGCTTGAAGTAATAATTACGGATAGATAATTGAAGCTCCCATGGCTACATCAGGTTGAACATGAATTTCGTGGCTCATTAAAGACTCATTAAGTCAGCAAGTGGTTCCATAAGTTAATAATTTTTCATTTCATGATGGATTAAACGGAAGAGTTTTTGCTGGAGGCGATGTTTAATGACACACAAAATACTAAACACATCGCGCAAGCACTTGTTCTAAGACATTGATTTCAATATTGGACTTTTAAGTATTACATATTTCTCGTGCAAAGGGTCACACGAGATAGCAATAGATCGATCGGATAGAGCAAATGTCACTTATTGGAATGCGAATCCCAAGATTACAGAAGATATTTAATCTCAGTATAAAGAGACTATCTTCGTATTTGTGTAATAATAGGAAAATGTGTTCTTTTTAATGCTATTTCTCATTAATACTATTTTATTTTACTATCTTTGTTCCTGGCCATTTAAAGATTATTTCTCTTTACTAAAGAAATTATATACATCATTATGAGCTATAAGCTATTTTCTTTAGGTCCCATATCAAACGGAAAACTTTGGCCAAGATCTAGACGGATAAGTGGTCCTAGCAATCTATCAAATCTGTACACCATACACATGGGAACTGCAGCAGTTAAATGGCCGACAAACTGTCTTGAAGAGTGCAAAAAGGTGCTAGCACTGGCTGTGAGGTTAGTTATCGATGTCAACTGATCTTCCATTACAATTATTAAACTTTACGTACGGTGTACTCCACGAAACAATTCGCTATTACTCCTCCCCATCTCTCTCGTCGAATCGTGTATTCAAGTTTCAAGCACACATAACTGCATCCGCAGTCTAATTGTTTATTTCTTCGAAACTTTATACCATTTTCATTTACTGCACTTATATATTTTATCATCCGTTTGACAGATATATACCGATCAACAAAAACTACAGTTTCTTGGCAGGTACTTGTTGAAAGATATAGACAATACTGTTGTGCAAAAGAAAAGAAAATCTAAATATCAAACATTTTTTTTTGTTCTGTATAAAAGTATGTATTCCTTACCAATAAAATAATTTCGAAAATGCAGAGTGAATTCCATCTGCTTTTTTATATTAATGCTATGCTAACAACTATCTTAATGTTAACCATAAATAGGTTCTAACACCTGTGACCAGATATATGAAGGTAGAACATACAAACCACAAATCGTTTCAACTTTAATTTCATTATCCAACCAGACCATACACCCAGTAAGCCCATCTGTAGCAAAAAAAGAGGCACTAAGAGCTTTGGACTTGGACAAGTCATGTAGGTGTCATATATTCCGGTAGCTTTGACAAATCATGAAGGTGTCATAAAATCCAGGAATGTAAGTCGTCACTGATTTAACCTTGAAATCATGCTGCTTGCTCGAAGAGGAAATGAAGTAGTAATCTGCAAGGAAAACCTACGATTATGCTAATCACAGCGATTAAAATAATTCTAATGGCGTTCTTATACAAATCATTCTTACTGAGAGAGAGAGAGAGAGAGAGAGAGAGATATTATGTTTGACTGCATGCTTACTATGTGTCATTTTGATCATATCTATATGTATGAATGTATACATTTGTGTATGCAGGGAGTCAGATAACATTTAGTTAAAAAATGAAGCTTTTCGAAAAGAAAACATACAGAGGGTTCATTAGAAATAATGTCTTTTATCCTCAAACATTTTCATGTCAGATAACAGTTTTGGCAAGTCAGCTTTTATCTTAATGATTTCTGTGACAACTTGAAGAAAAGAAGTTTAAAATCCTGATTAGAGAAAAGCTGGCTGAGTTCAGCCTTCTTTGATTTTCTTGTCTTTTATCTTTGTCATTGCTCTTTTTTTATCAATAGTTTTGTTGCCTAGGATGACAAAGCAAATGTATGAGTCTTTTGGTTACAGAAGGGTCACATAAAATAAAAATTCCGGTTATTTTCTTTAAATATTACTATTCTTAGAAAAGCAAAATAACTGCTGCTGGTTTTTTTATACGTGGTGTCCAAGATATCGCCTAACATTAGTAAGATGGTCTTGATGCATCTAAACCTATAACTACTGAAATGTATTTAATCAAACATATTGCAAAATGGCGGTAATATTTAAAAAAGGAAATTTTTGAAGTGATACTATTTACGGTTACGATATCAGTAAACTTCTCTATTATTTCTAAGCTTGGATAAAACCTAAACACTTTACGGCTTCTTAACTTAGAGACCTTTATGCTACGGTAGGTCAGATTATACGTTGCTTGAAGTTGGAGTTGACTTATAACGGTAATAGAGTGTACATGTATTTTACAACGGTAATAGAGTGTACATGTAGTTTATAACGGTAATAGAGTGTTCATGTATTTTATAACGGTAATATAGTGTACATGTATTTTATAAAGCACTGATGTAAGTTGATAGTTCATTTGTGCATTTTTGTGCTTTTAACCAGAAAAATATGGTTAGGCCAAGATTATAACACTGACGGTTTGTCAACTTTGGTTCAGCTACATTCCAAGAATGATTCCGTTTCCTATTTAATTATAATATAGGTTTCCTGCCAGCTCAACCGATACCGTTCTAGTTTCAAGGAATAAGATTTCCTACAACGCTACAAGGCTCTTATATTTTTTATATATTTGTCCTTTATATTTAATAATGTTCTCTTTATATCAGCACTGTATCGACACGAATCGTTATATTACATGTTAGCAATTAAAACAATACATTTTAGGAGAGTTCGATAATTTTATCACAATCATTGAAATCCTCCACAGGAACGGGTTGGGTCAAGTTAACTGCCCAAGAGTGACACTAGTTCACATGGAAGCGTATTGTCTTTTATTGTATCAAGCGTTCGACTGAAATGATGATTAACAAGTTTCCCGAATATTTCAAGGTGACATTCGAAAATTCCTTATGTGCTATTACATTGTTGAATGTTTACTTAGTGAACGTAGGTCTACCCTAAATAATTCGAATATATATGTTGGTAATCATGCAATAATTTACTGTCGAGACTGTCATTTCTCTCCTTTCTGGAATAGCAATGCCCTTTCGGAAATAACTTTCTATGGATGGGGTAGGAGAAACACTTTCCAGTATCTTTTAAAATTAAGTGCCCTCTACCTCCACCATGATTTGATCTGTAGAGCGTTTTAAGCATAACTATGCTTTCTATCTGTTTAGAAAGACACCATGTTTAAAGCTTTGGTTGTCATTCGCTCACATAATAAAAACAGACCGTACGTGTGAACAACGTGCAACGTTTAGGGTCATCAAATCGTTTGGTCACTAAAATACTGCGCAGTTGCAATAATGTATTCCAGATATGAAGATTCAAACCTATTCTTAAAAGAAAGAAAACAGGAAAGAGAGCAAAACAAAACTATTCGAGTCAATGTAGATCGCTGTGTACCATATATAATAAATGTTCATTGAACACCTTACCCCTGTCACACAATTTTTTTACGTATATTCATGCAAGCAAATGTGGCCAGAATCATTAAAGTCATGTCTAGTCTGTGCCAATTGTGACAATTACCTGAGAAATAAGAAACCTCCTCCCTACAGTCGGAATACCTCTTTACTTTTTTCAAACAAAATCCATCTCACCAATTCTTCAATGCATTTATGCAGCATTAAAATGGGGAATTTGTGCCAAATGTATATGTAGATGGTAAGCAATCATGGATAAACACTAACATTAAAGGCAGTAAGCATACTCCGCTTACTCTGTATCAATAAAATTGTGTAAAACGCTTATTCACTCACTCATGAAACTGATTTCAAATAATAATTATTTTCTTGCTTATCAAATGTGTGAAATCGATGAAATACCCTGTAAATATTTACAAAATAGGACTACGTGTATATTGCAGACCGACGGTAAAAGTAGATAAGATGTTGACTGAAAGCCTAATTATATTGTTATAGCATGACAAGTAGTTATTATTGAGCAATCAAACTTTATGCGTGATAATATTAAAATAATTAGACAGGTAATAACTGTTCAATTTTTGCTCCAGTCCTAATTTAAATATACCGATAACTTTATTCTTAGGGGAACTCGAGCGCGCATTTTATAAAGATGTAAGATAATTATACTCCATTTAGATTGGGTTTTTGTATCTGCCTATTCATCTACAAGGATTTTCGTAAAAGTGAATAATAGATCTTTGCTCCCGAAGATTGCTTCTCAAGGTCACAGGCAAAGTTAGGTGTTCAATGCGTCGGTATTAATTTAATTTGAAAAGGCGAAAAGCTTCCTTTGGAAACGGAAGTTGTAGCACATTTCAAATCAATGGTCTATTTTACTTGTAGCTGATACTACGTGGTTTTAATTTTAACTCATACCATTAGAGATCTGGCAATGTTGAGCTTCGAGCTGAGATAAAGAATGTAACCATTAAGACCAGATTTCCAACTTAAGAAGCGTTTTAGAAGAGATGAAAAAATTGTATTTATTTTTTTAAAAATCCTTTTTCTGTATCTGTAGCAACACTGAAACCCAAACTACACAATTTTGCTGCATTTGCTCTAATGTGGTTTGCCGAAAGGGTTCAGTGCATATACATATTACAAGACTACGATCTAAGTGGAGGGTAGCGTGATGCCATAGGTTATAAAAAGTATGGTTCAAACCCAAGGAGTTACTTACCACACCCATCATATAATGAAATGCTTGAGCTACTTATCATACATTATCGCAAGTAAATCTGTTTTCTGCTTGCGCAGACCGGTTTTAAATATTTACATTTTCAAACTCTTTTAAAATATGTTACCCTTTTTGACCTAAATCACACAGGTGTTTGCTCTGGAACCAAGATGCGCACAAAACCTTGGCAGTTGTACTACCAATCTCACAATAAATAGACCCGAAGAAAGTACACCATATATATATATATATATATATATATATATATATATATATATATATATATATATATATATATATATATATATATATATATATATATATATATATATATATATATATATATATATATATATATATATATGGGTCATATTCGGAAATACAAAACTGAATACATATTTATGACCATGACATTGCTATGCACACTATGGAATCAACAGGTGTGCTGTAAACTTATTTGCATGTTGATTTTCGATCGAAAGAAAATATTTACACTGTTTAGGATGCCGAAATTTAGAATTATTATGCTTTAAGAGGTTTTTTGAAATAGTAACACAATGTAGCTATTTCTGAGTGTGAATAAAGTACACTACATTTGCAAGCATACAATCAAGTTTTGACTAAATCCAAATTAAGTTTTAAATAAATTAAATGCCAGATAAGCATGTGACAACTCAATATAAGTAGTAAGAAAGAAATCTTGTTTAGCTCTTACGCTTCCTAACCTATTAAAATAGAGAAACTATCTATAAAGCAGTGCATTCTTCAAATATACACCAACTAATTTATTTATGTGCTTATTTGACTTAGGTGTGTAGAGCATAAATGTTATGAATAGATCTACAATGCCTAATTATCATAAATACGTAGTCACTATGGATTTCTGAATAGATGGACTTCAATGTATTTCTACCCTTATCTCCTTCGTGTTTTCTACATTTGAGAGAAATTCGGGGCATTGGTTGTAAGTTCAGATGCACCAAGACAATCTAAGTTATTCAGGACACCGACATGGACAACACACGTCAAGCAGTCATCATATGTTATGTTGCATTTTCTAAATATAGTTGTATTTAAACTAACTGACTGGGATCTTTAATTCGAATGACCTTTCCAGGACGGCCAGAACCACACATGTTTGTATTGTCATCCATCGTAAAATCCAAGAGGCGAAAATCAAAATGTATTTTATTTTCATTTTACACTTTAGAGCTGATTTCTATTGAACTGGTTGATAAACTTCCAGGCAAAATAAGTGAAACAAATATTATTTTCGCTGCATCCAAAACAGGATTCAATGATGGCTCTTTGGGTAAATTGTCATCGTCTGCTGCACAAGAAAATAAATGAAATCATCGTCAATTATAGTTATGAAATGGTTTCAACTACTATCAAAACTTAGAGAAACACCATTGGTTTAAGCAGCAGGGGGGGGGGGGGCGAATCGGACATTTTGTCCAAACGTCATTTGGCTTAAGTAGTACTTTCTGCACTCAGCGGATCCGGTGTCGTCAGCGCCTGGTAAAAAAAAAACGACGTCGTCGTCGAGGGGATCGTCCGGACGTCATTTGGTTTAATTAATACCTTCTGCGCGCCGATCGCAGCGTTGTCAGCGTCCGGTAAGCACATCGACGACCGCGTCGATATCATCGCCCCCCCTGCTGCTATGATTTAACCGAATATTTGGTCAAGTCCGATACGATATCGTGTCCGAGGGTCATGTAAACTTATCGTTACAAATCCATGTGGGGTCGACTGAGCATGACTAAAAAAGTTTCGAAAAACATTAAAGTCCATGTCACCGCCGCACCATGTCTGCCAAATATTTCGTAGCGTGTGTGTATCAACGCCGTTGAATACAGCAAGAATATTACAGTTGTCTCTGATTACTTTTGGAATCTGAGTGTATCATTGAGTGACATATATCACGTCGGTGTTTTTATGCCTGCCTCTGGAAAATATCCTAGCTGGGTTTTTTTGATTGTCTAACATAACATCATCGTACACGACTAGATTGTTAACGTCGCCATCAATATCATCGATACCCGGTGCATCATTGATATCCGTAATAAACTCGATAACATTTTTTTTAGCGATCGCTGATGCATTCTCGTTGAAATCTTTCAACACCTCGTAGCATCGTTGATCATCTACGCTAGGAGCAACCAAATACAACTTATCCCACTTCATCCATCTCATTATTAAATTAAGTAGCAATTGCGTCTTGCCGGATCCAGATGGTCCGATGATAATCATCCGGATCGAGTTTGGTAACGCTGCAACATGCTTAACTGGTTCTCTCGTTTTAGTCGCTGAAAAGTCAATTATATTCATATCTCTATACATAAATTATGGATCTATATTGTGTAAAGTGTAGAGTGCGTACTGGCACAAATGATATGACAACCGTTACAACAAGAAATAACAGATCGGCGCTTACTGGCAAGTGTGTACAATGCGGTACAAAGAAATTTAGATTTATTTCTATTAAACCCGGGGATGTTTTAAAAAAAAGCGAGGAGGTGATATTGCAGCCAAGTTATCAAAACTCCCCGGAACCCCGTGGGCAAAGTATCCAGGAGAAAAACACCTCCCAGGATATAGCTACTGTGGCCCCGGAACGCGATTAGATATCAGACTCGATGATCAAAATCAACCCAAACCCGGTGAGTATCCAATAAATGCTATCGATAAGGCGTGTCATGCT
The DNA here is from genome assembly GCA_028554795.2 of Sinohyriopsis cumingii. Lineage (NCBI taxonomy): Eukaryota > Metazoa > Mollusca > Bivalvia > Unionida > Unionidae > Sinohyriopsis > Sinohyriopsis cumingii. The sequence continues at coordinate 161,939,672 of CM068824.1, forward strand.
CATGATGTTGCTTACAAAAGTAGCGATCTGCAACAGCGTCATATCGCGGACGTAAAATTAATTCACGCGCTAAATGCTATTCCTGATAAATCCTTCAAAGAAAAATTGGCCTCATGGTTGGTAAAATCGGCTATGAAAGGTAAATTAATGATTGGAAGCGGAGCTTCTCGCGCTGGTAATTGAAAACGCTAGCGTTTATAATAACAACATGGAATCCATCTATTATTCTCCGAGAGGATACTGGAAGGGGAAGGCCGCAATTGGTAAGCTTGCAAGCGCTGCAAAAGTAACGGCTAATTGGTTATCCAGACAGGCTATATGGCAAATCTATCTACCACCGCCTAAACAAATCAACTTCTCGCGCTTTGATATCAGCGTACCTAATGAAGTTCATCAGGCTGATATACTATTTCTGCCGCATGACAACGGTTACAAATACGCGCTAACCGTAGTTGATGTTGCGAGTCGATACAAACAAGCGGAGCCGTTAAAAACAAAGTCAGCAACTGAAGTAGCCGATGCGTTTGAGCGGATTTATCGAAGAGGTCCTCTGCGCTGGCCAAATTTATTACAGGTTGATCCTGGTAGTGAATTTCGCGGCGCTGTTCTATCAACGCTGAAACATCATAGCGTCGCGGTACGACGAGGTCATACTGCGCTACATCGTGATCAGGCAATTGTTGAACGATTCAATCGGACTCTTGCTGAACGGTTATTTGGGTATCAATACGCGAAGGAATTTATCCAAGAAAAACGATCTCGTGAATGGGTCAAAAGGTTGCCAGGCGTAATTGTAGCGTTAAATAACGAGATTACCCGAGCAATCAACATGAAGCCCAGCGACGCGATTAAATACGAGTATATACCCGGAAGATCAAAAATAAATAGCGTTTCGAAGCCGATTCTCGGCGATGTCACCGTGAGATATCTGTATGAACCAGGAGAGCTTGAAGGCGGTAAAAAAAGAGCTACTGATCCTATCTGGAGTGTTACCACACATAACATATCAACGATAACACGATCAACTGGTAGACCACCGATCTATAGACTGGATTCAACTGCCCCACAGCGAGGGTTTACACGCGAGCAACTACAAGTGATACCTGACGATACTCAATTACCCCCGCGTGGTCTTAACTAGCGCCGTTGCGTCTATTGCACTCAAGACAGGTCAATCTCACATTGTTTTTGACATGACCGAGACTGTTATCGATCCTGTCCACGGTAAATTGGCGAGCGTCTTTATCCGAATAGCGCCAACTCATTATACAATTACAACTCGCGCAGTGATTATTCTGTTGTTGTCGTAGCGAGATTATTAATTCGGCATCAATATCAAAACGCCGCTGTTTTTTTTTATCCTGTTGGCGGTAACCCGAGAGTTTTCTATCAATGACGCTTGCATCGATGACTTCGTCAGTGACTTTGTCGGTGACTCTGTCACTGACTCCGTCAATAACAATTCTTCGAAGCTGATTTATCCTCCGTACTCGGGACACTGCAAGATAGACTAGATTCGACCATTCGATGCGATTATCAACTATCCAAACAATTGTGTCCGTGATAGTTAGTCCCTGCGAGGAATGTATTGTCGTTGCGTATCCTAGCGTCCACGGGGATTTATCAGCACGTAGCGCGTCCTCGACGACGCTGATATCAACGAGCACGATATCATTCAGCACGAGAATTTGTTTTTCTGTCCGGCCTGGAATTTCAACTTCAATGTTCTGCCGCCGTGTATCCGCGGGTCTATAACATAACGGCACTGGACGCGTTGGAAACTTTTCCTTATGCAACGTAAACAACTTCCGCTGAAGTGTGTCTCTGACTATCTTTCTACTCGCTACAATCAAATCGTTTGGTCTCCATGTTTCCCAAAATTCATTTAACGGCGTTTCCGGAATCACCTCGCGGATTATTTCACACTGAATTCTATCCGGCTGTAATCTGATTAATTTTTTAACCTCGCGCAGTTGTTCATCAAGTGCTCGGTAATCAGTATCGGTTTCTTCATAATAGTCCACAAAACCCTTTAACCAATCATGTGGACCCTCGCCGACAAATGGTGGTGGTTGACCATGGTCGCCACACATGATCACCGCTGTATTCGCGAGCAGCAACCACTCAAGAAACATTTGTAAAACGTCTAACGAAACAGTACATATCTCATCCCAGATGATAACCTCAGGAATAAATTTTTCCCCCATTCGATCAGGAGTCCACTCACCGCCGCTGTATCGAAAAAAGCTGTGATAAGTAACGGCGTCAACATTTCGGTGTTTTATTTCTCGCGCTAGTCTATGGGTCGGTGTAAGCACGATTATACTTGCCCGCGTTCGAAATAATTCAATTGCCCGAGTCGTCTTTCCTGACCCGCCACAGCCGCTTAAATAAACTGTTTTGTGTCTACAAATTGGATCAGAACACGGTGGTGCATTAGACCATTCTGACAATTTATCACCGCGTAAGTAATTGTTCTCAACGGTGACATCTGCTGACGGGGAATAATCGCGTCGTATTTCATTTTTAATTCTCCATGTACCCGAACTCTCGTCCGGACTAGTAAACCCGGCTACGTTTTCCTTATACGCTACGTCAATATAAAACGAATCAACGGCTACTCTAACCGCGGTGTCGGGAAATTTATTTATCATCGAGAATAAATTGATAGCGGCGTAACCCAGCATAGACGCCCTCAAATGCGGGTATGCCGGGCTGTCTCCATCGCTGTAGGTAACAACTGTACCCAACCTTGTTCCATTGGACAAGAAAGCTGTTTCGCAGTTCACGTATCTATTTTTCGCCACTGCGTCCTTGATTACGAAATCATATTCTGCGTCATCTATAATCAGCCGTGAGCAATATCGTTTGTAGTCGTAGTTTTTTCCACCTTGTGTGAACTTACCAATTATTCTTCTACCGAGATCTTTTGCCTCGTGGTTTCGTTGGATGAATATCCTCCTGGACCATTCGATGATATATTCCTCGTCGGCATCGATGTGTTTTCTGGATTCGTCAATTATGCTATCTAGACGCTCCGGTTCTGGTAACCAGACTTCAGTCTGCGCTCGGTATGATATAATCGCGTCACTGACAATCAACGAAATTAGCATTTTACAATCAATCATATACCGTAGCAGCGCTATTGGCAGCCACTTCTTTTCAGCCATGTGTCTACCGATCCAAATATAGCAACAGCGATGAAGTCCTGCCGCGAACTCAAATGATACTACGCGAGCGAATCCGGTTAAATCAAAATCAGGCAGTGGTCCATTAATAGCAACACGAATCATTTCATGTCTGGGGTGTCCAAATCGTTTGAAATACTCAGCGGCGGATCCATACCCGAGAAAACTCGCTGGATAACAGGCAACCATATCAACGGAAATCATAGCGTCGCGGTTGTATTCAGTGTTCCATAGTCCACCGTGATAATATTCCAAACAACTGGATTGTACATCCGGTAGAAATTCCCTGCGCGTTGGACTCCACGCATTTTTCTTTGCTGCAACATGAGCCGCAACCGATGGAATCGTAAAACAATTTGTTAGCAGTTGTTCATCATGCTCTTCAAATTCTATGGCGGTTTTTTTCATCTTGTTGTGAAACGCTTCAGTGCGATATAATTCACCGTTTGGTCTTACAAACTGATCAAAGGTATCAGCGCTGCGAAGTAACCACACTGATACAGGGTCGTTTTTACACAAGTAGGCAATAGCATCAAATAGTTTCCTCTCCGCGAGAAAACCGTCCTGTATAAATTCTTTGGGTATATACTTTACTGTTCTATCCCGTGGAAACACTGTGATCGCGGGCGTCCACGCGTGTTCGTTATGATCAATAATTTTGATTGGGGCTCCCTTCGATTTGTACTTTGATTCGTGTAATACTTCACCGGTTATCGTTGTAACGGTTATTGGAAATCTCAACGACGTTTCTAATCTCGCTATGTCGCTGATGGTTGCTCCACGCTCGCGCACTGTCTCCTCCCACTGGTTGATTTTGCTACGTCGTAAATCAGTCAATTTGTCTCCTCGACACGCATTTGTAAAATGCTCTATTATTCGTTCTGCTACACAATTTATCCCCGTTGACTGTTTCATCGGCGCTAGTTTTCCGATATCAGGTTTCTTATTTAACGGGTATATTCCATAAACAACTGCTGTTTCAGGATACGCTCGTTCATAGTATGGTCTGTCAATTCCGGTTAACAACCCCGGCTTGGAGTCGCGGCTGACAATGACTGTTTTCTTGTCGCTGAGAACTGGTTCAAATTTATCACGTATGATCCAATTACCTGATTCCACCCGGACAATGAATTTTACTCTGAAGAAATACTTTTTACCGTCAAGTTGTGATATTATCGTTGCTGCGTGGTTGTCGTTCATGGTAGCATCAACAACACCATCAATTCGAAATGTTGACCAACTATGAGATGCACCATCACGCTTGAATTCATTGATACAATCGCGTATTTTATTCAACAGGGTTCTATCGTTTATTAACGCTTTTGGTGCGTCCTTGAGGACTCTATCGAGATTGAACTTAATATTTTTCCAGGGCTTAATTGCTGCTAATCTCTCGAACTCATCCATATAATTAAAACAAGTATTTAAATGAAAGAATATAGTATAATGAATCACTGCAAATGGTTGATGATTGGGTCGACAACCCCGTGCAATAAATCATGTAGAGGTGAATTCTGCGGGTACCATTTACAAAGCGTTCGTAATGGTTCTCTTGGCCCCCTCCCGTGCTTGGTTTGCCACGTTGGTGTAAGAGGAAAATCGCAGTTGTGTATCAATTGTGGCGGAAAGCGATACAGGGAACTAAAACGCTATTATGACAAGCGAATTAAAAACGCCGTCATTGACCCCACCGCTGACTTCGTCATCAAAACCCCCCAAGACTACGTTGAAAGATTTATAATTAAACCAAATAATAAATTAGACAAATAGTATTATTATACAAATAGACCAAGAATTTCAGCCGCATCCTGTGCTCGTCAATTACGAGGCATCTCGCGACGGCATTGTTAGAAACCGCAAACTGAAGAAGCCGGTTGGTACCGTAAGTAATCAGGGGTATCTGATGTTTGGTGCCGGAAAGAAGAAGTACCATGTTCATAGGGCGGTATTTGAGGTATTCAACGGATTAATCGAAAATGGACTTGTGATTGATCATATTAATAATAATAAGACTGATAATTCTCTTATAAACTTGCAAGCTGTCTCGCAGAGTCAAAATACCAAAAAAGGCCAAACCGGTAAATACCCAAAGAAAGCAAAACCCGTAAAGTCATTTGATACAACAACTCACGAGGAAAAAATATTTCAGTCGATGAATGAGGCGGGAAAATATTTTGACATTTGTATCGCCTCAATACGATTTGTTGCAGAAGGAATACGGAATTCAGCGATCTCAAAAAAGACCGGACGCAAAATTCGATTTTCGTATATAGATACGAAGTCACCGTGACAAGGCCTATGGCGCTGACGAAGTCACCATGACAGTGCGAACGGTATCCTACGGTTAACACACCTCGGGATTGATACGCGGGGTTTCATTTTTTTTTTATTTAAAAACAAGATGTTTTATAAGAATAATGAATATCGAAGACATCAATAATATATTAGCCGAGATTTCAAAATTAAAAAATCAAGGAATTGAATTATCTGATGGTCTCGACAGTGAAAAAATATTATCCGATTATGAAATTATTAACGAGCAATCAAAACGGGGGCGTTTTACCCTGGCCCGCGAGTACTTTTTTATAAAACGATTACAACATACGATTAATGAAAACTTGTACCACAATGACGCAAATGCATTCATTGGACTATTTACTGCCGTTGAAATAATACGAAAAAAACTCGGACGTGTTTATGAACGACGCCGGGAGATTTCTAGTAAGGTCAAAAACATTAGAAGGATCATAGACGAAAACTCCGGCGAGAAATTAGAAATTGCTTCGCAATTGCAATAATGGTAGGCGAATCACTTACTACTCGGCTAGCCAGAGAGCGGCTAGCGGCGCTTAAAAGGTTTATACCGTTACGAGACAGGGTCCGAGAGCAACTTCAAACGCGGCAGCAACTACAAACCGATTTTACTGTTGGAAGCGAACAACTCTTTGCCCCGGTAACTAAAGCGACCAAAGATGTTACGGCGGCAACTGTACCCGTCCTCGATGCGCTTGAAAAGATAGCGGCTCAGACCGAACAAACAAAAAAGTCTTTAGAAACACTCCCTGCAAAAATAGCGGCTGCTACAGCACGGAGGCCACCACCACTCGCTATAACCGAACCACAAGAACCTTATGTTACAATGGCCGACGAGGAAGAACTAGGCGCCACCGCAAGAGAACCAGAAGAAGAAATACCGGAAGAAATACCGGAAGAAACACCGGAAGAAAAAGAGAAAGGGGGGAATATACCCCGTAATGTACTCAAGAAGAGCACAATAGATCAAATTAGAGGCTTTAGCAGCAGGGAAGAATTAGTTGATTTTACTGCCTCTAATTTTGCTAAGAGCATACGAGATAAGGAGCATATCAATAGCGGTTACGAGAAAAATATAAAGACGTTAAAGGATTGGACAAGAATAGTGTATTTAGCGAGTAAACACGAGAATGCATTACCACATCGTGGTAATCCCGATTACGACGCATTCCACAAAGAAGTTGAAAAAAGGGTAAAACTAAAAAAAGGAAAAGGATACTCTGTTGGTAAAGAATCCTACGGCGTTACCTGTCCTAACAGTGTTCTCAGTGATATATCACGGCTAGAGGTACTAATCGGAAGAAAACGAGCCGGAAATAATTCTCCGGAAATAATCAATGAGGCTGCTGATATTTGCAAGCGGTTATTTACGGGCGGTATCATGGACGTTAGTGCGTATCGAACGCTCATAGACGAACTCGTGGATGATTAAAATTATCGTTTTTGTTAATTCTGACCGTTTTTGGTCGTTTTTTGACCGTTTTTGACCGTTTTTTGCCATTTTTTGACAGTTTTTTGAGGGCAAAAACCCCAGGAAATCATTTAGAGAAAATCGATGTTTTTGCTGAAAAATCGAAAAAAAACGACTATAGGCAACAAAAAATGACCAAAAATCAAGAAAAAACCGGAAAAAACCGGATTTTTATCGAGGGCAAAAACCCAAGGAAATTTTGATAAAATTTATTCCGGTTTTCCGCACGGCGGTGGGAAAGGGGGGTGGTGATCACAATCACTAATTGAAAAACCGGTGTTTTTATAATAAAGATGATCATACACTACAACCACGATAAACCAGTACTCGTCTACGTGGTAAACTCGCGATTGCCTGTTTACCGCGCGTACTATGGAGATGGTCTCGGTAGCACCATTGCGGGGTTATTTACAAGAATGGCTCCAAAAGTAGCGCCGTTAGCCAAACAATTAGGAATGAAGGCTATTGATGTTATTCGTGATAAGGGTATTAGTGCTATTGGAGACGTTGCCGGAAAGGCGCTTTCAGCCGCGCGGGACAAACTAATGTCGTTGGTGAGGAGAAAAAAACAAAAACCACCGGTGATGCCATCAACGACAGTGATGCCTGCAAATGTCAGTAAAGTAATAAATAACGCCGTGGAAGAAAAACTAGAGTCGTTGGCGGCTCAGTCATCCACCAACGCGCCCATAAACACAATAGCGGGGGAGTGGTCTTAAACAGAATTCAAAGAATTTACGACCAAAAAATCGCAATTGAAAACATCAACATGATAAATAATAAAATGTTTGCGCGAACCGCTGATCCCGCGTTTGATATGGATGCCCCAGTGCGCAGGGATGATTCTGTCCGTGATTATCAATTTTATTCTTATTATGCAGCGCAACCTGACCTACGATCGCGAATTGAACTTCAGGTCCAAGATACCAGTAAATATTTTTTGCCGTGTGAAGCGTTTATCGAAATTGAGGGAGAACTCGTGACAAATGCCGCCGATAATGCACCATACGCAGATGACAATCATGTTCGAGTTGGCTTCGTCAACAACGGTATCATGGCGTTATTTGAGAGCGCCAGATATCTTATTGACGGGCGAGAAATTGAGTCAATAGAACACGAGGTTGATGTTGCAACAACGATAATTGGGTTAGCGAGATACTCGGACGATTATACGAGATTGGCGGGCCCATCTATAATGTTCGCAAAGGACTCCACCGATAACGCTGATCACTTTCAGTACGTTAACGTGCTGGTGGAAAAAGATACCGCAATTGATTAGGCTGAAGCAAATAACCCAGATCGCAGAGCAAAACCAGGCGCTAATTTCACTGTTATAAAAAGTCTTAACGATAATTACAATATGGGATTCGCAGCACGAATATTGATGCTAAAAAGACCACACCGAAAGTTTTCATGCGCGATTCCACTCCATCACATATTTGGATTCTGCAGAAATGTCAGAAAAGTTATCTATGGGGCCAAGCATACAATCGCGCTGACGCGAAGGGGCGATGATAACAATGCAATATGGCGTGCTGCTGGTGTCGCTGCCGATAAGGTTGTTTTAACTAAAATGGCATTGTGGATGCCGGTGTTGACTCCATCAGTTACCACGGAAGCACGATTGTTATCATTTATGGAACAGGGAGGGAAATCGTTGTTGAGTTGGCTAGCGGTAACAACTGATGCTAAAGAGGATAACGTCGCCGATACGTTTACATGGCACCTGGCATCAAAACAGGGTGTTTCAGCCCCGCGTCATATATTTGTTGCGTTACAGAATAGGGAACGATTGGGCAGTCAAGAACGCAGCCATATGATATTTGATCAATTAGGAGTCAGGGATGTTTCGCTGAGAATAAACGGACAACAGGAACCATCCGAGGATATACAGCTTAATTACGGCGACAACCATGTCGCACGTGTGTACCATCGATTGCTGTCATATATGGGTCGTGATCAAAACGTCGACACTGGTTTGCAAATATCGCAACTTGATTTTAAAAACCTGTATCCGATTTATTATTTTTCGTTGGAGCATCTTGATTTAACGAGACAATCCGTCGTTGATATACACTTCCGAGCTCGTATAGCCCCGGCTGGTGTTAATTATAGAGCGGTTGCTGTCATTCTCAGCGATAAATCAATGCTGCTAGAAGGTGTTGGCGGACGAATGAGAATCGTTGATGCGCCAGTGGAAAACATGTAATTGAAAGCACAAACACGTTTACAATAAAATGTCGTATAGTGTCGTCAGTGTAGAGTTGACTGATGGTCAAGTCAAGAAATTACGATCAAAGTCGGCTAAACAATGCGGAACCACAATAACGCTGAAGCCGTCGCAGATGGCGGGTGGTAATCATAAGATATCGTTGACGGCGCGTCAAATAAAACATTTCAATAATGCGATGAAGAATAAAAAGGGTGTTCAAATAGATTTCTCGGCCGCAGCGATTAAAAACATGGAAAAGACCGGTGGGATATTTCCGCTGTTAGCTGCGATTCCAGCGTTAATTGCCGCGGCCGCACCAGCAGTGGCTAAGGCGGCGGCGTTGGGGGCCGTTGGTACCGCGGCGGGAATGGCACTGAAAAAGGCAACCGGGAAAGGCTATAAAAAAAAACGACCCATAGCCGGAAAGGGTCTAAGACTACCGGGAACCCCGTATTCATGGTACTCGGGAAAGGGTCTAAGACTACCGGGAACCGTTTATTGACTCAGGAGTCAATGACTCCCATGTCTAATTTTGATTTAATAGACGCCGCAAACGCGCTAGCGATAAAAAACTTCAGGGGTGTTTTTATGAGGGATCAATTACCGGCGGCACCAAGGAATATTGAAACAGGCATAATTAACCTCGATGGGTCCTCCGGAGCGGGAACTCATTGGGTTGCGTACGCGATTGATCCGCGTGCGATCGTCTATTTTGATTCATACGGGTTAGCTCCGCCGAAAGAGTTCATGCGGTATATCCGGGCGTGTTCAGCCCGGGCTTTTTATTCCACGCTGCCAACACAGCAGTTAAGCGACCCGCCGATATGCGGCCGTGAGGTATTGAACGTACTCGCGGCGATTTCATCATCGCGAAAACCACCCCATGTGGTTGTAAACGAATACACTAGTGGGGTCGTAGAGGCCCGGCGGGTTAATTAGAAACGCCGTTTTTTTTTTTACAATAACGATGATTGATATCTGGGGACGACCGGTTTCGGCGCTGAAAAAGTCCACGGAAACGCCCGCCACCGATGACATAAAAAAACTAATTGAGGATGAAATCGCTGATACGTTGAATTTAACAAGTGTTGACCCAGGTGAAATAGTTGTATTTCAAGACCGCCAGGGTAAATTGAAATCCAGTAATGTGTCGCTGGATGACGTTTTAACACGACAGCGTGATGCCGCCGAGAACGCTATCGCGCTGTATACCAGCGACGGACGACTCAAACCGGGTGAACATCTATCGACGATAACATTAATCCGAGACGGTTTTACAAGGTTGGATAAATCGGTGACCGAACTTGACGCGCAGGTGAAAAAATCTGCCACCGAGGTGAAAAAATCTGTCACCGATATACAACTCACTACCGCTAGTTTTTTTGGGACCCCGACGGTAACCGAACCGAATCTTGCAACAATAAAAAATACTATTTCGGAGTTTACAGCGCTGTCGGGCCAATTTTACACGTTACGAAAAAATGTTAACAGGATCGATAACAACTTTGATAAATTCTTTGGTAAAAAAAATACCAAGCTGGATGAGATTACAACAACTATAAATGATATCACTGCGTATGGAGGGGAAATAGGAACGATCAAAACTGATGTTGCAGCGAACAAGAGGAATATAGACGCGAATACAGGGGAAATAGGAACGATCAAAACTGATGTTGCAGCGAACAAGAGGAATATAGACGCGTATGGAGGGGAAATAGGAACGATCAAAACTGATGTTTCAGCGAACAAGAGGAATATAGACGCGAATACAGGGGAAATAGGAACGATCAAAACTGATGTTGCAGCGAACAAAAGAAATATAGACGCGCATACAGGGGAAATAGGAACGATCAAAACTGATGTTGCAGCGAACAAAAGAAATATAGACGCGCATACAGGGGAAATAGGAACGATCAAAACTGATATTGTAGCGAACAAAAAAAGTATAGACGTGCATGAACAGAGAATAGGAACGATCAAAACTGATATTGTAGCGAACAAGAATAATATAGACGCGCATGGATGGAGAATAGAAACAGTCAAAACTGATGTTGCAGCGAACAAAAGAAATATAGACGCGCATACAGGGGAAATAGAAACAGTCAGAACTGATGTTGCAGCGAACAAAAGGAATATAGACGCGCATACAGGGGAAATAGGAACGATCAAAACTGATGTTGCAGCGAACAAAAGGAATATAGACGCGCATACAGGGGAAATAGGAACGATCAAAACTGATGTTGCAGCGAACAAAAAAGATGTGGACGCGCATATACAGGAAATAAATACACTCATTACTAGGGTTACAGCGAACAAGAATAATATAGACGCGAGTCGGCGGGAAATAGAAATAATCAAAACTGATGTTGAAGCGATTAAAGACGGACTACCGAGAGTAACAGAGGAACTCGAAAAAATAAAAAACTATCATGAGAACATCGTCAACAAAGTATACACGGTTCAACACGGATCATTCGATTGGACTCCTACACAGAATACAGTAGATATTACCGCAACTGTTAAGGGCATTTATCGATTGACATTGATTTCGGCGATGCAGTTCAGTATATCATCGTCGAGTTCATCCGGGTTTAGCAATACAATATCAACAATCATTGACAAGGATACAATTGAACGGTTTATAATTAAGGCCGTTGATAGCAGTCTATTTAGGACAAACATCACATGGTATGCAGAATTTGTAGTGGATCTAAGTGAGTAATTAAAAACGCTAGCTCTTTTAGAATAAAATGACCACCAGGGTAATTGAATCAGAGGTATCACCGACGTCACATCAATATCGATTCGATACCGCAAAAGAATTCTCCGCGAATTTGAAAACGCTTTCCGAACAATACCGCGCAAAAATAAAAAAATACCGCAGAAAAATAACCGCCATCGACGCGGTCGTGTACTCGGTGTCGGGTATAGTAGCCGGTACCGGTGTTATTTTATCCACGGTAACCACGATAGCCCCGATCGCTGTTCCAATCGCTATCTCCGCGATGACAACAATTGCTGGAGTCGCCAACGCAATCACTAAAAAGATATCATCGTGTTTTCAGAAAAAACTCGACGAGTATACAGTAAAACATCAAATAGTATCCGACGCGTACTCGAAATTATCCGGGTTGATCTCGTTATCGATTGATAATTTGTTCATATCCGATGTTGAATTCTCCACGATGGTCCAGTTGTATAGCTCCGCGATGTCAAAAATCGAGGATTTTCAACTGGAAGCCGGAACCACCTGGTTGTTGAAATTAGACACTAAAAACAACGAATAATAATAATGTCGCTGAACCCCGAAGGGTCTCAATTACTTCAGCGGATCGCGGAGAACACCACTCCGGTACAAACAAATATGATATCGATAACGTCAACGAAACCCGAATTCAGTGTGAACTTCCCATCACCGGTTCCAGTGAAGGAAATAGCGCTGGCAAAATTGCGAGTATATCACATTTGGCCTAATATCCGAGCGGACGCATTTAACGGACAACAACCTAACAACTCGCTGGTTTTTGCATGGACAAATAAGCCCGATGGGACCCCAGACTGGAATGAGGTTACAATACCAACTGGGTCATACCAAATAGAACAAATCAATAAAGAATTTCAACGCAGGATAAAATCGATCACAGGAAAAGAATCAAAAATCGCTATTACGGTTCATGAACCAACGTTATCGTCGACGATTGAAATAAGCACACCGGGGTATATGGTTGATATTTATAACAGTTCAATAAGAACCATACTAGGATGGCCTAAGAATCCACCCGCGGACGCCCCCCCCCCCCCCATCAACTGTCCTCAGACACGATAACGGAGATGGTGGTAGGCATATTGCTCCACACAACGTAAATATTGCATCGGTGATAGCGATTAATCTAGTGTGTGATGTTATCGAAGGGAGTTACCAGGTGGATACCAAGCAATCAAATCAGGCTCAACAGGGGTATATCCTTTATTCGTTTTCACCAACAGCCCCTCCGGGATTTTTAATCGTTGAGAGTCCGATTAATCCGGTCTATATGCGATGCCATAATCGGTTTTTAACGAGAATTAATTTTAGACTTACCGATCAGTCAAATAACCTAATTGATCTGCAAGAGGAGGAGTTAGTAATCACTCTGTTTGTAAGATCATAGCAGCAGGGGGGGGCGATGACATCGACGCGGTCGTCGATGTGTTTACCGGACGCTGACGACGCTGGGATCGGCGCGCAGAAGGTATTAATTAAACCAAATGACGTCCGGACAATTGTCGACTTGGCCCCTCGACGATGACAACGACGACGACGTCGTTTTTTTTTTACCAGGCGCTGACGACACCGGATCCGCTGAGTGCAGAAAGTACTAATTAAGCCAAATGACGTTTGGACAAAATGTCCGATTCGCCCCCCCCCCCCCCCCCCCCGCTGCTGTTTATACCGTACACCTTCTATTAAACAGCTTTTGATGACACGGAAAAGACAAAACAAATTTACATATATCTGAACTTGATATAGGTAATACCTACATACATTAGCTATATTGACAAGACTTTTATGTTAAATCTTCAACATTAATTATACTTTTATTGCATCTATAACCAACAGAAACGTTTGCTCAAAAATTATTTTGCATTAAATCTTATAATTTATTCCAAATCTTCAAAATCTATAACTTTTCTATTCAATTATTACTGTACAAAGAATGGTGGTGAGGTACTTACAAATAGTTAATGGTAATTAGAAAAGAAATTGCAAACAAATCTTATGCACATTGCACTTTATTATTATTATTATTATTATTATTGAATGGCTGGACGAAAATTAATTACTCTGAGTAGAGCAAGACGGATATAGAGCGGTTATTATACAGCAAATAATATATTTATATTATATATATTAATTTACAAATATTTAAGAAAACGTATGAGTAGATTTTATGCAGTATTTACAGACTATGAAAAAGCTTGTGATAGGGTAGAGATATATGTATTGTATCAAAAGATGGTTAGTTAAAATATTAGTAGAAAAATGTTAAGAACCATTAGGGCAATTTATAATGATGTAAAAGAATATGTTTAGTGCAACAATCTTTTTACCAATGTGTTTACACCGAGGTCGTGTTTTATCGTCTTTACTCTTTACTTTAAACGATTTGAAACATTTTTTAGCTGACGAAAATGGGAGAGTGTCTGTAGAAACCTAAGAAATATTTGTTCTGTTATATGCAGACGATTTTTAATTGTCTTTGTTGACACTGCTGTTCAGTTGCAAAATATGCTCAATAAGCTGCATACATATTGCCTAAAGTGCAACTTCTCAGGATGAGCTACGTTCAAAATTAATCTAAACGGGTAAAAGGGTTGTTGATTCTAGTATATGAAAGTTACTGCCAGCAGTGCTTGCTGGAATAATTCTGTTAAACAGTGGTTTTAAAGGTTATGTGATGCAATACCAGAAAATACAACAACAAATGAATCAATAATATAATCTAAAACAAATTCAGGAATGATTTCCTGCAGCACATGCTGAGAAAAGCAACTCAACTGGAATTTAACAGCAGCAGGTTTCTGAATTAAACAATATTAAAGACACTAGCAACAGTCTCAGATTATGTAGATAGCATGTACGTTAAACGGATGCGTCCGCTTTCGCTCTTCACGTTAATTTCCAGTAACGATAGCGGTATAGATCATTAATAATCGAGCAGGTTTAGTTTTGAGACGCACTTCCTTCTCTCGTATAAACTTACTTCAGGCCATTTTCCAGAAGTTGGAAGCGTGTACATCCATTGTAATTATTGTATTTTCGGTTATATTTTCGCCGTCTCCTTCATGAAACTAATCCCATCTGTGCAGACGGGTTTTTCCATAAAAACGTTTCTTCTTCTCGGATGTGGGTCTTCGCCACGCTAATGTTTACATGGAATCATCAGTTCTAACAGTAAAAGCCGTATTCGTTCGAATATGTAAACCCTATAATGCAGGCTCTTTATCACAAAGACCGTCGGCAATTTTCAACATCTGTAAGTTTGACTTTGATTATCTATGAATATCCAAATGTTTTACAGTACTTTTTAGTCAAAAAATCGTGTTTACAAGAGCTGAAATTCATTAAAGTTTAAGGGAATTTTATTGTTCTTTCATTTTATGCAGAAGTGCTCCTTTAAATGATTGCTCCATTATCTAACTCTCATTTTCAGCGAAATTCCCACACCAAACCAAACCAGTGTTTATGAAAAGGTAGTGATATAGTTACGGCACTAATAGTAATCAAGTTCTATTTTTTTCTATCTTTAGGAGAACTCGGCATAGCACTTATTTAAGTTTGTTTTATTTTTCCTTGGTTTCATCTTGACTATGTTATTTGGCGTTTGTTTCTTTGCTTCCATACATCATCACTATCGATAACGCCGCTCCTTAACATAAACTTCATTCGAATCTAGACTCAGGTCTCTCTGTCTTCTCAGCCCGTAAATAGGGTTTGGTCATCATACTTTCATTTTGCTTGAGGTGGGGATATCTGTAGTACTTTAGACGATAAATCCAGCAGACGTAGGTACGAATACACATAATGTTACAGAATCTAAAACATTACACTTTATGATGATTATCCGTAAAAACTCAAGAAATACACTTTTAGACAGTAAGTCAAAACTTATTGTCGGGAGATAATTATCAGTCAGATAAAGTTGTCATGCGTATCCGGTGCATACATCAAATACGTTTTTGTTTGTTTATTTACATGCATTTCATCTCATTTTTTTTTTGCCGAAACATACCTAAGCTTTGCAAATTTTTGCGGAGTACCTATTATACAAAGTCCATGTCTGATATTAACATGAGGTCACTGAAAGTCAGTGAATGTCGGGGTCTTTGCTTGACCTTGTAACTCCAGGAACTTAAATTTTCAATAAGGTATGGTACGAAAACTAGTTCTAATTAAGATGGTTCATAACACCGCTACATATTGTGGAAGAATGGTGCAAATCGAGCTTGACCTATGTCTTATCATTGTTAAGCAATGCACCAAATTGAATTTCTAATCACGTAGTCTTTCGAGTGCTATAGAGCGGTAACGAAATTTACGACGGATCGGACACTACACTAAAGAAATTAAAGGTGAAGAGGACGTATGCCATCGTTCTTTCCCTAATCGTTTCCCTAATCGTTCTCTAAGACCAATGCATCATAACATTATGTATTTTCTGATTATTTTGAATGAAGAACATCGAGCATCAGAATCTAGACAGGTCAAAGGTGAAAAGTGACTTCATTTTGAAATTCTTCTTTTGCTCTTGCCAAGGACGTTTTGAGTTGCTTTTGTCTTTTTAAATAATTCCATATACTTCATATGATATGACTGGGATATTAACAAATTTGAACAATTGTATAATACAAGTAAAATACGAGTAAAGTGATTACAAAACTGAGACTTTTACATTGTTTCCGCAATCAAGCTTCTCTTTATATAATATTAAGTTTTTTAATTTATCACTTGTCTCTTGGACCAGTCTGTACTATGACTATTGGCTACAGTCTTTGACAATGATTGCTAATATATTAAGTGTATGATTTATGCCCCTGTTATGTTGATTGGCCTTATAAGATGTGGTAGAAAATGAACGTTTGCCTTATACATATTGTCGTTTAGGACTAGGCAGCTCCTCGTTCTGTTCAAAATTTGAATATCGCACGGATCCAGATGACCTAATAGGTGTTAAAAAACGGGGTCTAATCGATCTTATGGAACTGTATACAGTATTATTGCAGTCATTATTCCACACTGAATAGTGATTAAGCACTGAAAATGGAGGACCAAAGTGACGCTGAGTAAAATTAAAAGATAAACAAGAAAGATATTAAGGTTAAATATTGACATCACTAATATTATTTTTATATTTGTGAAAATGAATGGCTAATGAGTTTACACAAAACTGGCTTTGTGCTTAGAAGAGATTTGTTCGTTTATTATTTAGGTGCTCAGCTCAGATCCTGTACTGGATGGCTTTTATCGTTTGACGTGCTCAGTGACTTTGGACTACCTGATATCATTGGTGGTCCTGTAAATAAATTTAAGGTAAGTGATGTGCACATGGGCAGGACCGTTGATCAAGATCAGTCCAGAGATGCGCTGCGTGTGTGCTGTAAAATGAATTCATAAACGTTACAGCCCTGTCTGTTCGTTAGATATCTCCTGCCACACGATACTAGTAGCTCACAGGTGCTCGAAGTAATAATTACGGGTAGATAATTGAAGCTCACGTGGCTACATCAGGTCGAACATGATAGTCGTGGCTCATTAAAGACTCATTAAGTCAGCAAATGGTTCCATAAGTCATTAGATTCTTTATGATGAATTAAACGGAAACGTTTGATTGGAGGCAATGTTTATTTGTGCGCAAGATAGTAAAACCATCACGCAAGCACTTGTTCTAAGCATCTTGTTTCAAAACATGTACATTAATAATAAATTTATAAGTATAGCATATTTCACGTGCAAAGGGTCAAAAGAGATAACAATAGATAGAGTAATACAGCAAAAAAGCGGGAAATTGCCAGAAATGTCTGAGACCTCAACCATACGCTAAAGTATAGTAAGCAAAATAGAACCCGCCAACGGTATTATGATTCCTTCATTACATTTCTGGTACAAATTCAGTAAAATAAAATTACTCATCAATTCATGCATGAAAAATGAAACTTGGGAATGTTTCGACCAAGAGTTGTTTCGCCATAACGTACGCTGTGAAGTTCTGATCTGCTTTTCCCATTATTGGTTAAAAGGCCCGATGGTGTTACGATTGACACTCCCATCATTATAATACATGTAAACGGATTAAGTCAAATTGCCTAATGAATGTGTAGATGGCAAGCAACCAATAATAAATGCTAACAGGAGCACAAGAGCATGCTCCGTGGATAATAAGCTTTGTATCATTAAAAATTGTGTAAGACGCTACTTCACTCACGAAACAAATTCCAATGGATAATCATTCTCTTGTTTATCAAGTGTATGAGACCGATGACAAACCATGCATTATATATATATATATATATATATATATATATATATATATATATATATATATATATATATATATATATATATATATATATATATATATATATATATATATATATATATATATATATATATATATATATATTTATATATATATATTTATATATATATATATATATATATATATATATATATATATATATATATATATATATATATATATATATATATATATATATATATATATATATATATATATATATATATATATATATATGTATGTATGTATATACGAAAAGAGGAAAAAATCTTGGGTTAACACTAGGTATATCGCAATAGCATAACAAGTTGTTATTGTTGAACAGTCAAAATGCATGCGTGATAATATTTAAAATAATTATTTGATAAACATTTCAATTTTCATTCCAGTCCTAATTTAAATATACCATCACGAATGCCGACACTTTTATTCTTAGGAGAAATGGGGCTCGCATTTGAGCTAGATCTAAGATAATTACACAGCATATAACTTGGAGATTTGTATCTGCCGAGTCATGTACGGGGATTTTCGTAAAAGTGAATAATGAATCTTTTACCTCGAAGATTTCCTAATGTCCCGCATGGTCACAAGCATGCTAGTTTCACAGTGATTTTGAAATAATTTATTTTTAAAAAGACCAGAAACTTCTTTTTTAACTGAAGTGGTCGCGCAGTTTAAATGAACAGTCTGTTTTGATTGTAACTGATATTAAGTGATTTTAATTATATCTGATAACATTCGAGCGTTGGCATGGTTGGGCTTCAATCTCTGATACAGAATTTAACCATTGAAACAAGATTTCCATCTTTAGATGTGTTTTTAAGAGATGAAAAATGTGTATGTAACAATAATGAAACACAGTTGCGCAGTGTGGTTTGCCTAAGGTTCATTGTAAATATATTTCACAAGACTGCGATCTAAGTGGAGGGTAGCCTGATGCCATAGGTCATAAACGGGTAAGCTCCAAACTCAAGAACTCGCATGCCATACGCATCACATAAAGATATATTCTTTGATCTGCTTATGATACATTGTTGCAGGAAAATCCTTATTCCCTTTCTGGAAAGACTAGTTTTATTCAATGTGCATTTCTCTTAAATATTTACTTTTCTTAACACAATTTCAATTGTCACAAGTTTTGTCCTATCACACGGGTTGTATATTTGGAACCAGGATGCTCAAAACAGTTTTCAGTGGTCCTTCCAATCTCGCAATAAGTGGACATGAAGAAAGTGTACCACTTGTGTGCACCTAAGGTGAAATATAGATGGTTTTGAGATCCTTTGGCCTTACGAAGAAATACAAAACTGAATATATATTAATACCCTTGACATTAATGTGCACACTTTGGAATCAACAGGAGTGCCGTAAACACAATTGTATGTTGGTTTCCAATAGTCAGAAGATATTTACACTGTTTCGGATGGCGAAATTTAGAATTATGATGGTTTCAGGTTTTTTTTAAATAGTATATTCCTCATAAGTAGTAGTGTCAATGCTTGCATTGTCTTAGCTCTCTGTGTCATCTTGAATAGGATACCGCATAGTCCATGGCTGTAGTTTAATTTGTTTTTCCTTATATTCATACTTGCTGTATCATATCGCGTTTGATTCTTTTCTTCTATATATCATCGCTATGTAACAAGACGTTCACTATCATAAACCTCATTCGAATCTAGATTCCTCCACTGCCCGTAAACATAATAAAGTTTTGGTCATCATGCTTTAGTGTTGTGTGCGGTACTTTAGACTATAAATCCAGCCGATGTAGACACGAAAGCACACACGCGTTTTCTTCCATGTATGTTGAAATTAATTCTCCTGCTGAGAACCAACGTAGCGATTTAGTAAGTGAGACGTTTTTTTGGACAATGTTCACGTTAACATATAATTTATAATTTGTCAACATTATCACTCGTCATTAATATTACTCGTTGCAGTGAGATCAAGCCTCCAGAATGATAAGATCTCATAATTATATTTTTAGATATATCAGAATCTATTTTTGAATCTCTTCATTTTTCGTAATATATCAATATCAAACCTTAAGACATTTTTTAAGACTATTGTAGAATATAATTACATTGGATTTGTTGGTGCTTACAGATTAATTGATTCGTCATTAAGACAGAAATGACAGTGCTGGTTGAAAATAGTAAATGCTGCCATGGTTTGAAGAGTGCTTCTTGAATAATACTTGAACTTCTATCATGGCATATTAAAAGGGAAAGGAGTTTTCGATAGCTATCAAATAGAAACATAAATACATATTGTTCTTTGTGTAAGTTCAAGAAACAACACTTGAGAAAAGGAACAAGGAAAAAAATAGATGTGAAATCCGTATAAACTTCAGGTTCTTTTACTCCTACATTTCGTAGTTACTCGATATACATGATTTTCAGATGCTGAATCTTAAAATTAAATCTGTAATGCATTGAAAATTAGCATAACATGAAGTAGAGCTGGATGAACAATACATTTAGCATCCATAAATTTAAATATTATAAAGGTGTAAGACTTATGATCCTGTCATAACTTTAAAGAGATCGACATAGATGTCATAAGTCTAACAGCAAGAAAGTAGAACAAGATCCTGTGTAAGATATACATCATGTTAATAACTGGACTTTATCAGGAATCATGTCATAGCTATTCTTGTACACATTCGGAATTGTTATGCTATGAACTTACTTTACAAATCGCCATTATAATGCAGATTATCCGCACTGTTACATGATACTAATATCTTGAATAATCTTTCATGGTAAATTCTGGAGTTACACAATAAACATTATCTCGACATACGGCGTCACAGAATGAGATCAATATACATTTGAAATTTGAAATTTTCTTGAATATGTCAGTAGTGCACGTGAAGACGAACTGTACACAATTATCAAATTTAAAATTTCATGGTCTATTCACGACATTTTCAGAGCATCTTCAGACAGGAAATGTTTGCATTTTGGAAATTTGTTTTAAATCGCTATATAATGTTGAATTTGATATAGGTGAATCGTTAGCTAAAATGCGATTATTGTTGAGTAAACATCATAAGGTATTGTGAAACCTAATCGTCTTTAAGACAGGCAATGTACAAGGGTAAAGAAAATTAATCAAGCATCACCAGAACCATTACACGAAAATAGCCTTCACAAATACCACAAAATCTAAGTGCTCCATGCACATTCCTCTATAACGAATTCTCATTGACAGAGAAAAGCTTATAAAGAAGTTCTTACCATGCATCTGGAATAGCAGATAAATCAAACTGCATTTCCACTCACAATATCAAGAAGATTTATCGATCGTTTTATTAACCAGATCTTGTCAAAAATATTCACAAGGTGCAGATATTGTACTCATATCTATAGGAAGAGTGTATCCGCAAATTACATTAACTACAACGGAAATTAGGACAACTGTAACGAAATAGTATAACTGTTCCGAATTTTGTCACTTTTTAAAGAACAATTATCATAAACTGATTTTTCATAAAGCATTATTTTTCATTTATTTTTTATGACTCTAAGAAAAATGTGCCCCCTGTTTAATTTGGGACAGAAGTCCGCGTTTGCACCTTGATTGAAAATTGAAATTCGATAACAGTGAATGGTTCCACCGTGACGTACTTTACCGACATATTCTTGATAATGTTCAATTTATTGATTTCATTGATGACGCTGCATTTGGAGATTACCTTTCTAGTGATAGATGTAACCTCATGGGCATAATCAACAAAAGAACAATAAACTACAACTATCTTTCCCTGATCATTTCCCAGGTTCCGTATAGAATAAATACAACCGTTTGTGAACAAAACAAGGAAGTATGCATTCATACTTTAGTTTTAATGGCTAGCCAACATACTGTTTTGTTGTTTTTCTTTTTGGTAATGTGATATGATAGAGATTCAAGTTCAATTAAACTTATATTATGTCAATTATAAAAGCCCCTAACATTTACCTATATTTGAAATATATCCTAATATATTTTCTTTAAAAAGTAAACTCAATTTATATCAGGGTCTTGCAACATCTTTTCAAGGGATATTAATCGATCAAAAATATCGATATGACGATTTCACACAAGGATCGGTTACACATTATGATTTCTGGTATACTAGAGACATAATATGAATACACTGCATAATACTGGTAAGAACGCCATAACATGGGTATGACAGCGGACAAATATAATTTGGAGATACTTCAGGTAGTCTTGCCCATTTAACACACTGTCATCGTCCCAAGCCACAGGCGAAAATCCGCTACGCTCTCTTGTCTCAAGTGGTTGTCAGCGACACGATTTCCTGGTTTGTTATTAACATCCATAAACAATGCAACGTTATCGGCGAGCCAAGGAAATAAGCCTTTTCACCTCAAGGGAAGTGACCTCTTATTGATCGGTATAAGTGACTGTATCTAGAAGAGAGAAAATGAAAGGCTCATTCAATCAGCATGAGAAGTTTAGTTTGGGTCTTCCTTAGGAAACACTTTTACTAGACCTTATAGTGATTGGTTAAGTTTTATGACAAACGTGGAAATTTGGAACTCTGCTCTTGTTGCAAGTGGTTGTCAGCGATAGTATTTCCTGGTTTGTTATTAATATCCAAAACAAAGCAACGTCAAAGCAGGCAGACAGGAGTAAATGAGAAGGTATTTTCGCCTGTGGATTATGATGACCTACTGTAACCATTGGAAATAAACGTTCATACAATATTATGCGTTGTTTGCATGTCGCCTGACGGGAAATGACCAGATCAAATTTTCTTGTAGTTAGCGAAGGTCACAAATGATCATATGAATATGAAATTTTATTATGAGTTTTACTTTTATTTAGTCGATTAGTCATCAGTAAGTATATACCCCTACATTAGGTCTGTTACAAAAACTGACCGAGGCACGTTTAATACAGTAAAATACATCTATTATATGTACAAATATTAAACAATCAAAACTAAAGATATACACTTAGGGATACAGATAGACGTTCCCATGCACACTCATTTATGCAATTACACGCTTACACAGTATATATGCACACACACACACACACACACACACACACTTATATATAATAAAAAAAATAATAATAATGAGGACTTTGTATAGAGCCTAATCTTTAGAAGTTCTAAGCGCTTTACAACATTAGACAACACCTATAAGATAAAACAAACATACAATAATATTATTACAAAAACAAACACCATGAAATTAGAAAAACAATATTTTTGGGTTCTCCTGTCTAGCTTTTGATATGGCTAGAATAATACAAGACCGTATAGAATCAACATCGAAAGTATTTATTTGTAGATTACCTTTAAGTACAAGAGCAGGTGAACATGCAATTACTAATGTCAATACAGTTACATATACATAAACATTTAAGATTTAATACCAGACTTATGTAAACCAGAAAATCACGGGAGACAAAGGTGATCGACTCCCGTGGGAGAAGGTGCAATGGAGCTTCAAATATAATTGCACCTTCTCCACCTCTTTAAGAATTTATTTGTAATGATTTATATCACATAGAATTCTCGTTATGGACGTACAAGAAAGAGTTGCCTAAGTCGGGGAGGTGAATAAGGTGAAGTATTAACCTTCAGTGTTGAAGGTGAAGTATTAACCTTAGGGTTGAATGAATTGAGCATTAAAATGCTATCGCATTTGACCCAGAAAAGTCTTTGTGAAGGGTCACATCGACCTTTTTTCTTTTATTCCCCCCCCCCCGTGTCAGTGGTAACGTTGTTGTTCTTGTTGTTCTAGGGTTTAACGCCATTTTTCAGCACAAGATAAGCTATACATGGCGGCCAGTATAACTGGTGGAGGAAGAACCATGGAAAACCCAGGGAAGAACCACCGACCCACTAGAAGCTACTGACAGGCTTTGCCAAGTACCAACGCTAGCCGAGCCTTGGACTCGAACCCACGCAGACAGCGGTGAGATGGCAGTGATCCGGAACGGTGAGCGCTTTAAACCACTTGGCCACTCGGGATGTTAACGTTGAAAGGCTAGAATTTATGACCGAGTGAGATTTAAACAAGGGCATTGCTACGCTGTCCTGGGAATGTAAACATTTGAGCTACCAACCATACCCGCTTGATAGGAACCTATGTCAAATTATCATTTTCAAAGGGAAGTTGATATACCCTGTACTTCACAGAATCTATGCTGTCGAAATCTGACGGAAGAAATTATAAACCGCATACGACTGGGCATAATAAATTAAGAAGCAATCTAAATTTAAAGTGACGACCGTAGTTGGAATTATTTATTCTTAATTTCATGAGAGAGGAGTAGTTTCGGCATCCGAGGGAAGCCTAAACAAAATAGTGCCTTCCTCGTTAAACAAGAAAGGGACCAAGTGGCTGTCTTGTGAGAAAAGACAGGGTTCAGTGCTAGGACCCGCAAGTTCTGAAAGAGAACAGCATTAAGGTACGCAATTTTAATTTCCCACGTAATTTTCAATTTTTTATTGTTTGTTTTATGCACATATGTTTGCCATGACTAGGTTCCATATTATGTATCGTTTATTCAATCTCATGGAAATGTGTTGATGATAGAGTTGCTATGTAATTTACCTTTAAATTTGTACAGTTATTAGCTCATTGGTAAAATTCATTGCATGCGATCCAAACTTTCATATATGTAGGATTTCACAGGGTTCCTTTGTCTGTTAGGACGATATTGATTATCGTGAGTTAAAGATAATTACCTATTTATATTTTGAAATGTTTAAAAGAGTCTAATAGGTTGGAGATTGCTGTGAGTTAGAATTTGTGAATTTAATGCGACAGTAATCGAACATGTAGTTGTTGGCATCCGTTAGTCTCGAGAGACGATGGAACTGCGCCCATGAGAGATGTCCCGGTTGGTGGTTGTGCAGCGTCTGCTGTGGCTAAGTAGTCCAATGTGGGAGTGGCAGTCCCTGCTGAACTTGCTGCACTTGAAGGTTGTGTCAGGTGTTGGATGAAGCTGCTTCTTCTTCCTCTGCGATCGTCTTTCATCAGCTAGCAAGCGTTGCTTGTCCTCTCCGGCTTTCAGACCAGTGATCAGAGCATGTCGCCAGCCTGATCTGTCTAGAGCGAGCTCTTGCCAGGTGTTGACATCAATATCAAGGGCTTTCATGTCATGCTTGCAGACATCCTTGAAGCGGAGATGTGGCCGTCCGAACGACCTTTTGCCAGAGGTGAGTTCCGAATAAAGAATGTCTTTGGGGATCCGTCCGTCAACCATCCGACGTACATGACCCAGCCATCTGATGCGGCGTTGGCGGAGGAGTGTGATCATGCTGGGAATCTTGGCACGCTCGAGCACCTCGTTGTTTGTTACTCGATTGCTCCAGGTGATCCTGAGTATGCGTCGGAGGCATCGCATGTGAAAGGCGCTCAGTCTTTTCTCTTGTGAGGCGTACAGAGTCCAGGTTTCAATGGCATACATGAGAGTGCTTAGCACGCATGCACGGTACACGGTGATCTTAGTGTTCATGGTCAGCATGCTGTTGTTCCACACTCTCTGCGACAACCTGGAGTGAGTTGTTGATGCCTTTCCGATCCGCTTGTTGAGCTCAGCATCGAGCGAGAGGTTGTTGGTGATGGTAGAGCCGAGATACATGAACTGACTCACCACCTCAAGATCGTAGTTGTTGATGATGATGCTTGGGGGGTCCGCGTCCTGAACTATCACGTTTGTTTTCTTTACGCTTATGGTTAACCCAAACTCATCACATGCTTTAGCAAAGCGGGCCATCAGGCGCTGAAGCTCAGCTTCTGTGTGGGTGGCTAGAGCAGCATCGTCTGCGAAGAGCATGTCCCTGATGGTTACTTCACGCACTTTGCTCTTTGCCTTCAGTCGTGCCAGGTTGAACAGTCTGCCGTCTGATCGTGTGTGCAGGTATATCCCTTCTGTGGACGTCCCAAAGGCGTGCTTGAGCAGGACTGCGAAGAAGATGCCGAAGAGCGGGGGGGGGGGGGGGGGGGGCAAGGACACAGCCCTGTTTAACTCCACTGCGGATGTCAAAGGGTCGGATGTTGAGCCATCGTACTGCACTGTGCCTTTCATGTCATCGTGGAAGGACTGGATCATGCTTAGCAGCTTTGGAGGGCAACCAATTTTCGCCAGGATTGTGAAGAGTCCGTCTCTGCTGACCAGATCAAATGCCTTGGTGAGGTCTATAAAGGCCAGGAAGAGGGGTCTGTGTTGTTCTCTGCATTTTTCCTGCAGTTGCCTGACAGAGAAGATCATGTCGATTGTGGACCTCTCTGCGCGGAACCCGCACTGCGACTCTGGGTAAACTCTGTCAGCATGCGTCTGCAGTCTGTTCAGGATGACGCGTGCGAAAACTTTACCCACGATGCTGAGAAGTGATATGCCCCTGTAGTTGTTGCAGTCGCTTCTGTCGCCCTTGTTCTTGTACAGGGTTATGATGTTAGCATCTCTCATGTCCTGAGGCACTGCCTCCTCGTCCCAGCACTGGCAGAGGAGGTCGTGAAGGTGTGTGAGAAGCACGCTACATCCACACCTGATGAGTTCTGCTGTGATGCCATCCTTCCCTGGGGCTTTACCTAGGGACAGTTTCTCTAAGGCCTTCTTTAGTTCGTCTACAGTAGGTTTCTCGTCCAGTTCGGTCATTGGAGGGAGGTTTTCAATGGCGTTGAGGGCATCATTGTTCACGTGGTTCTCTTTGGATTACAGTTCGGAGTAGTATTCCACCCAACGCTCCTTCTGCTTGCCCTTGTTGTGGATGGTATCGCCTGTGGCAGACTTCAGTGGTGCTGTCAGTTTCTTCGTGGGACCCATTGCTTTCTTTATGCCATCGTACATGCCTCTGATGTTTCCAGTATCTGCTGATGACTGGATACTCTGACAGAGCTGAAGCCAGTATTCATTGGCACACTGCCGTGCTAATCGCTGCACTTTGCTTCTGGTAGACCTGTATGCCTGTAGTGTCTTCTGATGGGGGATCGCTTGTATTGCAGGTGAGCACTGCGACGCTCTTCTATGGCTGGCATGAGTGTGGCAGAGTTAGCCTCAAACCAGTCATTGTTCTTTGATTGCTTCTTACCAAAGATCCGTGTGGCTGTGCTGTATACAGTCTCTCTGATGTAATCCCATCTTTCTTTGGCACTGCCGTTGAGGGGTTCTGAGTCAAGCGTCTTGGAAAGAGCATATGTGAATTCCTCAGCCTTGTCTGGATATGATGTCTTGCTCACATCAATGCGTGGTTGACCCTCTAGCCTAGAGCGGTGGATCTTGTTTGGCTGAAGCTTCATTTTGCAGCACACCAGCGAGTGGTCGGTGTCGCAGTCAGCACTGTGGAAGGTACGGGTAAGAAGCACACCCTTCATGGCTGACCGTCTTGTAATGATCAAGTCCAGCTGGTGCCAGTGTTTAGACCTGGGATGCCTCGAAGACACTTTGTGCTGTGGCTTTGTCTGAAAGAATGAATTGGTGATACTGAGTTCGTGGTACGAGCACATCTCTAGAAGGGGCTGCCCATTCTCATTCATCTTCCCAACGCCAAACTTGCCAAGACAGGAGGGCCAAGAGTCATGATCGGCACCCACCCAAGCATTGAAGTCGCCCAGCAAAATCAAGTTCTCTTCCTTGGGAATTTTGTCAATGAGCGAGTTTAACTCATCATGAAACTCATCCTTGGTATCTGTGGCGGATCTTAGTGTGGGAGCGTAAACACTGATGAGGTTGACAGGCCCGTTTGTGGTGTGGAGGCGGAGGGATAGCAGTCTTTCATTTCCTTGCTGGCAGGGTTCTATCATTCCCAGCAGTGTTCCTGACAGCGAATCCAACACCAAACTCTCTGGCTTCATCTGCACTCTTTCCTTGCCAGAAGAATGTGTAGTTCTTTTCTCTGAGGGACCCAGAATCTGGTAGTCGTGTCTCCTGTAGTGAGGCGATGTCGACCTGGAGCCTTGCAAGTTCGTCGTTGATGATTGAAGTCTTACGAACATCACTGATTGTCTGGAGATCATCTGAAAGCCCAGTCAGCATGGTCCGGACATTCCAGGTACCTAGCTTGAGGATTGAAGTCTTCTTTTTTATTTTTATTTTGTTATTTCTTGGTGCAGTAGTTGCAGTCCGCTTGTCAGGTACTCGCGTACCTTAAGCCTTACGCACCCAGCAAGGCAGGCGATCTGTGGCGGGACGGCACCTTATTGGCTGGGGGCTGCCCAGTTTGAGGCGGGCGGTAGCTGTCCAGTGAAACATGTTGGTCTCTCCCAACGTCGGAAGAAACCCCTGGTGTCTGGCTCTACGCCAATCGAGCGGGATAACCGGTAAACTGCTGCTTCCAGTGTTGTGTCGACGCTATGGAGCGAAGCTGGAGTGTCCTCTCCAGGGCGCAAGCCTGGGCAGGGTGATATGGAGAATCAACTGTTGCCCATGCAGCTGATTTCCCCTCTCCACGCAGCTGATGGATCCAAGGGAAAGGACAAGCCGATACGTCATGGCACCAGCTACGTCGCAGGAGTTGCCGAGATGACACTGAAATCAATGCCAGGTCGCCTTAGGGACTCCGACTCCGGATTTTCTGTTGGGGTTTACTCCCTTAGCCTTTCCCTTGACAGGGTATAGTCGCAAGGCAGCGAAGGTTTGAAATCGGAGTTTACCTTCTCCTAGATGGGCGACCACCCAAGGTTAACGAGCCCCATCTGCCCGAAGCATCTGGTTTTGAGGCGTCAGAAGCTCTCCTGTCATCCCTTCTCCAGTCAGATTAAACAGGTTCCGCCACTCGTGAAGGCCTGGAGCTGGATTTGGTTTTCAGAGGCTCTGTCAGACGCAAGCCATTGGGAGATTTCCAAGGGAGGTGGGTGCTTATCTCCCACATCCGCCCCCGGCGATGACAACCCTTGAAACCCGAACATGTAGTAGCATAGATAAAATAATACGGTAATTTTCGATCGACGCTCACGTGGTAATTTATGACCTTCCGCTGTGAAGCGAGGGAAATGTTCTACGTACTAAGTCAGAATTAACGCAGTATGTGGATAGCAATATGCTTCTGAGTAATGAAGTGAGGGAATTTTATGTCAGTGTAGAAAGTGCTAAATACAGAGATTTAGTTGTAATTTTGTCCTTTAAGGAACAGCTTTCTGTGAGAGAGACCGTACAGAACGAAGAAGGAAATCCGAGAAGAAGAAAAAAGGTCTATATCAGAATAAAGGACTAGGATGTCCAGGATTGGATGAAGCCGAATAGGAAACCGATGAAATAGGAAGACGTTGATGCACGCATGGTGAAGGGAGGAATATTTTGAGCTCTTTTCACCACTCGTTATTAGGATAAAATAAATCCAAATCGGACACTGCTATTACATTCTGCTGACATAATTTTGATTGAATTGGAATTGCCATATTTAATTTTTTTAATTAAATTTTTTATTTTTCTTGTCTACGGGGGCTCGTAATGCTTTATTTCTTCCCAGTATTCTTGCTCAGTTCTCTGTTGAAATTCTATTCTCTTTTCACTACCACCGGGCTATAACATCGAGGGAGGTCATCCTCTAGATAACGCAAGCTAAATCCAATTAACCACCACTCTTACTAAGAGGTCGACGTCACAGTGAGATACAGGTATATACTGCACAGTAATCAGACAAACGAATTTAAGGGTAACCCTAAAACTTGTGTGGAGCAATATTTGTGATATTGGTCTAAAGTCTTATGTAGCAGGATTCGTTGATAAAACAGTTTCTCTAATCTTTAAGGTTTTTATTGTAAACAAGGCTAAATTAGTCATCAGAATTTTACTAGTATCATTGTGCATAAAGGACCTAAATTTTTTTAAAGTTGGATATTATTATAACAAGGTGGGTTCGTATTTTCTTCGCATTTCTCCTTATAGCGGACAAGCAGTAATAAAATGGAATTCATTTTCGATGTTAACGTTACAAATTTGACACAATCTTTCCTCATAGCACATACTTTCATATCTTCCGGTATTACCTCTGATTGGCAAGTTCCCTTCTTTAAGCATAGTCATTATATAGTAAAAATAAGGCTTTACTTAGTTGTATCATAAGAACATTATAAATGAAATATGAGAAATTGTTATGATTGTAGTAAGCAATGCAATGGAGATAAGATGAAATTGAAAGTGAACTTAAAAAACGTGATGATAACAATTAATACAGAATTAATTAAAAAATGTAATTTTAATGTGCATTCATCATATCAATACGTTAAATATAAATTCCCAGATTTCTAACATCGGTAGATTTTGTGGAACTTAGTAATTCAATATATTTCAACATACTGGGCCTTTCCAAAATAATAGTTTATATATTACCTTCTTAGAAGCAAATAACATTAGCATTCTAATTCAAATAGATACTCATCGTCCAGGATGTAGTGAAATACAAATCTGTAGGTGGATATATTGTATACAAACCCACCCAGCCTTTCGCTTGATGGCAGTTTTGCTTAACTTAAGGTTTGTGGATAAAGCGATAACTTCCTGGGGTAAGTAGAGAAAAAAAAAATATGAAGACACATTGCCTGGCTACATTCGAGGTGTATTATGGCTTGTTTTGCCGCAGGTGTGGGCACGTACTGTTTACTTTATTCGTACAATAAGTACATATACCAGTGTTTTTTTATAATCAAAGACATGACACATTAAGTGCCAGATAATTTGCATAAAAGTTCAAAACCTCGCTTTTCTGTATTAATGTTGCATCATTAGGCCGTGGATGTTTTCTATCATCAGCAACTGAACGTAACAATTAAATATCATTAATTATCACAATAGGCGAACTCACCTTGAACTCGTACAGCTGATGATTAACGTACTCCTGGTCATTAATATTCTAGTCGGATATCTTCACGCATCGTTTATTTTACTCCGAGAATAAATATAAAAAAGCAACTTTGAAGCAACAGAAATGGAGAATTGCCTGTGGAAAAATACTGAGTCATAAGA
Organism: Sinohyriopsis cumingii; assembly: GCA_028554795.2. NCBI lineage: Eukaryota > Metazoa > Mollusca > Bivalvia > Unionida > Unionidae > Sinohyriopsis > Sinohyriopsis cumingii. The sequence goes on from CM068824.1 coordinate 161,970,854, forward strand.
AGGACACAAATGTACATTTCTTGTCCTGACGTTGTGGTCATGTAGTGAATAATTAACTATGCATAGCTCAAGATAACAGCTATTACTCATCGTTGCAACTAACTTTGGGTGAATAAATCTTGTCATGATAAATAATTAAGGATGCATTGTAATCCGTTATCTATACAAGTGTTTTGTCCTGGATAGCTCATAATTTAAAAATTCTAATTGGACAACTTGAAGATTGCGAGACGTTATGCAATCACACTGGTGTTGGTTAAGTCTTTGGTCCCCACGCCCCACTTGCTTAAGATTATTTTATTTTTCTGACCAAGATATTGTTTATGTATCTCCATTTTAATACCTTCAATAGCAAACATTAAAATTATTTCTGCATTTGAGTTATAAATTTAATTCTTTACAAGACAGTTTGTTCAAAGTTTCTTGGTAGATTTCGTTTAGAACGAAGACTCAGTGAATCAGATCCTTAGCTGAACTTTTCAAAACATTGTGTATACGTTGTTTTCACGTAACGTCATCAAACGTTTGTACTTCTTTGTCCGCCATTTTGATTCCCAAGCCACGTAACAACACTGTTCTCCCCAGAAAAAATGAAGGCACGTTTCATTTTGTGTGTAAGAATATCCTAATACATCACATTCGGTTAGGCACGTCAACCGACGAGACAGAATTCGTGACGTTTCACCTTTTAGCAACATTGAAATTTCAACCATTTTTTTAAAAACATTTCATAAACAAAAACATCCATCAATAAACAGACGCATAAACAAATGGATTCACAAACAAGAAGAAACTTGTAATGATTTTCAGCATTAGTTTTCTAAATTAATCATTTGGTGATCATTCAAGTTAAAAGGCTGTTCGTTAATATAAAATTTCCTATTTCTAAATGCATTTCAAGAATTCTTAATTTTGACATTCGACACAAACCCATGATCCGTTAGGTTTAATTCTAATCTATGCATCATTTCGATCTCATGATCCGTTAAGTTTAATTCTAATCTATGCATCATTTCGACCCCATGATTCGTTAGGTTTAATTCTAAACTATACATCATTTCGATCCCATGATCAGTTAGGTTTAATTATAATCTATGCATCATTTCGATGAATTAACTATCCATATGGACCATCAAATCAGATATTTTTCTTGAATACACGTGATGTCAACTAAGGTTTGTTAGGGAATCAGAATGGCGGCGCATGGTGCGCGCTCGTTGTATTTTGATGAGCAGCTTCCCATTCTAGTTATTGTACTTCACTCTTCATTTTGATGTACAGTATCCCATTCTAGTTATTGTACTTAACTCTTCATCTTGATGTACAGTATCCCATTCTAGTTATTGTACTTCACTCTTCATTTTGATGTACAGTATCCCATTCTAGTTATTGTACTTAACTCTTCATCTTGATGAACAGTATCCCATTCTAGTTATTGTACTTCACTCTTCATCTTGATGTACAGTATCCCATTCTAGTTAGTACACTTCACTCTCCATCTTGATGTATAGTATCCCATTCTAGTTATTGCACTTCACTCTCCATCTTGATGTACAGTATCCCATCTAGTTATTGCACTTCAATCATCATCTTGATGAAGAGTATCTGATTCTAGTTATTGCACTTTACTCTTCATCTTGATGAACAGTATCCCATTCTCACTGAAAATTACAAGACTTTATCAAGAGTAATTTTTGTGACTTATACTTCATGCTTCGCTAACTTTGTCTTATTTTTCATTTGATATACAAAATGTCTGAAATAATATTCTAGGCAAATCGATGAACCATTGTTAGGCCAGCAAGACATGAAATTAACTGTACTTCTATGCAACCTAAATTGTACACTTTACATACTGTCGTTACTTGAACTGTCCGAAGCTATTTGTAATAGGACCGTAGAACTTGAATAAGAGATAATCTCCTTGAGTACTAGATTACTACACTAGAAATCCGCTGATACATATTTCATTTTTGTGTTAAGATGCAAATGTGGATTAATAATCAGAGGATTATCCAAGGAGGGGCCTTCGTACTTAATAGCTATATCAAACTAAATACATCCAGACATGACTTGAATCCGACCTGGTTCAATACTTTTCCAGTTGAAACTGACTTCCAGCGGAGTATATACGGTATTTTTTATATTTGGGCTATATTATTCCTATAAAATCTTATTATCGCTTTCAAACTTTAAAAAAAAAATACAAACGAAGGCGTATTTGTCATAACGTTGGTGATGAAACCATTCTTCATTAAATTGATGTCTACAAAAAATTTAATTCGCAAATGATTTCAATGATTTCACTCTTAAAGAATATGCCGACTAATATGGCAAGAACGTTTACACTTTGCACAGATAATAATATGGCAAGAACGTTTACACTTTACACGGATACTAATATGACAAGAACTTTTACACTTTGCACAGATACTAATATGGAAAGAACGTTTACACTTTGCACAGTTACTAATATGGCAAGAACGTTTACACTTTGCACAGATACTAATATGACAAGAACCTTTACACTTTGCACGGATACTAATATGACAAGAACTTTTACACTTTGCATAAATACTAATATGGTAAGAATGTTTACACTTTGCACAGATACTAATATGACAAGAACTTTTACACTTTGCACAGTTACTAATATGGCAAGAACGTTTACACTTTGCACAGATACTAATATGACAAGAACCTTTACGCTTTGCACGGATACTAATATGACAAGAACTTTTATACTTTGCATAAATACTAATATGACAAGAACGTTCATACTTTACAGAGATACTAATATGATAATAACGTTTACACTTTACACAGATACTAATAAGACAAAAACGTTTACACGCTGTTAATAATCCTCAAATAAATATTTGCTATAGATACGTCACAAATCGTAATAGCACAGGAAGAAACTAAATACCAATAATACTGTAGCACAGGTATGGATCTACTATTCCCTTTCAAATAAAAAAGGTACGGAACCAAATTATTTGTCAGGTTTTTCTTCTACTGAGATCGAACAAGATTCCCACTCTCTTTATGTCAGATATCGTCGTATCGTCATTCAAAAGAACTAAGCTAAAGTGGTCAGTTCGCAACCTGATAAACAAACAATCCTATCATTATAAAATCGCTTTCTCTTCCCTTAGCTGCAAGCCACTTCCAATCTAAAACCATAACATTGCTAGACCTCTTAGATGAACTATTACATTCGACTGTGGGCTGTAAATTACTGGCCCGAACGATGTCGACACACGCCGATTTTCTTTGGTTAAGAGAATTCACAACTTAATTACAAAAATGAATTAATGGACTTCACATCTTGCCTTATCTGCATTACTTGCTCATTAGTGATTCACTGACATAGGCACAGTAAAATCAATTCTTAGCATATATATCATTGAATACAGGTAAATTAATTCTCACAATTCGTATCAGAGTAATGCATGAAATTCCTACAATATATGATGTCTATTGCATACAAATCACTAAAATCGGACACATTCATATGAATTAAATATTGTACGACATTCTTAGCGTACATTATTCACATAACATTCAAGACGAATTAATGCACGATTAACTGAAGTAAACTTGACGTCTACATTTAAAACGAACAATTTCAACAAAACATTACAAACTTACACACACTCTCTCTCTCTCTCTCTCTCTCTCTCTCTCTCTCTATTTCTCTCTCTCTATTTCTATCTATCTCTATCTCTCTCTCGCTCTCTCTCCGGTTGAGGGACTCTCAAATTCTCCCAGACCCCGTCATTTGGACGATTTATTTAACTAGAAAAATTATTTGTTAATTTCTTCGGAGTCCCTCAGACTTCCCTTTCGGCAGAAAAACTAAGACTGGCTAATTTCGCGAGGGAAATTACTTAAAAACTTGAATTTCGTCTGGGAAACACACCCCCCCCCCCCCCGCTTCATTTTGCTTCGCCAATTTGGATTAACGTTCACTAACCCCCAAAATTTTAACACGCCCTTCGTATGAGAATAATTCTCTCTAGTCCGCCTTTGTTAATAACTATTCCTGAAAAATTTCATTTTATGACACCTATTTCCAATTGTCCAATATTGTTTCTGGCTTGTCTCAACTTTGTCATTTTTCGCTACTTGACCTTACGTTAACATTTTATTTTCTATCTTTCTGACCGTTATGCGAACGTACTCTAATTAAAATTCAATCATGCCCCGAACAAGAGAGATCAACCAGAACAAGCTATCAATTTATTTCGTGCTTTGCTCATATGTTAATCTTAACGGTTGCGTGTCACGCTGACCACGATAAAATGTGCTACGACAAAACATGTACAAAATGTTTGTACCATTATAAATTAGTTCTATCGACTCCTTTCAACTGGACTGCCATTATTCAATTATTTTCTTTTAAAATGTTTTCTTGTACTCGCAAGTGTAAGTGTGTGTGTGTGTGTGTGTGTGTGTGTGTGTGTGTGTGTGTGTGTGTGTGTGTGTGTGTGTGTGTGTGTGTGTTAATAGCTCACCGGCTCCAAATGTTTCTGGGTTACGAATGCTACAGATGGCGGTATATTTTCGCACTACAACATCAACTAAACCCATTTGATGAGAAAATCAGTCTTTCGAGGGGTTAACCTGAATATACGCTTAACATAAAGCGAGCAGCTTATTGATAATAAGATAAATAAAAGTATAAAAATGACTTCAGCTATTTAATGTTGACAAATTATAGCTAGCATTGTTTCGCAAATTGAAGCAACAAAAAATGAATATCAGTACTAACGCAAATTTCGCATATGCACATATTTCAATGAGGTATAAGTTTGTGTCTATTGCACACCTGCATTGTTCATATATGGGTTTACATTATCTTCCCATATTATTCTTATAGTCATGTGTGAGTGACTTCAGAACGGAATTCTACTTTATAGGAGGATAAAACAATTTTGACTTGGAATAGACTACGTTACCCTTTACTTGTAGCTTTTTCAGAAACTACGTACTTTCAATTCTGTAGCTGTTGATCCCCGCTACACTAATAAAGGTTGACACTAGTACATCAAAAGACAGAAATAAAGGTACGCATCAATCCATCTTTGAAACAGAAGAATCGTGTCCTCTCTCTCTCTCTCTCTCTCTCTCTCACACACACACACACACATGTGTACAAAACCCTGTTTTTATAAGTAGAACAGTTTTGTCGAATCTCTCGACATAAACATGCAAGTCAAAATTGTATGTTCTATGTTAATAACAAGAAAAAATTATAAGCGAAAGGAGAAATTGCATGTTCCATAACCGATTACTTTTTGTGTCTTGCACCTATCAATCGCTATGTAATCCTTCATTCTTTATACCTCGAAGTCTGACTAATTACTAAAAAGATATTGGCCTCAAACGATAGTGTCAGGTAAAAGACAGTAGGATACATTGCACGTTACTACTGGAAAAAGCCAAGTGTATACACTTTTGACATTGTTGAATATAGAAAATATTAAACAGTTTCCACTCTACACGTTACATAAGATTACATTTTGGCCATCCCAACCATATCTAGTGCTAATTTTCACTATTCGTGCATAAAAATGTATGCACGTATGCAACTACTTGTTACATACTTGTTACATGCACGTATGTGCACATACTCAGCTACTTTTTCTACACATGCATCTCTTATGCATACATTGACTTGATGTATCATTCTGTATCGTGTGTAATTAATTCAGATAAGCTATAAAAACCATAACTTGTCGGTAATGCTGTATCGTGTGTAATTAATTCAGATAAGCTTTAAAAACCATAACTTGTTGGTAATGCTGTATCGTGTGTAATTAATTCAGATAAGCTTTAAAAACCATAACTTGTTGGTAATGCTGTATCGCGTGTAATTAATTCAGATAAACTTTAAAAACCATAACTTGTCGGTAATGCTGTATCGTGTGTAATTAATTCAGATAAGCTTTAAAAACCATAACTTGTCGGTAATGCTGTATCGTTTGTAATTAATTCAGATAAGCTTTAAAAACCATAACTTGTCGGTAATGCTGTATCGCGTGTAATTAATTCAGATAAGCTTTAAAAACCATAACTTGTTGGTAATGCTGTATCGTGTGTAATTAATTCAGATAAGCTTTAAAAACTATAACTTGTTGGTAATGCTGTATCGTGTGTAATTAATTCAGATAAGCTTTAAAAAACATAACTTGTCGGTAATGCTGTATCGTGTGTAATTAATTCAGATAAGCTTTAAAAAACATAACTTGTTGGTAATGCTGCATCGCGTGCCACTGATTAAGATAAACTTTACAAATTGACAAATAGGTAGCTTATATATGACGTGCGTACTAAGAGACATGACAAATAGAATGAAAACAAGTTCTTGCAATTGATTAGTTCCTCTCTTGTATAAAGATATAATTATTGGAAAAAATTTATACAAAATGTATATGTTAGGGGGACGGTTTGTGTGCATTATGACATGGTGACAAAAGAATTCAAACGCTTTGCATTAGTGATATAGTTAAGGATCTCAGACATTATAACAAAATCTGTATCAAAAGAACTTAACTTACTCATGACGCGTACAGTATATCGATGAATTCTGATATTAAAAGTGATAGACATTGATTGAACGTTGTCTCTAAATTCCATATTGCCTACACAAAAAATAAAACGACAGCTGTTTATAAATGTCCATGTCGTGGAGTCAGCGAGATCGTTGACGAAATGAACATGAAATAGGTCGTATTTACGAATGTTAATCATGGTGTCTATTTGAGTCTTACTATGAGGTAGTTTGAAGCCAGAGTCTTTCTTCCCTGTGATTTTCGCTTTTTATACTGGAGGCTGGTAATCCTCTAATACGGCGTTGTTACCTCGTCGCACTCATTTCTGGTAGATGATGTAATAAACTTTCTGCAGCGGTTTTTCTACCAATTTGGTGATCAGACAAAATAGACAATCTTCTGTGTTCGTAAATTATGGCGCAAACGTCTTTGTCTTGGCCTGAATTTAAGCTTCGTTTTCAATATGCCGATCTTCGACTGCTCACACACTTGTACGTTCATCTTCGACATGGGAGTGATAACTTCCATTCTCAATTTATGAACAGTAGTTTAGTGCTCTTTTTGAAAAAAGAAGAATAAATTCTTCTTTCTTTTGTTTTTTTGAAGCACTGAAGTTGAACAACTATATATCGTGTCCACCAGAAACTGTTATGGAGGTCAACAGTCAACATTTAACACGCTTAGAATAAAGGTTCTTAGGAGTTGAAGAGAAGAATTATTTGCAAATAAACTGGTTGTTAGATATATCAATAATATAATCAAGAAACAGACATAGTGTTACAACAGATACTTGTGGTATGCTGCATTGGGATTAGAAGTAGAAGACGAAACATTTCAAACTACGACACTTTTTATCAGTGAGAAAGCACAGCAAGGTTTTCGTGTTTTCTCTCATTCCTTTGTGTCACACTTTATTAACGCCTATATAATTGTCCCACAAGTCCACACTGGATAATTTCTTATTTGCATTTGCGTTTTAAGTTGAGGGATACATATCTAATAATTGGTACATAATAGAATGACCGGGTACGAACTCATATTGGTATTTGTAGAAAACGTTATACTTGTTAACGTAATTGTGAATCTTTTTGATTACTTTTCTTCCGAAAGATTTTCATATGTTACTCAATGACGAAATGGGACCATAATTTGAGGCTAGTGTTACGTATATCTATATTTTTGTAACTCTTGGTACATGACTGTATATTATGTGTTTTCTTTGTTAATGACTGTTAATTGTAGTGATTATCTACAAAAGAAGATATTACATCGCTAATTTTGCACATGGATATATATTATATTTTAAGATATTAAAGTGCCTAAAGATTGCATAGGATCTAATAATAGATGTTGTCTAGTTATAATGATTGAACCTCTTGACAAGTGTATGGTAATTTCTCATTGTCTGGTGGGCTCAGTTTGGTTCTTAGAAAAATTAAGTTATTTTCAGTTGAATGGATTAGTCAGGTTAATAAGTATTGTGAAATGTTTGATTGAGTAGTAAGTACGCGGGTTATATCGCCACAGAAATAGTCGTAATGGACTCTTGAAGGTTTATATAAGGAGAGAACTGAGCAATCAATTTCATTCCTCTTATTGATCAATTCCAATTTCGGATTTTTATTTCATATGTTAAAATGTCTGCAGATGTGTTTGCTTTTGTGTTTAGATAATCTGAGATTATACATTTATTAGGCTTATTCATTGGAATTGCAAAATGCTCATTGAACTAGAACATAATTCTGAGACTATTTTGAATTATTCAAAGGAATTCTGGACAATGGCATTGTGATACGTACATTTGATGATCTGAAATTCATTCAGAACATTCGATTCTTTTAGACCTGAAGAGAATTTTTGGATTATTTAGGATTCAGTTCATAAACTGTATGTTTCTCTGACATTTTTATTTATAGCTTTGATAATTAAATTAGTTTGGAAGTTGTTTTTTCTTCTTTATATTACTTAGTTTAAGACCATAGAGTTGTAACAATTTGCATGGAAAATTCTTCAAATGGAAGTCCGAAGTCGTATATCAATAGCATGCTCCTCCTTTCTGAAGCGTAAACTTGTTTCTGATTGCCACATACATCGACTTTTATGTATTACGTTAAATACTTTATATCGTTTAATTTTTTTAATTTACTTTTGAAAATTGTCAGAAGGGCGTAATCAGACAGGTATTTACACATTTTTAACCGTTAAGTTTTACTCTTAAGCTAACAGCGTTTCTCTGCGCTTTCAAAATTTTCCTCCAACTGAAAAGTCCTCTATGTTACTATTGGTACTCGTGGTGTTAATGGTACTATTGGTACTCGTGGTGTTATTTGTATTATTGTGGAGTCATGGTTACCCATTTCATAGAGGGTTAGACTTGTAACCCAAGAGTCGGGGGTACAATACACGCATAAGTCAGATCTGGTCTGATGTCTTACATGTCTTTAAAAGAGACACTTCCATATTCCTCGGCATGATATAGCCATTAACATTTTCAAAATTGCCTGATGGGTTCTGATCCACCAACCACTATTAAGATAATAGGTTATAAGTTTATGGCACGAACTGAACTGTTTCGTTATGGATAACTATCTTGAAAATGATTCAGATATAAATTTCCTTGTTCAAATTAGCTTTCTCGTACAGTGCCGTGATGCAAGAATAGATGCATCAAAAAGACAGGTGAGAACATATTCCCAGCATAACGACTCTATCCTGTGTGAAATATTTCCTTTTACACTGCATCAGATTTATTTCAGTTAAAATAAATCAGAGTACCTTAACTTAAACTAAATTAAATTGAATATTATTAAAAATTGTTGTCAGTTGATGGAGAATAAACAAACTAAATTCTCAATATAGATATACAAGACAGATGATATAAGTGATTCATAATCATTATAGATGTACACGTTATAAAAAAAAATCTATTTTATATGACATGTACATCCACCTGTTTCTTGTGATGACCTTTCCCTCCAGTCTTATCACAACCTCAGTTAAAAATGATCGCGTAGATATGTCGCATGAGGAAACCGACGAGCGTTCCTCTAGACATACGTTCTAAATTTTTCTTGTGATAATGAAATTTTGCAGTTGGCGTCAAAAATACATAATATGTGAATTTTGTACCTGAAATATCAACCATATGAATTCGTCGCCATTCAAAGTCTACAAACAACACATCTTCCAATCTGATACTCTTTTGGAATCACATTTTGAAACCAGACGTCAATTGAAAATCATGTACAGTGTATTTTGGTTGCAGATGAGAATTCATAAGTATTATTTTTCTATACTGTACACCCTGAATAGCTCCGCACTAAAATGGCATGAAATGTCGGTGCAATAAATAGGCCTGTGTGTCATCAAATGTCACTGCCGTAAACAGGCATGTGAGTCAATTTCACTGCCGTAAACAGGCTTGTGAGTCATAAAATGTCACTGCCATAAACAGGCCTGAGTCATGAAATGTCTCTGCCGTAAACAGGCTTGTGATTCAAAAATGAAGAATGATCAAAGTCTTTGTTAGGGTTAATGAGTTTAGCATCTTTTGAACTTATAAATTTATCAACACAGAAAAAAAACAATAGTTTCAAATGACCATATTTACCATTATTCCAAGTTCATCTCCCCACCCACCTACCCCCACCCCTTCGTATAAAAGCATAATACAGAATAATGTATCATACCTCAAATTCAGTGGAAGACATTGAGAAGTCCACGACACAACACGCAGATGGCTGGGGACAAGCAGTACGATTCTAAGATGTCTTAGTCATGAATACCGGCATGGAATTAACATACATATGCTGCTTTTATAAGATGATGATGATGATGACGGCCATAATTGTGACGAACAAAAACACGACGAAAATAACAATGTTTATGTTAGATATTGCTTTCTGTCTTTAAAGCCTATTTTTATTCCTTCGCCACCTAATGCTTCTGCCGCAACAACAGTAACAGAGCAACAGAACCAACAATAACAGTAGCGACAAATATAACGACAGGCCCAGAAACCGTTAAATGGAAACACACAATTGGCTGGTTACAAAATGGCCTGGTGCCATTTTCAGAGCAGGATATGGTCGTGAATCGGAGCAGTATTGCTTCAGAAATATGTAAAATATTGGAAGAATTGCTTAGTTGAGAAACAGCTATAGGCAATTTCAAGACCAGGTAAAGCAGTGCAATGGTACTGGACCGTTTCATGATATGGTGGAAGCTGTACCTGGTAATGTGGTAATGTCGCTTTCAAAACAGATCCCATCCATAAATGACTCCCACCATTACTAATGTTGGTTTCTTGAAATGACTCATTTGAAATATATCAATAACTGAAACGAGGCAAATACCTTTTATTGTGTTTTTTTTTCCTTAACCGATCTTAATCTGTGTGTATTTTGAATAATGTAAAATATTCAATATTTACTCCTACAACCACCATAACATTTTTCCTGTTAAGGCTTTAATCCCTTTGAACTGAACGAACTATCTTTCAGTGTATCAGACAGAAGCGTGTAAATTAGGTTGCTATCTTGTATTGCTAATGCTTATTGTTGTACCAGAACGCCCCTGCTTCAAGGATCGGGAATGTGTTCATAGTTAGAAGGTGTTCAATAACAAATATGAAATGAAAGATATATTCCAAATCATTCTTTATTATAATACGCAGATTATATCTGCTTGGGAAAGCAGACACAAAGCCATTCGATAGTGAAATCATTCTGAAAGCTTTTACACTGCTGTGACCCCTGTCAGAAATACAGGCTCGTGCCTAGTAAGTCTGATTCAATTAGTACAGATGTAATGAGGAATATTTTACAAGCTATTTGATACTGTGGATACTAGTTACTTATAGACATTTAAATTGACACTATACATACCTCAGAAGTCATGGCGTGCGAGTTCAAGCTGTGTACATCTCTCTTCACTGTAATGTTTACACTTACTTATAAGAGGAGTCTAACTGCAAAGTGCACAGACGCAGATCTGCCGTCGAGTAATGCACCGGCAGATCTGGTTCTGTGAAGTTTGGAGTGATCCGTAGATCTAACAACATAGACTCGAATCTGCATGTGCATTATTATACGGCAGATCCGGACCATTGTTGTTTTAACTCGACTTATAAGAGAGTAGAGACAGTAGTATTTACAGGCATCAACACTATAGTAATTCAATGTCTTATATATTTACTTCATATGTCTGCATTTATGACGAAATAAACTACTATAAGTTATATGTTTAGATCCAAAAAGATTTATTTTGTACACACCATATGAAAATCAGCACAGGTTATAATATATTTTTTGGGGGGAAATAGTTGCATCTAAAATGGAACAACTAAAAATATTGTGCAAGTGATCTTCTCCAGTGAACCAGTGAACCAGCTAATCACACTTACTTTGTTTTGTCATCCTTCGCAAATTCCATGAGGCCACACTGACTTATTTTTCTTTTCTGCAAAGGCTTTACAGTTCCCTTCTATTGAATGCAGGTGACACTCTTCACAAGTCAGCAAATTGCCATGAACAAAACAGAGAGAACTAATAATCATTTTCTTCTATACATTAATGTATCATTGTATCAATTTGTGTTGTGATACCATAACTGATTGGATCATTTAGTGTAGTGATATCAATATTAATTGGATCACTTAGTGCAATGATGCCATACTGATTGGATCACTTAGTATAGTGATACCATTACTGATTGGATCATTTAGTGTAGTGATGCTTTAATGATTGGATCATTTGGTGTAGTGATACCATTACTGATTGGATCATTTAGGGTACTGATGTCTAATGATTGGACTGTTTAGTGTAGTGATGCCTAACTGATGGGATTATTTATTGTAGTGATAACGTTACTGATTGGATCATTTAGTGTAGTGATGTCTTAATGATTGGATTGTTTAGTGTAGTTGTACCATTACTGATTGGATCATTTAGTGTAGCGATACTTTAATGAGTGGATCATTTAGTTTAGTGTTACCATTACTGATTGGATCATTCAGTGTAGTGCTGCCTTAATAATTGGATCATTTAGTGTTGTGGTGCCTTAATGATTTTATCATTTAGTGTAGTGATGCCTTAATGATTGGATTGTTTAGTGTAGTGATACCATTACTGATTGGATCATGTAGTGAAGTGATGCCTTAATGATTGGACCATTTAGTGTAGTGATGCCTTAATGATTGAATCATTTAGTGTAGTGAAGCCTTAATGATTGGATCATTTACTGTAGTGATGCCTTGATGATTTGATCATTCAGTGTATTGATGCATTAATGATTGGATCATTTAGTGTAATGATGCCTTAATGATTGGATCATATAGTGTAATGATGCCTTAATGATTGGATCATATAGTGCTGTGATGCCTTACGGATTGGATCATTTAGTGTAGTGATGACGTATTGATTGGATCATTTATTATAGTGATGCCTTAATGATTGGATCATTTAGCGTAGTGATGCCTTAATGATTGGATTGTTTAATGTAGTGATGCCTTTATGACTGAATCATTTAGTTTAGCGATACCTTCATGATTGGAACAATTATTGTAGTTATGCTTTAATGATTGTATCATTTAGTGAAGCGATACCATTGCTGATTGGATCATTTAGTATAGCGATGCCTTAATGATTAAATCATTTAGTGCAGTGATACCATTACTGATTGGATCATTTAGTGTAGTGATGCCTTAATGATTGGATCATTTAGTGTAGTAATGCCTTAAGGATTGGATCATTTAGTGTAGCGATACCTTAATGATTGGATCATGTAGTGAAGATACACCTCAATTATTGGATCATGTAGTATAGATATACCTTAATGATTGGATCATTTAGTGTAGATATACCTTAATGATTGGATCATTTGGTGTTGCGATACCATTACTGATTGATTATTTAGTGTAATGATGACTTAATGATTTAAATATTTAGTGTATTGATGCCTTAATGATTGGATCATTTTTAGTGTAGCGATACGGTTGGATCATTTAGTGTAGTGATGCCTTACAGATGCCTCTTTCTCAGGCTGTTTTAGCCACATTAAAAACACAAACTAATTGAATATATTAAGGCCATCAACATTTTAAAATAGCGATAGTATTGAATAGATTATGTTTTAACGTTTACGTGAATTTGATTATGGTATCGGATGCATTGTTTCCAACAATCATGTTATATTACAATGTACGGGATTAATATACCCAATTCAATGAGTTGTAGTTTTTCTTGATGTGGATGATTTGTTCTTTTTTTCCTTCTTGTTTATAAGTTAACTTAACCCAAGTATCTTGTCTCGCCTTCTGACTACTTTAGTGTCATATAATACTGGATTACAGAAAATAGTACTAACTGTTAAGATGCGTTTTATAATCAATTGCTGCTGCAAATGTTGTTTCACTCTGTGACGAAAATTAACGGATAAACCTTTATTATAAATATTAACTTAACTCCGGTTCAAGATATCTCAGTGGATGTGTACAGTTGGAAAATAACAATGTGTATTGCTTAAGTAGAGATATATACTTGATGAAACTAAGATTCACATTAAAATGCAGGCAAAATAATCCATTGTTAAACTAAAATACGAAAGATATGTTTAAACTGAATATAACCGTTATTATTCGCGCAATTCAACGCACAAGTCACGCGTGTTTGCTTATTTTATTTCTTTTTAATTCAATGATCTCTTTTGAATTTATAAATCCAACTTTGAATGAAAAACTTAATATGAGGGTGGAGTCTTTTACACAGGTTAAATAACCCGGTATAAATATTTCATAGCAGGATCTACGGGATGGCGATATATATTTTGAAATTTTATACTCGAAAGACTTTAAAATAACTTAGAACACAATCAAGCATTTGTGAGCTTTTTGTATATCATTTCTTTACCTGTAATGAATATTCTATCCTGGATGAAAAGTTTTCAATTTACTGTTAGGTACTACAGAGAAGATGGTTAAACATGAATTTATATAATTCCTTATAGATTAGTTAAAAGGACTACGACACATATCGGACACAAGAAGCCTATTGCCATAGTGTCATTTTCATTTTGATGCTGAGATAGACGATTTTATTATTATTATTATTATTATTACTATTATTATTATTATTATTATTATTAGTATTAGTATTATTGGTGGTGGTGGTGGTGGTGGTGGTGATTCTGGTGATGCTTTTTTGTTGGCAGAAAGATTCCTTGCGTAAGAAGAATACCAGTAGGAAAAACTGATGATGTTTTGTCTCAGTTATGGAATCGATAGGTAGCCTACTTTTTAAGAGAAAAAAAAATTAAGTGGAAAAAATATGTGTATTCTTAATTATTTATTCCTCAGTCGGACAGATCTATTTAAAATAATCCAATATCGCTGAGAATGTAATTCTTAATTCTTAATAAAATGCAGTGAGATGATATTGAAAGGTTTCATCGAGCTAATGGTAAAAAGGAAGTGAAATTGTATTATAGAGTGTTATTGGCCTATGAGAACAGATTGGCGTACATGGATCTGAATTTGATGGAATAAACGCATGATGAAGTAAAGACTGTGATATATAAAATAAGGTCAAACATACGTTTTTCATCGTTTAGTGACAGTCATATGAGAGGCGGAGTAGGAGGAAGACCATGAATGGTGAGGCTTTGTTCTTAACGGTAAGTATGAGAAGTAGTGAAGGGGGACACTTTACGTATAATGGGAATTAGCATTAAAAACACCCTTGGGACACTTTACGTATAATGGAAATTTAACATGGAGAAAAATCGTGGGACACTTTACGTACAAGGGGAATTAACATGGAGAAAAATCGTGGGACACTTTACGTACAAGGGGAATTTAACATGGGAATAAATCGTGGGATACTATACGTACAAGGGGAATTTAACATGGGATTTTTTTTTTTTTTAAAAAAGTTTTTTTAAATTTAAATTTAAATTTAAATTTTAAAAAGGGGTAGGCAATTCAAAGACTATCTCTTTTCGAGAAATATGGCTGGCCCTGAAAAGGGCCTTTGGGTTTATGTTAATATGCCCTTAACATAGAGGGCATTTGCGACATCTTCTTTTCCTCAAACTTCGTCTTACAGCAGGGCCATACATCAGAGTCCTCTTGAGGCAACCTTGTCTCTCTATATAGACTCTTCTTATCCACAGGTTGCTGTTGGTCCTGTGGACAACGGTCCACTTGGATCGGACATACATGAGCATGTCCGTCCTGAACATCATTGTTGACACAAGGGTTGAAGATTCAACGTCGGTCCACATGTTGAGGCTCCGAGAATAGGTGAATCAATGCAGTGAACGGCGCTTATTTATAGGGACAGAAAGGATTGAAACGGATTGAGTTCATTCACCAATCCCAACACGCGTTACAGAATTCAGTCAGCCCGCATCCAATCCGAAGAGAGCAGTCTGTGACGTCACGTAGTCAATATAGATTCGCTAGCGCTTGTGTGCAGTCAATCTATGCGATAGTGATTCAACATGACGGAAACTCAGAAAACGATCCAGTGGGGTGCACCAGCAGGGGAGACCGCCCAAGGGAACCCGGACTTACTTTCAGAAGAGGTGAATTGGGATTTTGTGGATTTTCTCTCCTCGCAAGAATTTGTTCCGGAACCTTCGTTACCTTCTTCATTACCGCAAGTGGAGAATTTTAGACAGAGACAGAAAGAAGAATTGGAGAAATTTATACAACGACAAAAGGAAGCGGAACAGGCTTTTCTCCTACAGCAACAGCAACAAGAAGAAGAGGTAAGAAAAAAACAACAGCAAGAAGAAGTAGCAGCAAAGAAACAAGAGGGTGAAAATCAAACGGTCACGGTACTGTTGGACATTTTAGCGGAGTTAAGAAGTCTGAAACAAATGTATCAGACTTCTTTATCACGACCGAAGAGAATACGACCTTCCCGAGCTAAACACGTCAACCCTGTGACTAAGCCTACCGTACCACCCTTAGTGATTTCAACCCAATCATTATCATCATCATCAACATTACGCAGTCCAGAAGTAGGCCTTGGCCGTGGCAAAGGCATAAGGCAGTTAAAGTTGATTGCTTAAACTCACCCCTGCACCGAAATAAAAAAGGCCCTTTTCAGGGCCACCCACATATCTCGAAAAGAAATACAATTTCAATTTGCCAATAACTCAAAAATAAACCCCACCCATGTTACCCTTATAGTACGTGTCTGTGTATGAGTGCGTGAGTGTAGCTTCTTATTTTAAAATCACAACTCAAAGACACTTACCTTATATCATTCATTTATTCTTTTCTCCATTTTTTACAATCCAATTCACAATTCACAACACAACACTTTAATAAAAAAGTTCATCGATTTCTTCTTTTCTCCTTGTTTAGTCTCTCTGTTTTTTGAATTTCTTCACCGTCACACTCTTTTCCTCTTCTTCCTCCTCGCTTTCTTCCCTTCTTCTTTTTTTCTCCTGTTTCTTTTTCTTCACCTGTCTTCTTTCTTCCTCAGAAGAATCCCTCTCTTCCTCTGAACAATCCCTCTCTTCTTCTGAAGAATTCCTCTTTTCTTCTGACTCCTCTTGTTTCTTTTTTGGGCAATCTGGAGACCAATGTCCTTTTTCTTTACAATAATAACAGGTATCTTGACTTTTGTCTTTTTTATCCCCTGTTTTTTTTCTTTTTTGACGGTCTGGACACTCTGAAGACCAATGCCCTTTCTTCTGACAGATATAGCAAGTATCTTGACTTTTATCTCTAAAGGAAGGAGAGTAGTCCGTAGGCTGGTCTGAAGAGAATTTTCTAATGACCCCTCGCAAAGCTCTGACGAAACGTTCCATCTGGTCAGTCTCTTCCATCGTTGTGCTCGGCTTGAGAGTGAAATGAATAGTGAAAGGACAAGACACACACCCTTTTATATACGCTGGTCTGCTATGACTATAAAGTAGTTTATGGTGTTTGAACTTGAGTCATTTGACTTTTTGCTTTCAAGATGAAACGATCCCATTCATTCGAGAAGAAAGAAGAAAGTAAGAGGCAGAAACGTGATCTATCGCCTCGTACTAGGGCTGAAATCTTGGCACAAATTCATGCCAGTGATTTTGAAGAGGACATGAGTGAACCAGAATCAGAACCCTCTAAACCAAGTTCACCACCCTTAGTTAACCCTGAAAAGTACTATTCCATTCGAGAGACGGAAAAGCGCTCCTCTAGAAAATTTAGAACCACGGCTTACAAATACACGGTGAAGTTTAAAGATTTCAAGGCTGAAGTGCCGTTAGAGAAAGCAGAAGTGTTCATCACTGAGGTGTGGGATTCTTTGCTCACTGCACTCAAGCGACAATGTCAACCCAAAGAAGACGATCGTTTGAGACTTTCCATACAACACGACGGTTTGAAATCACCTGTTTGGATCGAGTTTAGTACCCCTGCAGAATTGACTGCTTCCAAAGTCATGGACAAGATTCAACATGTACAACAATCTAATGATCAGTTTGACATCACCGATGGTAAAGCCACACTGGACATGACCCACGTCTCTCCTCCTCAAGGGACTGGACGCAAAAAGATGTTATTGGTGGACGACCTTCGCAACACCAAAAAGAGTCTCGTCCGAATTAACAACTCTCATGACCAGATGTGTTTAGCCCGTGCCATCGTGGTGGGACGAACCTATGCCGACAAGAACGACACGGTAGAATGGAAAAGAACCTGGAACACTATTCAACGTTCCCATCTAGCCAAACAACGAAACGAAGCAGAACTCCTGTTACAACAAGCCGGACTGTCCAAAGACACACTCTGTGGCATTCCTGAGATGCAAAAATTGCAAGATACCCTAGCTCCACGCTACACCTTGAAAGTGCACCCTCAATAAGTACGCGGACCTCTGTTGTTTCGAGGCCAAGACTTTAAGGACGGAAAATACATTCATCTTTATCATCACGATGAACATTTCGATACCATTACCAGTATCACCGGATTCCTGAAATACGGTTATTACTGTGAGAAATGTGACCATGGTTATAACAATCGAGAGCAACACAAGCATTGTGGATCGAAATGCACAGGATGTTTGGCCTCTTCACCCTGTCTGAGCGAAGAACCAGTGCCTTGTTCCACTTGTCTGCGCACGTTTGTCAGCCCTACCTGTTACCAACAACATCTGAAAACGCAAGGTTCACAGAAGAAATGCGCTTGTCAACTGCTGAGATTGTGCCCTACGTGTGAACAAGTCATACGTACCAATAATACCAAGGCACACGTATGTCGAGGAAAGAAAAAATGTCACATTTGTCACCACATCGTGGACTTGGAACACCAATGTTACGTGCAAAAATACCAACCCCCACCTGAGAAAGAGGACGGTCACAAGAAGAAAGGCAATTTCATCTTTTTCGATTTCGAATGCATGCAAGAAACTGGCATTCACATTCCTAATTTCTGCGTGGCTCATCGAGCGTGCGAGAAGTGTATTCAAGAACCTATCTTCAGTCATTGCCCTCACTGCAGCAAGATTCCCGGAGGGCGTGAAAAAATCTTTCGGGGACCGAACACGTTAGCCGATTTTGCCCAATGGGCCTTAGACCCCGTCGACAAGACGTGGAGCCAAGAGGACATCGAACGTTACCGAGATTGTCATCGCCATGCCACGGTGATGGCTCACAATTTCTCCGGATACGATGGACAGTTTCTTCTCAGATATTATACGGAACAAGGCACCGAACGTCCTAAAGTGACTTTGAACGGAGCCAAAATCATTTTCATGCAAGTGGGACAAGTGCAGTTTAAAGATTCGATGAGCTATTTGGCCATGCCTTTGAGTCGAATGCCTAAAACGTTTGGAATGACAGAAATGGCTAAAGGGTACTTTCCACACTTTTTCAATACGGAAGCCAATCAACACGCCGTTCTACCCCATTTGCCTGAGGCTCACTATTACGACCCGGACAACATGCGTACCGAACAACGAGAAGCTTTCTACGCTTGGTACCAGGCTCACGCCTCGGACTCTTTCGACTTTCAGGAAGAAATGCTAAAGTATTGTCGTTCCGACGTGGACATTTTACGACGTTGCTGTGGAAAATTTCGAGAACTGTTCATGGAACACGGAGGGGTCGATCCTTTGAAAGAAGCTTGCACCATTGCCAAAGCGTGTTCCTTAGTGTATCGACAACGATTCATGCCTGAAAAGACCGTGGCTGTCATCAGTCCTCAAACGACCCACTTTGTCAAACGTCAATACTCGGTCAAAGCCCTACGTTGGTTACATTACTTGTGCGACAAGGAAGACAAGTGGATTCAGCATGCCCGCAACGGAGGGGGCGAAAAGACCATCGGAACGTATTCGGTCGATGGCTGGGACTTAGAAAACCCCAAGATCGTGTACGAGTTTAACGGTTGCTTATTTCACGGATGTCCCGTCTGTTACCCTGACCGTGGCACTAAAAATCAGTTTTTGCAACGAACCATGGAAGACTTGTACCAGGACACTTGTCAGCGACGCCTAAAGTTAGAACAGCAAGGATACCAAGTGGTGGAAATGTGGGAACACGAGTACGATCACCGTATGAAAACCGATCCCGAGTTTAAACGCCTCGTGGAAAGTTACCAGTTCATGGACCCGCTGAACCCGAGGGATAGTTTGTACGGAGGAAGGACCAATGCCACCTGTTTGCTGTACCAAGCCGACGAAGAGAAAGGAGAAGAAATCAAATACTTGGACGTGTGTTCGCTGTATCCCTACGTGTGCAAATATTGTCGCTTTCCTGTAGGGCACCCGCAATTGCTGACGGAACACATCGACCTGAAAAACATTCGACAATACGAAGGCTTGATCAAGTGCAAAGTTTTGCCTCCCACGGACTTGTACCATCCCGTCTTACCTCACCATTGTCAAGGCAAACTGATGTTTCCCTTGTGCCGTACTTGTGCCGAAACGTGCAACCAAGACCAACCTTGTCAGCACACCCAGGAAGAACGGGCCTTGACGGGAACCTGGGTCAGCGTAGAATTGTTCAAAGCTCTGGACATGGGATACCAACTGTTAGAAGTGTACGAAATTTGCCACTTTCCCAAGACACAACAATACCGCAAGGGTGACCCTACTCAGAAAGGCATTTTCGCCGACTACGTGGATGCCTTTTTGAAACTGAAGCAAGAAGCCAGCGGCTATCCTTCCTGGTGTCACACTCCCGAAGACCAAATACAATTCAAAGAGAAATACTACGAACAAGAAGGCATCTCTTTAGACCACATCGAGAAAAACGAAGGCAGGAGATCGTTTGCCAAAGTGATGTTAAATTGCTTGTGGGGTAAAATGGCACAACGACCGTGTTTACCCAAGACGGAATATTTGACAGAACCTTCCCGCTACTTCCAGATGATTCACGACAAAACCAAATACATGAAACACGTGGACGTCGTTCGAGAGAATTTGATCTTGGTCAATTACGAAGAAGATCTGGACTTTGTACAAGACGACCCTTTTGGAAATGTCATCATTGCGGCTTACGTGACAGCCCATGCTCGCTTAAAATTGTACGAAGCTTTAGAACTGTTAGGGGAACGCGTCCTGTACTTTGACACGGACAGTTGCATTTACATCCATCACCCGATTCAACATCACCCTAACATCGAAGGAGACCGTTTAGGAGCCTGGACAGACGAGCATCCCGACGACAAGATTCTAAGTTTCGTCAGTGGCGGTCCCAAAAATTACGGCTACGAATACCGGGACAAACAAGGAGAAGTGCACACGACGTGCAAAGTGAAAGGACTGACTCTGAATTATCGTACCAGTCGAGTGGTCAACTTTGGGGTATTGAAAGAAGCCTTGCAATCGGGAGAGGATGGAAACTTTAAAGTGACCACCTACCAGCCGAACAAGATTGTACGTTTACCCACTCACCACATCGTCAGTCGACCCCTGGAAAAAGTCTATCAAATCGTGTACCAGAAGCGAGTTCGACTTCCCAATCATTTCACCTTACCGTACGGTCACGTCGGTATTGGTCTGTATATAAAAAAGGAACCCTAGGCAAGATCGATAGTTCATTGTGACTACCAAGACCGAGCGAACAAGATGAATACTTTGAAAGAGACATCGTTCCAGTTTGGGGATTGTAAAAAAGCTGTATCTTTCTCTAGTGCGACTAATACTGGATGGATAAGACCCATGCATTGCGACGGAAAATGTCCGGAAGGAAACTGCGATTGTCCATGTGGTTACCATTGTAATTGCGTAACGGAGTTTGCAGACGAGTGCGATTGTGAGCCTTGCGATGGGACCGATGCTGTACGTTGTGACCTGAGCGATGCCGTAAAGCATCATGGGAACTTTAGTGCCCCTACCCCTATCATGGAAAGTGATGCTGTGCGTGTCAAACCTGTGGGATGCGAAAGCGATGCTGCTCGTCCTCTTGGACATTTTACTGGGTTTCGTTTTAAAGGGGAATGTCGACCTTCACGTTTACCTCCCTACGGATGTCATCCAGCCCTGAGCAAACTCCTGCCCATTTCACTCAACCCTCATCGAAACGAACCTGTGAAAAACGAATATTCGTTTCCTGTGCGTTCGTCGGAATACTGCGACTTTGAAAATCGTCTTCAATCGTTCAAAGGAAAATGGCCAAAGTATCTGGGAGGACCGACCCCCGAAGAATTAGCCAGAGCCGGATTTTTCTACTTGGGCGAAGGAGATAAAGTCAAGTGCTTCAGTTGCGGTGTGTCACTTCACCACTGGGAACCGCAAGATTCGGCCTACGTAGAACATGCTCGATGGTCACCGAATTGTCATTACTTACCTTTAGTGGGACCGAGACATTGAAGTAACTTTTTTACCATAATCATCTGTTCATGGATACTTTACAAGAGAACATTCGTACTTTGCCTGTGGAGTTGAGAGAACGCATTTACCGAGAGCTGGTCAAAATACAAGTGAAACGTAAAGAACAATTGCATCCGTTACGTCACCGGTGTTTGAACCACTGGTACCTGAAGGCTATACAAGGATTGATTCAATTGAAAGTGTTCCATTGGACAGACATTGATCAACGACCTCCTGGTTATAAAAAGGAATGGTTTGGTATTGACGATTCTATCTACTACATTGTAAACGTACTGCATCGAATTCCAGAGGAAGAGTTAACGAATTACCAACATCTTGAACACAATGTCAACTTGGTGAAAGAGGAAACTTCTGAACGAATTGTAATGTGTAGATTAGTGACTCAACGATTTAAATTCGACACTGAAGTGAAACCATGTTTGTGCAAAGAGTACATTTCTTGTGTCAGACCAAAGAGGATTTAGTATGACCTATTCATGGATACTTTACAAGAGAACATTCGTGCTTTGCCTGTGGAGTTGAGAGAACGCATTTACCGAGAGCTGGTGAAAATACAAGTGAAACGTAAAGAACAATTGCATCCGATACGTCACCAGATCTTTAACCACTGGTACCTGAATGGTATAAGAGAACTGATTCGTCAGAAATTCTTTCAATGGTCAGACATTGTTCAAAACTTTGAGGTCGCTAATGATCGACATGTTCATGATTATGGTTACTTCGAGATTCACCTAGTGCAATGCATTGAGGAAGACAAGTTAAAGGATTACCAACATATTTTACGTGGAATCTACTTAGAGGAAGAGGAAACACCTAAACGAACTCTGACGTTTCGGTTACAGTATGCAAGATTTAGATTCCCTACTGGAGAACGAAGATCTCTGGCTAGAAAGTACGTCTATTGCATCCGAAAAAAAGAGAATATAAAAACAGGCTGCCATGCCACGGTTTATGTCACATGTCATCCAACAGATTCCGTGGAAGGAACTCAATGACCATATTCAAACCGTGGATCATTACCATCAATTATTACAAGAACTTTATCCATTCAATTTGGGACGACAAGTGGTGTGTGTCTTAGTGACTTGTTTTCTGGGATTTCGTTTACCAGCCGATTCTTTGTGGACTCTTTACGATCAGTACTTACCACCTCCATGGCCTTAAATGGTCACGAAAAACTCCTTTTGCTCAAAGCCTTGCGATTTCATCTGGATACTTCTCGACCTCAACAGGAAAAAAAGATTCGTCAACTTTTAGCGACCCAAGACGTGTATGACGATGTGTGTGTAGCTTGTGACTTACATCCCCATTGGACAGATGTTCGTGACTGGAAAAAGGGGGGTTTTGAGGCTTGGACCCAAGAAGTGGCCCAGTATGCACAAGAGTTGTTCAAGGAAAAAAGTTACTTTTCAACCTGTGTTAGTGACGGTGCCAGAAGAACCCGTCACCGAGAACAACCACTCGCTTCAGGACAGGACTGTCATGGACATTCCTGAAAGGTCATTCCGGGAGGACACTTGTGTGACAATACCTCATGTAGAGACTGTAAGAACATTACACACTGTCCCTAGGACATCTTGGTTAACCAAAACATGTTGTACAGACACTTGTTTATATTCCACTTTGATCGCTTTGCTGTGTTTTATATTCCTGTACATCACTATTTGGGTTGTATGTATTTTTGTCTTTCGTGTTCATATTTGAAACATTCAATAAACGTGTTCTGAAAAAGTATATAAACTCTTGTCTTGTTTGTTTTTCGTGTCACAAGTGACATTTCTCATACCATGGCTACCTCTGCTGTCTCTACTCCCTCTTCCTCTACTGTCAAAGTCATCGACGAACACTTAGATCGTGCCAGTTGGGAGGCTTTGTATCTTCGCCATCCCTTTAACATGCTCATTGCTGGACCTAGCGGTTCAGGCAAAACCGAATTCGTCAAACGTTTGATCGAACATAAACATCATTTGATCGATCGGCCCCCTCAACGGATCGTGTGGTGTTACAAAGAGTGGCAATCGGCGTACAACCTCTTGCGTGAAAGTCAAGGCGATTCCATCGTGTTTGTGGAAGGCATTCCTAAAGAAGACGATGGCATCGTCTCTGACTCCCGTCTAACCCATTTGGTCATTTTCGACGACATGTTAGGAGAAGACGAAGAAGAAATTAAATTGTGGTTTACGCGCAAAGGGCATCACCGTAATGCCAGTGTCGTTTACATCACCCAAAATTTGTTTCAACAAAGTAAAGCCCATCGCACCATCAGTCTCAATGCGCATTACGTGGTCTTGTTTAAAAGCCCTCGAGATAAATCGCAAGTGCAAGTCTTAGCCAAACAGTTAGGAACGCCTTGGCTGACTCAGGCGTACGACGATGCCACTCAAACGCCACACGCCTATTTACTCGTCGATTTGAAACCTACGACCCCCGAGGATTTGCGATTTCGTACCCACTTGTTTCACCACTGGTGCCAAGACGGAGGGCCTGTCCTGTACACGTCTCCGTCCTCGACTTCATTTCACTCCCCATGAAAAAAAATCTATAAAAACCTCAGACCCTTTTTCGTCTGTCTCACACAGTGTGAACATGACGTCCCTTCAGTCGCATCTTCCCGTCAAATTGATTCGTGCCTTGTATGGCATCAGTCGAGAAAAAGATCCACAAACACGAGCCCGTGTCTTAGAAGCTAGTCTCAAAGAAGTCTTACGATGGTTCACGGTGACGGCACGTCAATTACTCCAAGGAATCATTCAGATTCCTCATCAAACCCAACGCTTTTTCGATCGAAACAAAGTCGCTTTGGTCCAACTGGCCGATCCCCGCATCGACACTCAAACCAAAAAACAAATCATTTTGAAACCTGGAGGGAGCGGTACTCTAGGAGGGGTCATCATTCGCTCACTCTTAAGATGGGATCCTAATGCCCCCAAAGTTATCCCCAAGACAAAAGTCCAACGAAGCCCCAAGAAGAAAAAGAAAAAGACCAAGTCCCCAAGAAGAAGAACTTCTCCAGTGGCGGGACCCTCCTCTTACCAGACACCACCACCATCACCCCGGAAAAAGAAAAGAAGCCCCAAGAAAAAGAAACAGAGAAAAAGTCCCCAGAAAAAGAAAAGTCCACAGAAGAAAACTAGTCGCAAGAGAGGCACTTCGGCCAGGACGCAACCTTACACTCGCAAGCCACGACCTGCCACAACGTCTCCGGCAGCCTCACGTTTGTCCACTTCTCCGTTGATGTCACCAGGAACTGAAGAGTACTTGGAGACGTTGATTACACCAAGAACTTCTCCGTTGATGACCCCCAAAAGAACTTCCCCAGTGGCAGGACCTTCCCATTTAGCGGCAGTGGCTGCTGCTCACAAAGTACCTTCTCCCAAAATCAAAGTTCAAGAAAGATCGGGCATGTTACAAAGTTTACTGGATTTGTCCAAGCAAGAACTGGCTCGATTTAGTCCGTTACGTACCCCTGCACGACGTGTCATGCCTGTCCTCAAACTGATAAAACGTAAAGACAATCAGTGGCGACGCGTTCCAGTATAAAAAAGGCCTGTGACCGAGTAGGGTATCAGTGTTTTTAGGTGCTCCTAAAGACTCAAAGATGTCACCCTCCAGAAAACCCCAAGGAAAGAAAAGAAAAGGACTACCACCACGTTTAGCCAAACATGGGGACCTGTTATCTGTCCTGTCCAAAGCTTCTCCACCCCTACGAAAAAAACTCATTCAAACAGCCTCCAAAGAGGTCATCGATACCGTGTGCGAATGTTGTTTGAACGTTTTGAAAGGCACGATCCCTTTGTCCAAACACCAGAAACAATGCTTAGGCAAACATCGTCACGTTCTTCGGAAAATGGTTCAAAAGAAAATTCCCATTCGTCAAAAAAAGAAGATGTTGGTCCAACGTGGAGGCATTTTACCTCTCTTGTTAGGCCCCATACTGAAAGGAGTCTTGGGAACCATGTTGGGAGGACTGATGGGAGCAAGATAAAAAGGCCTTCGGAAGTCCCAAGATCTCAGAATTCACCCCTGACAACCCCATGGAAGGACGAAAACTAGCTTTAGTGCCTTACAAACGATGGATGGAATACCATCGGTGGCAAGAACAACGCACCCCGCATTTACCTCCCAATCCCAATTTGAGCGAGATGTCCCAGTTACAACACGAATTGCAATCCTTGCTGGATCGCCAAGATTTGTCCGAAACAGAAAAATCGCAAAAGTACGGTCAACTCTTGCAACGACTGCAACTCTTTCACCAGAAAGCTTTAGACGAAACAGCTTTACCCACTTTGAAAGATTTTAAGACCTTGATGAAAAGTCCAGCACCATCACCAGTACCAGTACCAGTACCACCAGTACCCGTGACCAAGACAGAAAAAGGAAAAGAAGAAGAAGAAGAAGGGTTTCAAACTCCACCAGAAAAAGTACGCAAGTTAACAACACCACCTACCTCCAGAATTGGATGGATTAAAAAGATGATGGCCACCCCTTCTTCCTCACAAGAGAAAAAGAAAGTGAAGACAGAAGTGAAGACAGAAGTGAAACAAGAGCCGATATCCCCTGCTCAGACATCCTCCTCCTCCTCTTCGACACCTATTGCTGGCCGCACACGCAAAGCCTTGCAATCCAAGAAAATACCCCAAGAGAAAAAGAGTAGCCTCTTCCAAGAGTGGGTGCCTTATTAAGACACCAATCAACACAAAAAAATGGAAAAAGTCTTAGCCAGCATTTACTACGATCCCTCGCATCCTGCAGGTTACGCAGGAGTTCAAAAATTGTATCGTGCTGCCAAAACGCGACTGAAAAGTCTCCGTTTACCTCAAGTGCAACGATGGTTACAAGAACAAACTACCTACACTTTACACAAACCCATTCGACGCAAGTTTGCCAGAAATCGCACCCGAGTGGAAGGCATCGATCATCAATGGCAAGCCGATTTAGCCGATGTCTCTCATTTGGCCAGCTACAATCGTGGTTACAAATATTTGTTTTGTGTCATCGACGTCTTTTCCAAATTTGCCTGGGTCGTACCCTTGACTTCCAAATCCAGCAGCGAGTTAGTGCGAGCCCTGCAACGGGTGTTGAAACAAAGCGGTCGTCACCCTCTTCGATGGCAAACGGACAAAGGCACCGAATTTCTGAACCAAGCTTTCCAAAAAGAATTAAAGAAACGTGACATTCATTTTTTTACCACCGAGAATCCCGAAACCAAAGCCAGCATCGTGGAACGTTTTCAACGCACTTTGAAAGAACGCATGTGGAAATATTTTACGCATCACCACACTCTGAAGTACATCGACATCTTACCGCACCTGGTGCAAGCGTACAACCAATCTTACCATCGAAGCATTGGACGTGCCCCGCAAGACGTGACTCCCGACAACGAAGTGTTGGTGTTTGAGCGCCTGTTTGGTACGTCCCCGACGAGGGCTGTCCCCAAGAAAAGTGGAGAGTTGGCCGTAGGAGATTGGGTGCGCATTGGCAAAACCAAACGCACTTTCGACAGAGGTTACTTACCTAACTGGACGACCGAATTGTTTCGCGTCACTGGACGAGTGCATGGCCGTCATCCTGCCGTCTATAAATTGGAAGACATGAACGGAGAAGTACTCAAAGGAACGTTTTATTTGCCCGAGTTACAACGTGTCACCAAAAAAGAAGACGACATGTACGACATCGAAAGCATTCTCGAACGCAGAACCCGTAAAGTGGGCAAACGACGTGTCAAAGAAGTCAAAGTACGTTGGAAAGGATATCCACCCAGTTTCGATTCTTGGATCGACGCTTCGCAAGTCATCGACTATAAAAAGAAGAAGTGACCATCATGCCCTTTCACACATCAGACGCAGCTACGTCGACCAGTCCTTCTTCCCCTAGTTCTTCTGTGCAAGATTTACAAAAACAACCCTTGTGGGTGTGGTGCGGAGAACGTGTGCCTAAAACGCAAATCGTCTTTTTCTGCCAAATCTTCGTGGTGTATTGTGTCATCGGGGCAGCCATCGCCAATTTAAGTTTGCAACAAGGAGACAAACAATTGTGGACCATTTTATTGAGCAGTTGCATCGGTTACCTGCTTCCTAATCCCTCCCTGAAATTCTCCTCGAACGGAAACGTTGTGTCCAGTGCCAGTGCCAGTCACCACTCCAACAACCACAACCAGAACCCCATTTTGGGCGGAGACACGCCTCTGACGTCCACTAACCCCTCGGACAGCCACAGAACTCTGGAATTATGAGTCACCAAAACCAATTAGGGGCCCCGAGTGGCCGAGTGGTCTAAAGCGCTCACCGTTACGGATCACTGCCATCTCACCTCTGTCTGCGTGAGTTCGAGTCTCAGCCTCGGCTAACGTTGGTACGTGAGAAAGCCTGCCAGTAGCTTCTCGTGGGTCGGTGGTTCTTCCCGGGGTTTTCCAGGGTTCTTCCTCCACCAATTATACTGGCCGCCATGTATAGCCTATCTTGTGCTGAAAAATGGCGTTAAACCCTACAACAACAACAACAACCAAAACCAATTTTACTTAACCTTACCCAGTGACAGTTCCATGGAGGTGTTTCCCAACAACACGTTGTGCTGTTACACGGCCAAATTACCTCAAGCCATCCCCTTAGATCACGAAGCCCATTGGGAAGTGGCTTTAGTAGAAATGATTCACCCGACCCAAGTCCTCAATGTCATTCCCCAGCAAAATTGTTTTACGGTGGAAGTTCATGACTCACATTTGCAACAAGAGTTGGATAAGACTAGTAGCACATATACCAATAAAACCTATAATGAGAAAACTAAAACGTGGACCTACAACTTTGTGATTCTCCCAGGCTATTATTTCAGTGGTCAACATTTGGTCAACACCATAGCTACCAAGTTTAATAGTGTGTTTGGGGAAGCTTTTAAGAATGCCAATGTCAATGCCAATGTCAGGAACAAAAGTGTCACCATGGAGTACCACAAAGTAGCTCGTCGCTTCTTGATGAAATTTGAACGGTCTAAAATCGTAACCATTGTATTTTGTCCTGGATTGTTTGACATGTTGGGTGGTGACATGGAGATGAGGAAGCAAGTAGAACAAAAAAACGAATTACCAGGCATTTTCGACAACGATTCTTTTGTTAAGTATTTTCGTACCCCGGTAGAACTGAACCAAGGACTGAATTTGATGTTCGTGTATTCCGATGTGGTGGAGTATAACGTGGTGGGACACACCTCCGTGCCGTTACTGCGTGTCATTCCTTTCAAAGTGGATTCTGCCACGAACGCTGACGAGGAAGGTGGAAACACTTACCACGTCCACCGCGAATTTGTCCATCCTCACTATTTACCTGTCAGCAAGTCGTATTTGGACACGGTCAACATTACTATAAAAGGAGATCTGGGACAAGATATTCCATTCACCAAAGGAAAAGTCACGGTGAAACTCCATTTTCGAAAACGGTTCTCTCACGACTCGTAAGTCATGTATCCAGTGTACCGAGGGGTGGCTCGACAGCGAGGACACGGTTTAGGAGACATGTTAAAATCGGCCTTTCGTTCGGTGGCCCCAGTGTTGAAACCGATGGTGACACGCGGATTGCACGCATTGAAAGATGCGGCACTGACGCAAGGCAAAGAATTTCTCCAAAATGTCATCATCGACAAACAAAACCCTAAAGAAGCCTTCATGAGGGCAGGCAAAAATGTCTTGCTGCAAACGGGCAAAGACATTTTGGGCCGACGAGACACACCTATAAATGCCCTGCACGCTACCGAGTCAAGCATTCAGCAAGGACAAGGCAGAAAGAGACGACGAAGAAGAAAACACCCTTTCACCAGACTTCAAGCGAGAAAGGCCAAGAAAAGAAGAACCGTTCGAGACTTAGACGTTTTCGATTATTGAAACACAGAAAAATGATGCACCGAGAGTCTTGCGCTTGTTCCAAGACGGAACTGGATCCGTTTGCCATGCCCCCCACCATGATGACCATGCAAGAATCCCAATGGGTGGAATTTCATCCCGTCTCCTCACTGACCGATTCCGCTCCCATCGAGTTTGAAATCAAGGGGCAGCCCGAAGATTACATCGATCTGAATAGCAGTTACTTGTACTTGAAAGTCCAAGTTCTAAAAAAAGATGATAAAGGAGTAGAAGACGATGATAATATAGCTCCCGTCAACAATTTCATGCATTCCTTGTTCAGCTCAGTGGATTTGTACTTGAATAACAAACTAGTCAGCAGCAGCATGGATACATACCCTTACCGTGCCTACCTGGAAAATCTCTTGACGTACGGAACAGATGCCAAGTCAAGTCATCTCAATGCCTGTGTGCTGTGGGTAGATGACGAAGCGGGCAAGTTCAACGCAACAGATGGAAGCAATTCCGGCTTTGAGGCAAGAGAAAGCAAAATCTTAGACAAGAAAAGTTTAGAACTGATGGATCGTTTGCATTTGGACATGTGGTTGCAAGAGAAATATTTGCTGAACGGAGTCAATGTCCGCTTGAGACTGAATCGCAGCAGTGCCACTTTCCATTTGCAGGCTCTTAATCTTGATAAGGCTCCTAAAAGCACAATGTTAGAGGCCAAACTCTACGTACGACGCGTAGAAGTGTTACCTAAAGTGGCAAACGAAATCAGTCAGACGTTGAGCAGAACGACCGCCAAGTATCCCATCCGACGCGTGGAAGTGAAAACGTTCACCATTCCCGCTGGACAGCATTCCATGATCGAAGATCATCTGTTTCAAGGACAGCTACCCAAGCGTTTAATCCTTGGTATGGTCGAGAATTCAGCCTTCAACGGAGCTATCGGTCAAAATCCTTTTAACTTTCAACACTTCAACGTGAAGAAAATCGAAGTCAGTCGCGATGGCAAGACCTTGTGTACCCGACCTTTCGAACCTGACTTTACCAACAAAAATTACTTGAGATCGTACTTGTCCCTGTACGAAGCCACCGGCCAGTTAGGAACCAACACCAGTCACGGCATTGAGTATGAGGATTATGCAGGAGGTTATGCTTTGTGGGCTTTCGATTTCACTCCAGACCAAGGCAGCGACGAGGGACATTTCCACCCTATAAAATCTGGCCAGATTCGTGTGGAACTTCAGTTTGCAGCAGAACTGAAACAGACAGTGAACGTCATCCTGTATGCAGAATTCGATAATACCATAGAAATCAACAGTTTGAGAGAAGTCATTCTAGATTATTAGAAAGCCATGGAAGACTGTTATCCCTCTTTACCTAGTGGAGAAACTTTGGAGATGGAATGTAAGGAGACCGTGGAAAAAGAAGAATCTCAAGACAAAGACGAAGAAGATATCATAATGAAGTCGAGATGGCCAGAACAAGAAGCCCATTTAGTCTCCTGTTTTGCCAAACACTTGGTCGACAAAATAACAGAACTGATCAAGAAAAACTGCTATGGATGTCAAAACGATCATCCCAGTCAAATTCAACACGATAAATGCCTGATGTTGAGTCAAGAAGAAAAATTGGACGAGTATCTGGACGAAGCTTGGAGCCTCATCTCGAACAAAGACGTGTTGCACCAGTGGTATAAAGACTTGCGTGAACATTCTTGTCCACCATTAACTACTCAAGAGATCCATCGTATCGAAGCTCTCCTGAATCAGAGTGAGGAAACAGAACGAATAACCGTTTATTCGTCAGACATTTTCAAGCAAAAAGTCAGGATCGAATTGACGACGTATTATTACCTGTGAAGAAGAAAACAAACACAAAACAATGGATACCTGGGAACTTTATTACCTTTTGAACCATAGTTCGTATACGGCTTCTTGGAATCCTGTCGTCTGTGCTAAAGATGAACTCCCTCATCGCAAACCTAAAGACCATCAAGCTTACGTGATCAACACGGACGACAGTCATCTCCCAGGAACCCACTGGGTAGCCGTCTACTTTCCTCAAGAAGGCTGTGTGGAATATTTCGATTCGTATGGATTGCCCCCTTTGGAAGACGATATCATCGACTTTATGAGAAGAAATGCTCAAACCACCCGATTCAATAACGTGAAATTACAAGGCACAGATTCCTTGGTGTGTGGACAGTACTGTGTGTATTTTCTGCATCATCGCAGCCTGGGCTATTCCTTAGAACATTTAGTGACTCATTTCGATCCTCGTTCTTCTGCTAGAAACGATGTGAAAGTAGATCGATGGTTTTGTGACCATTATGCTTATCTTTTGTCTCAAGCTAGGAAACGTAGTGTCCATCAATGGCCTAATGATTTCCAACAGTGGAAATCACAATTTCATTCACAACGTTGTCAGCCTTGTTTAAAGTAGAGTGTATTTGAAGAAAAAATTGTTTGTGATTTGAAAAAAATTGTTTGATGTTATCATGTTGGATTATTGTTAAAAATGTTGATGTTTAGTGTTAAGTGATTTTTTGAATAAAAAATGTTGTGTTTAGAAAAATGACTTTGTGGTTTGTTTAGCTATAAGAATGTTGGATTGATGCTCTTTCATTTCTTACTATCCCTCTCATGAACGTTGCGGCTCGAAAACCGTGTGGGGGATGTTTTCCTTCACGTCCGCGCTTTCACTTTAAGAACCGGGTTGTTCCCAGTCTAGCCATCCATTGTCGACTCATCCTCCTAAGAAGATGTGCTCCAAACTAGCTAAACTCAACGAAGCCTACGTGAATCTGCATAGGGTCAGACACAGTCTGATACCGAAACCAGAAGAAATAGAGAATGTGAGAATGTTAAAAATCACTGAAGACCTGATAGAAGAGCTCTTCAGAGAAGAAATGAACAGGGAGAAAGAAGAATGGACAGAGAAGTACAGACTTCAGAGACAGCAGCAACAGCAGCAACAGCAGCAGCAACAACAGCAACAGCAGCAGCAGCAGCAACCTGAAGCTGACAGAGGCTTTGTCGATTGTCGTATCGACACCAAAGAATTCTTCTTCTCTTTCAGAAGAAGCAGACCTATCGCCAGAAAGTCTATCCTCAGAGGACATCGCATTCTTAGAAACTAAAAAAGAATGCCATAGCAAAAAAACAGCCCTTTTCAGGGCTACCCAATACTCTAGAAAAGAAATAACTATTAATTTGCCAATGTGTAGGTAGAGTGGTGTGAAAATAAACACTAACTCTTTCTTTAAAAATGTGAGGGTATGAGTTTGTGTGTTTGTAAGTGGTTAAGTAAGTTGGTATGGATAGTAGATTAAAATGATGTTTGTTTGTTTTTTTGGTGTTTGAGGTGTATATTTGGGGTTAGATTGGATTGCCTTGCGTATGTGGATAGTCTATTGAAGTGATGGGTAACATAAAAAGGTGAGTGAGTGTTTCTTTTAGGTCCGCGCGTTGTTGTTGATTTTGGTCATGATCTAGGTAAGATCAATTTTATGTTATTAGGGGGATGTTTTCCATCACGTCCGCGCTTTCACTATAAATTGAAACTCGCTGGGCAGTCTAGCTACCCTTGTTGATTGATCAACAGTAAAAAATGAGCAACAGACTGACTAAATTGATGGAACTTCAGATGCATCTGGAGTATGCCAGATACCTACTGAACGAGCTAACTGCGGAGGCCCTTGTGGAAGAAGTGAGAATAGAACAGGAGGAGGAGGAGAGAAAAATGAAAGAAGAGAATGAAAGAAAGAGAGAGATCAGGTGTCACCCTATGATGAACCCTGTGTGCAAGGTGATACCTGAGGCAAGGACATCTTGCCAGCCTGTAGCTGAACCACAATCACAACGAAGACAAAGACAAAGAAGACAGAGGGAAGAAGAAGAAGTGTTCACTATTCCGCAAACGGAGGAGTGGGATAGTGAAGCCACTCACCCACCGTCTGCTCTTCAAACAAGTCATGTGAATTGGACTAATGATTGGAGTAGACGTTGTGTCTGTGGTGCCAGACCCGGAAGGTGCCACCATTAACCAGGGGCCTCTGAAATTAAAAAACAGCCCTTTTCAGGGCTACCCAATACTCTAGAAAAGAAATAACTATTAATTTGCCAATGTGTAGGTAGAGTGGTGTGAAAATAAACACTAACTATTTTTAAAAAATGTGAGGGTATGTGTTTGTGTGTTTGTGTTTGTGTTTGTGTTTGTAAGTGATAAGGTAAGTTTGTGTGAATAGTAGATTATGGGTTTCTTTATTGTTTCTTAGCGTATGTGGAGAGTATAGTTTGGGTTTGATTATATGAAATGAGAAAGTAGGGGATGTTTTCCTTCACGTCCGCGCGTTATTGGGTCATGATCTAGGTAAGATCCATTTTATGTTTTAGGGGGATGTTTTCCTTCACGTTCGCGCTTTTCGTATAAGAACCCACAGTATTCGTTGTTCAAACCATTCTGCAAAGAATACAAAGAAGATGGCGTCAAACCAAATGGACAAAATACAAACCTTGCAAGACGTTTTAGACAACTTAGGAATAATGGAACAGATGTTAATAAGACTGGTTGAAGACCATTATTCCTATAGTCCCCATCGTGTAAAGATGGAAATTAACAATTTAAGAAAAGCAAAGGACAAGATTAGTGGTGTGATGAAAGAGATCAAGGAGGAGAAGGAGGATGAAGAGGAAAAGATAAGAATAAGAACATGGAACGAAAAAATTGAAAAAGAAGAGGAAAATGAGAAGAGGAAGAAAGAAGAAGAGGAGGAAGAGAAGAAAGAAGAGGAGGAGAAAAAAAAGAAGAGAAAGAGTGTTGGAGATAAAATAAGAAGTTGGTGGAGGAAAAGAAGAAATTAGAAGCAGAAAACCCAAAGGCCCTTTTCAGGGCCAGCCATATTTCTCGAAAAGAGATAGTCTTTGAATTGCCTACCCCTTTTTAAAATTTAAATTTAAATTTAAATTTAAAAAAACTTTTTTAAAAAAAAAAAATCCCATGTTAAATTCCCCTTGTACGTATAGTATCCCACGATTTATTCCCATGTTAAATTCCCCTTGTACGTAAAGTGTCCCACGATTTTTCTCCATGTTAATTCCCCTTGTACGTAAAGTGTCCCACGATTTTTCTCCATGTTAAATTTCCATTATACGTAAAGTGTCCCAAGGGTGTTTTTAATGCTAATTCCCATTATACGTAAAGTGTCCCCCTTCACTACTATGAGACAACACATTTATACGGTTAAATATTCGTTCTCAATGTGTCACTTTAGTCAACACTTGATGAACATCAAATTGTTATTGTGTGAAACGGGTCCGAACAATGTCGCGAAAACCACTTACATTGTCTTACTTAAGGTTCGGCACTGCAGTTTAGTACTAGACATAGAGTTTGATTTGTGCTGAAAAATAATTCTTTGTTTTCCTCACTGGTTATCCTGATTTTTAAAAACCACCTTGTACATGTTAAGTACTGTTAAATAACGTTTAAATTACGTTTATTTTGGTGTGATTGAGGGGTGTAATA
Source organism: Sinohyriopsis cumingii (assembly GCA_028554795.2). NCBI lineage: Eukaryota > Metazoa > Mollusca > Bivalvia > Unionida > Unionidae > Sinohyriopsis > Sinohyriopsis cumingii. The sequence goes on from CM068824.1 coordinate 162,006,607, forward strand.
TGGGTTACAGAGTATATACATCTTGGCTTTATTTCAGATGTGCACCTCTCAAAACACTGCTAGCTCCGTTTGGTCATTTTCATTTTCTGCACATCAAAGGTAAATTAAAAAATATAAAATAATCAAGCCGATAATAATTTTGTTAAATGTTTTATATGTTATAATTTGTTTATTGCACTTTCAGAAAGTATTATTATCTACTCTGACAAGATTCATTTTCCCTATTTTCCCTATTTAAACAACAAAGTTAGTGAACTTTGAAGTTGTTCATTCTCATTATTTCAGCACACTGATGCAGCTATTTTAATCAGATTTTCCTTTAGAGAGTGAAAAGTTTGTATAATTATCACATTTTAAGAAATTTCTTTCATTGTACATGAACGTAGCATGAGGTATATCAACATTCTCTTCACAATGCATGTCGCCAATGCAAACAAATTGGCCTTCTCCCGGTCCCTTTCTAAGAAGTAAATAATAACAGTACAGCGGAGCCTAAACTACATTTCGGGTAAATTATATATATATATATATATATATATATATATATATATATATATATATATATATATATATATATATATATATATATATATATATATATAAGCTTCCCCTCGTGACATTTTAAAATATTTTGCAAATCTCCACATCTTGGCAAGGCAAAATTCCTGATAATAATTATTTAAATATAGTAAATGCCAAATGCTCGAAGTATTTTGTGGTCATTATTTCTTGACAGCCAAAATTCGACACCAGAAATCCCGTCGGCTAAAATAAGATTTTACAGGCCCAGGATAAGTAAATGGCATATGGAATTAAATATAATCAAAGGTCTACCAGTGCACTCACACGACTTTCGTTTATATTATAAATTTAACCTTCACGAAGCGATTTGTATAGGTATTATGTTTAACACCTCATCATTAATGAAATAATGACTACAGAACATCGAGTTTGTATCGCTGGAGACAAAACGCTCCTAGCTGATTTCAAGCGGAAGTGACGCAATGTAAGGAACACAGCTTTCCAATTTTCATTGTAGTTACGTTCGACAAGTAGAACCGTGTGTAAAAAAAATGGTGAAAAGGTGTATTGTTGGAGGTTGTAGCAACACAACATGAGAAGGAGTGAGTTTGCACTCATTTCCTACTAATCCTATTTCAAGGAAACAATGGATTAAGCAGATACGAACGACAAGAAAAGACTGGACTGAGCCGACAGGCGACATTGTCAAGTTGTCTCTAGCTAAGACTGGTCTGAGCCGACAGGCGAGATAGTCATGTTGTCTGTAGTGACCACTTCAGAGAAGACGATTTCGATCCTGCCTCTAAAATGAAACAATCATTTGGTATTAAGACCGTTAGACGATTCCTGCCAAATGCAGTTGCACGTGTGTTTTCTCACCACATAACCCAGAGTACATGCACACCAGATCAACAAAAATCAAGGGTTACGGCAGGCCTAACAAAACGCTAACAACACGTATCCCGAGAGGAGCTTTCAAAAGCGAAAGTGAGCAAGGGTAAAAAGTTTATTGATTTTAGCATGCTATATTATTTTGCTGTCAATCCTACATTCTTGCCACAAATATACCAAGCTTACGAGCGATTAATGCGAGAGGGTGGTTTTAGTGGGAGGGTGTTTGTAAATCGTAACAGGTCCACCCTTACTCCAAAAAATATGAAGCCTGCTTTATCATGATCTGTGTGTGTGTATGTGTGTGTGTGTGTCTACAATGGTGCAAAGCCTAAATCAAAGGATATATATATATATATATATATATATATATATATATATATATATATATATATATATATATACATATATCCCCTCTCCAGATTGTTTGGACCTCACCCTAGAAATTTTTTGTGTGGATGCCGTAGCTTGTTTCCTGTCTGTTGTTGTTTTCAACAATAATAATAATGATAAATCACAAGTGTTCTTCTCGTGCTTAAATGATGTGAATAGATGGTGTATTGATTGTGTTTAATTGTGAAGACTAATTAGTTCTGAGGCTCTGGGAGTAAATTACCCTCCAAAAATATACAATTGTGACAGTGGATCCTGGTCTATGTCGGATTCATACTCACAACCCATTTGATTGCAAGTGCGAATAGTAATGTTTGTTCGATGTGGGAAGTATATTATTATTATTATTATTATTATTATTATTATTATTATTCACATTGTGTACAGATTCATATAAGATAATATAAGAAGAGTTTAGCCTTCAGTATTGTTTATGATGTAAATTTCTAATTCTGTTCGATTTATTTGCATCTTTTTGTTAGGTGTTGAAAGAGATTTTTCAGAACCAGCATCCAGAAGATAACGTACAAGAGAGAACTCAAAAGACACCAATCACACAGTCAACAGTAGATTGTGTGACATATCCTGGTGTGCATATTGATGTCACCAAGAACTTTCCATGCATTTCCAGTGTTCAAATGGTTGGTATAGCTTCATATGATTTCACACTGCCTCATATACAATAGTATACTAGTAAATCAATAAAGATATGTCATTATTTATTGTGGAAAAACTCTGCAATGTGTTGGTTTTATGTCAAACATTATGATCAGCCATAGTTTATATACGTAATGAAAGAGGTTTGATGCATTTGTCATTTATTCTTCAAATATACATAAAACTTAAAGGAGACTAGAAATCAAAATTTTCCTTTTACGTATGTAATTCTCTACAGATTTTAATTCGACTCCAATGTTTATAAATTAAATATCGTAAGCGGGTAGTGATTATATTGCGTGGAAGATACCACGATTCCGTAAATTGCCGAGTTTTTCCGAGTTTTAATGAGACGACAGATCACGTGGTACCGTGACGCTATACTAGCGAGTCCTCGAATACAAACATAAACATTGGCGAGCGAGGCAGACAGGAGACCACATTGGGTTGCACATTCAAAAGTTGAATCTGCAGTCTGATATAATAGTTTATGTACTGTACTGGTAGGTACTAAAAGAAATTTGTTAGGCACAGGCCCCGGGCTGGTGACTGAAATAAACTAAAGTCCTGAATGAAATTCCACAAGCCCGGACAGTTCATACCTATCAACTCTCAAGCCGGGAGAAAAACCTCCCGATTTTGGAGGTATTTCCTCATCTAAATCCCGATCTCGTAATATCTCTCAATTTTGCGCAGCGAAGTCCCGATTATTACATTATGTCTGTCAATTTTCATTTGTCAGAAGAAAAAACCCAACCCCAAACCATTTTTAAATATAACGTATGCAATCCACAGTAAAAACTGCCACACTGCTGACATCGTAGCGATTTGACTGAAAAATTGTTAAAGCTACGTTAAAAATTCAAATCACACGCACACACGTCTAAACCCGGCACTGGACGAAATAATTAACATCATACAACAGTTTTTTTCTTCTTTTTTTCTTCTTCAGTAAATAGAACGTGAAGATTAAACATTATTCGAGTAAATTTCAGATTTTTTAAACAACTACAACAGTACTATAGTAAAAAAAAAATAATTAAAAAAATAAAATTGTCACCAATTAGCTTAAATGAATGATCACGTTGAAATTTTCTCTGCAAACAAAATCGCATCTCCATTTCCGCCAAAGAAACTCTGCCAGTTAACACCTGACATTCCTCTACCGTATATGAAAAGTTTAATTACCATGATTAAATTACAAGGAATAAAACAAAATATACCATGCAGTATATGTGGCCCTAAAGAACTAATTCTGAATAAATATTTTAATCAGCAAACAGTGTTAAATGCATTAAGACTGAAACCTAAGAAAATAAGGTGGGGCATAAAACGTGAGAAAAACAGTTGCCACATGTACGGTAACTTGTGACTGCAGATTTGAACTGTTAAAATGAAGTCCATGGCATCGTAAGTAACAACAAAATAGGCATCGTTTATTTGGTAATCAATTGCTGGTGCTTACACATACACACACTGTCGAACATGGTTTCTTTGAAGTATGTCCGAAGGGCAGTCCTTTTCACAAGATCAATGTAAGGATAAGGATTCTGTTCATTAGTCACACCGGCTTCATTGTTTGCGTGCTTAAATCAAAACTTGAGCTATTTTGCAATTTAGCCAGAACTGACCAGAATATGCAAAAGGGGCTTGCCATGGGGGAATAATAAGGCGTATCACAGCGAGAAAAGGCACGTCAAATGGGCGGTCGCACATTGGGGCAAGGGGGGGGGGGGTCAATAGTCCCTCCCCCGTTCTATTGTCAGACAGTTAATGTGAAACTTTGACCTTTTTTTTAAATCGCTCCTTTTTAAACTGCCCAAGGAATAGTTTTATATCAGTTCCAATTAATACAGATTACCGTTTATGCATACTACATGTATACAATGCATTTTTTTTTTAATTTAATTTTTATAAGATTACTGAAAATTGTGTTTTCTCGAAACACGACAGGTTTAGAATCTTATTTTTAGCAAAGCTTCCATTTGATTAAAATTAAATCTAAATTTCACCTACGACAGTGGTGATTTGATTTAGATTGTGCCGTGTTAAGGCATGTATGTCAACATCTTGAAAATAAATTGACTCATTTCACCAGCGCGATCAAAGTTTCCTCAGGCAAACAATTTTTGTTTCGACAAGCCTGACGGGCACCTCACTTTGAATACAGGATGGGCCGGAACTAAAACCAGAAGGGGCCCAGGGTGTAGGGCTATCTGATTTGTTTTTAGCACTGCTGCTTTAGATAGAAGATATGTGGATTGATTGTTGCATTTTGTGGTCACTTACTCGTCCTTCTGTCTATTTTCGTAACTCACACGTTTAACTCTTTTCCCAGGATTTAAAATGTCCAAAGGTATGTCTGGAACAGCGCCAACTTTTAGTCTAGGCCTAGCATTTGCGTATCTTTGAGCTGCTATTTTTTCATGATCCCTCTCGTAACATTCCTTTGAGAAATGTAACGAGCACATAGTGCTGTATGGTGTTGCTTTGAAATCGACTCGTTTGTAATAATGTACCCATTCTTTCATGATGCCTTTTTCTTTCGGAAAAAAAAAAAATGTCCACAGGCTTTTCTTAATGTTCTATTACACCCGTAAGCAACGCAAAACGGTATTGTCTTTTACTCTGGCAACTCCCACTTGGGCTGCTGGAGTCGCTACTATGACGTCACATCCCGAAAGTAACCGAATAGGCGCGGAAATTTTGCATACGAGGTCACGGAAATTCAGCTCCTAGAAGATAGGCCAATATTTAAATATTGGCATTACAGTCGCAGATGATACTTCAGAATAAGGTTTTCTGCTATAGTACTTTTATTATTATTCTATATTTCCATTGGTTTCTGGTCTCCTTTAAAGGTATTCACTAGAATTTGCCAAACACATTTTTCATGTATTGCTTTTGTTTGAGGGACAAGACATACCATCATGCAGTATTACTGTTGAATGTCAGAATGACAGGAGACTTAAGAGATCCAAGAGAATTCAAGCATTAGTGAGAAGAAAACAAATTGATTTTGGTAATAATAATACATACATAACTAGTTCCATGAATGAATGCACACTCCACTACAAGATATTTCAACTCGTCAAGTTTAGTAATATCTTTAATTCATGCTGTGCATGTGTACTGTTGTAATTCAATGATGTAAAGTGACTCAATGTTATAATCTCACCATTAAAAATTAACAAGCAAATGACACAAGTAACATTTTATTAACTAAGTTCAGTATGATCTATAAGCAATTGTCTCAGTATACCAAGCACTTGTCCACTTTTTGTTACTGAACAATAATACACTGTTATTGAAAAGCATATTCATGAGAATTACTCATCTGTGTGAAAACCATGATAATCAGTATACACATGTATGGTATTTCACATTTCACAGGTTGTCAGGTAAATGGCCGGCACGTACAGAGAAAGAGCAAAGGCATTCGGTGTTCTTTAGACATCCCCACAGATAGCGAAATGGCGAAATAAATAGACAGTTTTGATGAACCGAACACAGACCCTGATATTGATCTCATGTTTATGATATTGATGATGAGTGATAAGGGAGTCCGATGATTCAAGCTACAAACCAGATGAGAGTGACCCATTGGATTCCAGCTTCAACTCAAATACGTCTGGAAAAGGGTAATGTAAATTGCATGACTTCAGCATGTATGATATCATTACTGATTTGATGGTGCTATCAAATTCTTAATATTACTATTTAATCAAAACAAAGTCTTGGATTTTAATCAAAATCAATTTGGTGCAGGTTTATATTTCTAGCACATATTCAAAATCATATACTGTAACAAAATAATTATACATTCAAATACTATTTACCTTTGTTAAAATGAATACAATTTTAACTTTTATTCCTATTTACAAATTTTTGTCATGAAAATTCTCAACCTGCATATAGGCAATGGATGAAATTCTTCTTTTTTAAATTATGGTGGGAAACATTTCTTCTTTCAGAATATGTTGAAGAGTTGATGTCAGCACTGGAGGAAAGGGTCAGGAAACCAGTCAGTTGATAGTTACCACCATCTCAATGCAGCCAATCCCTGAGTCCAGACAAGTCGACGGCTGTCCAGGCTCTCACATCACGATTTGCAAGATAACTACAAGTGCTTGAAACCTGTGGAGTTACCACCTTCACTTGGGAACTTCTGCCTGATTGCATCTACTGCACAGGATGGCAAAGCAACTCGGATTTCACGACCAAGATGTCCCCAGCACCATCTTACCAGCTGCTGTATGCAGTGTATCTATTACGACTGAAAATAGAATATGCAACATATTTTAGACTTGAATAAAGTTATATTATGTCACCTATTCTGGTTTTAACTTATTTATTTCAAGTGTTCGTAGTCAAGACCTTTTAGCATAAAATTAGACTTTACTACGACCAATGGTAGGACGCAAAATGAATCTAAAGTGAATAGGAACAGACAACAATATGTTTTAAATGTCATAGTGCAGAGTCTGTTCAAGAAATTAAATTATTGTTCGATTGAAGTTACAGAGGTTTTCATGATAATTTCCAATATAACAGACAAATGATGCTAGCAAGGTTTATTGTTGAAATGTTTGGATGAAAACTCCACATAAGAAAAATGTCACATTTTCTCAATGAAGGAGGGATTTCATGAATTTATGAGTGACTTTGTTTTATATGTATGTGTATACAGCGATCGCTTTTTCCAAAAGGGACCTGATATTGGCGCCATAACTATTGTGAGAACATTTTGCCTATAATTGTTTACGTACTCTGACAGAATTTCCTCGCGATTTCGATACTGCTGTATGTAGGCATAGTATGCTGCTTCCAGGACATATTCATCCAAGCAAACTGTATGAAATCTAGGATGATCGATGATATAGTCCACAATGAGCTCCTCTGTCTTATCCAAAATCACAATGATCTCTTTACAGCATCTACACTCTTCAACTGTTTCTTTACTGCTGCAATTTCCACACGTACACCTGACTAAATCAATATACGTGGTAAATATGCTCTGTCATAATTATTGTTTTAAACAGCAAACTTGTAGCTCTTGCATTATCTTATTATTAGTTTCCCCATAAACCGTTATGCATTATTTGCCACTAGTACTGTGCACCTTAACCGACATGGAAAAATAATGCTGGCTAAGCATCTATCCATCGGGGATAGAAAAATTTATACCCATTAGCTGGATTAAGAGGTACATTCAGGGTCTGCATTTCATCGTGATTTAAAAGAACAAACTTGAATCATAAAATTAATAAAGCATTTATTTCTACATCTCTCACAGTCCGAGTCTTAAGTGTTAAAATATAACATCACTAGTTACTGATGAACTTAACTAAACGAAAATCTTCTCTTAAGACATCCAACAAGCTTTTGCTCAAATTCGTTTACTTCTCTTTTCATTATGAAATTTAAATAATATTAATGAAAGAATAATAAGATTAGTAATGATTGAAATAATGATAATAGTAATTACCAGAATGTAGAGCCCAAGCGCTGCTCAGCTTGATCATGCACTGTCCTCGGGCTGAAATTGATACGGTCTCACTTCATAACGAGCAGAATCTTCTTCAGATTCACGAAGTTGGCCATCTTCAAGGGGTTCACTTTCCTCAAACAACGAAGATGAACATGACAAATTTGCCATAAATTCGCTAGTGTCGTCACTATCAGCCATTATCATTACATACGCTAAACTCGAGGGACTTCCCGATTGTACGTCACTTCCGCAAATCCTATTTTTCACCGGAAGTGTATAAATATTTTCGGAGCGTTTTCCGTAAAACATCGATGCATGCTGAAATAATTTTAATTTTCTCCTCTGTGAGTTAACATATATACCTAAAATGCACATTTCTGAGTTTTTTTAGACAAAAATGAACATCATCTTATATAATGTGTATTTGACTCTAGTAGACCTTTAAGCGTTATATCGCTCGTCATAAAATGCAAACAAATTTGAGATAAATAAAAACTTAGGTGTATTCAAAGGGTACAGTCAAGTCAAAGTTTTAAAAAAGGTTATCCGGATAAAAACCACCAAGAAGGAGGTGAATATGAAGTTATGACGCTATGAAGAATCAGTTATAGCAAGATCCATTTATACATTGATTGATTTAGGTCTTTGTAGCTTTTGTCATGCAAACGATTCGAGTACACTCTTATAAACTGATGCCCCTCAGTATACGAGGTTTTGGCACTTAATGCAGGCCTAAGACTCTAAGAATGCAAGGTTATGACACTTAATGCAGGCCTAAGCCGCTAAGAATGCGAGGTTATGTCACTTAATTCAGGCCTAAGCCTCTAAAAATACAAGGTTTTGGCACTTAATGCAGGCCTAAGCCTCTAAAAATACGAGATCTTGGCACTTAATGCAGGCCTAAGCCTCTAAGAATACAAGGTCTTGGCACTTAATGCAGGCCTAAGCCTCTAAGAATACAAGATCTTGGCACTTAATGCAGGCCTAAGCCTCTAAGAATACAAGGTTTTGGCACTTAATGCAGGCATAAGCCTCTAAATATACGAGGTTGATGTCTGATGGAGGTTTGGAGTCTCAACATATAATATCTAATCCTTATACCAAATCTTGCCGTTAATATCCCTGTATTTAACATGGCTGCGCGTGTGTTTTATTTCTATGTCTCTGGTTTCTGTATTTTGTTTGATATGCTTGTGCATTATATTCCTAGCTATGTTTGTATACTTTTTGTGTTTCAGGGTACTGGCAACCTCATTATATCTGCATGCAAAGCAAATAGACTTGGAAATGGTTTTATTTTTTAGTCAATAATCCTTTGAACGAAGCTTATTTATGGTCAAAAACATCTTTACAAAAAACTTATCTTAGCATTCAGGAATCAATAATGGAACTAGCAATTAAAAACACGGATCACTGGCAAAATCCCAAATTTGGATTTCTGTATGTTACATACAAACTGGTCGATATAGTGAATATTTTAATATTTGCTCCCTCGGGAATGATACTGCAGAAAGAAATACTGCTATTTTCGTGATTTAAAATAATAAATTGTAACCATGACCCTTTTAGGCATGACGATAATTGTTTGCTGAAAATATCTGACTCGTCAAAATTCTCCTCTTTGCTAAGTCATATCACAAAACTAAAGTGGTTTAAAAAAATGTCATATCGTCGAAATCACCACATTTGATCCTACTTTCGGTTGTGGTAGAACGATAAAATTACTGTAACAGATTGGTTCCCAATCAATGAACCTCTTAAGTTGCATGGTAAGCCGCTGCTTGCGACTCAGTTTGATGTTAGCGGTAGGTGTGGAAGGTGCGGAAAGGGTCTAAACTTCGATTGGGGAATAGTACTACTATCTTGTACAAGTAAATGCTTTCGTTAATGCGTAAATACCGGATGTATTTCCTCTTTGAAAAAAAGCACGATACATTTTAACTCGTGCATTCGCTATGTTTTAAAATGTTACTTTATCTACGACACGATGAAATACATCTGGTGTTACACAGGAAAGGAAAATGTCATCTATTTCTTTCATCCAAATAATTCTTCACCTTATCATCTGGCACATATTTATTGAATGTTGCGTTTAAAGAAGCCAGCTATTACCTTGTTCCATTTTTGTTTAGAATATATTTTCTAGACATATTCTAGATATGCTTGTATATTCAATCATAACAATCTTCATTGATAACAATCTTCCTTAATAATAATCTTCATTGACAACAATCTTCCTTAATAATAATCTTCATTGATAATAATCTTCCTTAATAATAATCTTCATTGACAACAATCTTCACTGATGACAATTTTCATTGATAACAATCTTCCTTAATAATAATCTTCATCGACAACAATAATCATTGACTCAGTCTTCACTGATAACAGTTTTCATTAAAATCAATCTTCATTGATAGCGATCATCATTGTGACACACATGTTAAAAATATTTGTCATTTACTGAGTACACTGACTACACTTACTATAATTATCTCACATTATGGTTTTTATGTACAAATTAAGTTTCTAAAACTATTAAGCTATAATACAGTATGAATATTTTACAAACCTTAGCTCAAGGATGCACTCTGGAACAACTGCAGTACTGCTCAGACGGATAAGACTGCAAAACCGATTCTATAAACTGATATTTTCAAACCATCTTATGAAATACTTTCGATATTAAATTAGTTACAATTTTAAAAACGTGTTGTATTACAAGAAAAGGTTGCAAAACGGACTTTGGCCTTGCAATACATTTTCTCTTATCTCTCCTCACCGCTAATACATGACCATGACCTTGGTTCTTTGTCCAAATAAGTATCATTTCATTCCACGGTCTCGCTCTTTCTATTTCGATAAATGACTCGGCGTATCGTCTCCAAAATCGTGGAATACTATTCTTATTGAAATTAGAAATTCACCTTCTTGCTGTTTATTGAAGTCCTTGTAAAATTACTACATTCTGACTCACACCTAATGCTATCCAGACTTTTATTCCGATTGTATTGTGTACTCATACCTCTTCTTCTACTGTTTTAAAATAATGATATAATCCTCTATTATTTTACAAGTCATTTTTGGGAGGCCTAATAGTTTAAATTGATATGTAGACATATGTATTTTGTATACATTTTTATGAAGACCAGATAGAAGAATTATTTAATGTTAAATGTTTCATCCTCTTAAAATAAGACATTAGTGTTGTTCATTTGACATGAAAAATCAAAGGAAGCTCAAAGCAAACGTAGTTTATGCATAACAAATTCATACATACATTTCTCATGTTTAAAGGTCATTTTGGACACATAGTGATAAAGTGTAAATGCAAGCCCTTTGCCTACGTGGTAATTTAAAAAATCATTGTGTACTAAATAGCTTGATGCAATTCCAAATAGTTGCCATCTAGGCCGTTTTTGAGATATTTTGCTTAGCATGAAGCTATCACGTCTACCAGCCTATTTCCAACCCATGAGAACATCATGTTTACTGCTATCAGTGACTAGCTCTGCTTCCTATCCCAATTTTAGTATTTATGTTGGGGACATCAGATGGCTGAGTAGTCCAAGACGCTTGCCTTCACTGACAACTAACTTCTGTCCGCATGGGTTTAAGTCTCGGCTTGGCCAACGTGGGTATGTGATAAAGCTTGTCAGTAGCTTCCCGTGCGTGGGTCAGTTGTTCTTCCTGGGTTTTCTCGGATTCTGCCTCCACCAAATATGCTAACCGCCACATGCTGAAAAATGTCGATAAACCATGAAAAGCTCAAGAAGTATTTTAGTGTCTACATACTGTGAACTTAATATGGGAGGTATGCATGCTTCACATCCATATTAATAACAACACAAACCCGAAACACCTAATTCACAAATAAATACATGTCTTTAATTATTCAACAATAATAGCTGAAAAAGGCACATAATAGTCTTAAGGTTCCTTGACAAAATACAGTATGCACTGCTCTGAGGGACAGCGCAGTGAAACACTAAATAAGCTCGGTACATGCCAAGGAGTAATATACAACCATACATCGTCAACGATAGAAAATTGAAATTGAATTCCACACATAATCTGTTTTGTTTTAATTATATTGAGACTGCAGTAAAAATACAAAGTCAAAATTAAAAACTGTGAAATCCAGCATATAAGTAGTATTTATGTATGATGTGCCCATATTCGCTATTGTAATCTATGGTGTTAAACTAAGTAACAGAATGAGTGAAAACAAGCAAGTTTTGTAAAATCCAACAAAATTATTTACTTCCCTAGAATACAAAGCGAAAATGTAAAAAGAACTTACAGTTCTGTGAATTAAACCCAAATGGTCATAAAAGTCACAATTCCAAAAGTATTCTGATTAAACTCCAGTGATGTTCCAAATAAATTCCAATACTAAATGTGCTGGTGTGCAAGTAGTCTGGAATGAGTTAATGTCACAACAGTCTTGATGTAACACAAATATATAATCCAAAATTTCTTTGCATGGATTCACAATAATCCCAAAATAGTGATTCAGTCCGAATGTCACATAGCACTTTATAGTTCCAGTGAATAATTTAACTAAGCAAATCATCTCAGTTTAAAGCTGATCACAAAAATAAAACGGATTCCACTTTTGAATGTTAAGGTAGGAACGAAACAGCATTCATATAAAAAGCTGACACAGTAACAGAGTTAGGATGATGGTCATTTCCACATCAAATTCGTAAACAACTTACTTCTAGAACATTATTAGTTGTTTTTTTTTAATTGACCTTAAACTAAACATCTGTAAACATGTTTGTATCCAATCAATATAAAATCATTCAGAAATATTACCTACGTAATATGTTGTAAAAAAAATAACAAGACATTAGTCAGGTAGACCATAAAGTCAACTACTGACCAAAGTCGATCACGTACTATAGATACACATAACATATAATCATGGAGAAAACACACAATGCAAATTAAATATGCATAACAGTGCAGTGTGCACATATTCACTGTTGTAATATATATATATATATATATATATATATATATATATATATATATATATATATATATATATATATATATATATATATATATATATATATATATATATATATATATATATATATATATATATATATATATATATAATTTAAAGTCCAGTTTCAAAAACAAGAAATTTAAAGGATTAGTTGATTTCCTAAACTGATAAAATGACCGAAGACAAAGCTAGAAAACATCATACGATGGGTATATAGTGGCAAATTAGTGTACTGTTAGCATTTTCAAATTCTCGTAATGAGTAGATGCACATGTTGACAGCTAGCTATGAACTGAAAATTAAATGGTGGGAGACGTACCCGTGTTAATTACTATTGTCTGATTGATGAACTAAAAGTACTAACTTAAACCGGGTGGGCTTTGATATCAACCATGAGCCATAAGAATAGAATATTGTTATTTCACCACAAGTTTGAGCTATAGATTTTCAGTCGTCCTTGCGGCATATTATTGTTAAAACATTAAAGACGTTCCCAAAGACCTTTTTAACCTAATCCTATACCGTAGTCGCAAATCAGATTTACAACATACCTACTGAACAGGTAAATGAGATAAAAATCTATGGGCCTCCAGTCTATTCAAACTACTGTCAAAGTTGTCATCAGATTCCGGTGCAGAGGAGGATGTTATTTTCACCTTGAGGCAAGACCAGAACACTTCCAAACAACATCACCCATAGTGAATCAGCACTTTTTCTTTCTTTACCGCAAGTTTGTGCGCAAATGTAATAAAGAAAAGTCGTATCAAGTAAAAATGTATTTGGCTTGTAAACAGCTGTGTACCGATTATGAGTTTATCAAGTACTTTAAAGTCAAAGCTGTAGTCAGCACATCGGTTAATACCGCTACTGTTGTAACAATGAAAAGCAATCTATAGAAAAACAAACGTAAGTGTATACGTACATCCATCCTTCATTCAGTACATCCAACCAAAAGTGTGATAGGACTAGAGGAAGGTTCCATCTAAAGAATATAGGTAATATATCTATAAAAAAAGCATCCTAATTCAACAAAACAATACCTGTACATTGGGTGTAGATCAAACAAGCAAATTGTAATACATTTTCTGCATCTTGCAAGAGAAAGAATTAATTGGTATTTTCAATCATTAATCAAATTATATAATCATGTGTAAAAAGTACAGACCGCCGTGTGGTCCGTCTTTATTCGCATTGTATAATCATATTCAACAGTAATCGACGCCCATGTGGTCTGTCATTCTTAATAGCTTGAAGATGTGCGTTTATATATAACAAAGCTGTAATTAGACAACGCTGATGCCAAGCAATCGTGTTATTTTGCATAATTTGTCAATAGATCATGATATATAAGAATCAAACGTATTTAGACTTTCCAATTGTCTTGTCAATTTTAATCCGGAGGAATATGACCGTGAAAACAGGTGCGCAAGCAAATGGAAATATATAATTGATGTATATATGTAATAGAAAACAGTATGAATTCTATGATTGAATATGATTAAACGAATGAGGATAAGATAAAACTGAAGATAACGTTTTTGAGATGTCAAAGTGGCGTATTTGTAAACTATCGTTGACAAATTTTAAAACTAAAATATTAAATGGGCGCTATGTTTCCTCTAAATAATCCACATTTCATTCGAGGTGAAAACGGGATTTGTAAGTAAATTCGTTCATGAATTTCAGCTGTCGCTAACACTTGAAGGTCATTTCATTTACGTAATGTCTATCACTGCTGACCATAGCAGGTCGTAATGGCAGGAAACGTCTGAGACTTAAGAAAGACCCCCTACAAGTATTTCTTTACACCTTGCAATTATAGGCTTCGTTAGATATTCACCCCCGTCCTTGAGTAAAAATGTTACATAAGAAACTATCCAGACGAGTGGACTAGAAGAGGATTAGAAAGCGACGTTTCTCGCTTTTCTTATTTCTCAAGGCACCCTTACAAATGGCTTTCAAAGACATGTTTGAGTGCAGCTTATTCAGATAATGTTCTTACGACATATAGCTTGTTTCATTGAAATATACAGAATTATCACAAAATCTGGGCAATCATTCATGGAAATCAACGTTATTGCTTTGAAAAAGATCAGTTCATAAAAAGTAACCTAAACTCTTGTTCAGCGTGTCAATGTTTCTATTAACTCCGTTACCACCATCTATTATTCTCAAAGCCTCAATAATACTGTTAGTAGTTGGCTGTTTCTTCTCAAAACATAGGCTTTATTCTTTTATCTAATATAAGAATAAAACAATAATTAATATTGCACAAATATTTTTACATAATTTATACACACGAGCTAGTGCTTTCCAAAGGACACACTCGGCAGGGTTGGCTGCCTTGGTGTATCTTTGCACTTAGCTCCCATTTTTCGGCTGATATAGTCAATAATGTGTTAAAAGTACCGTTAAAACCGACCGTCAACCTTTATCTGACAAAGCATATCTAGAAGGAGAAAGCTACATGTTATTATACAACATTGGTATCGGCTTTCTTCAGTAAGTAACTAATCGTCTTTATTTCTTGTCCAAATGTAATTACCAACAATCGACGAGATAAATCCAGTTAGATCTTTTTTTAGGACCGATGTAATAAGAGCACACAAAACAATAACAAGAAAATAATATCATATTGTTTTAAACTTCTATAAATAAATTAAATTTATTTTCAGTACATACTCATTGTGGATTAGTTATTTTGAAATATTTTGCGCTAAATGAAGAAGAAAAATCTAATATATTGTTCTACGAATTCACCTAATACGTGACTACATAAATATGTTAATTATAGTTTCATTCTTAATCATTTTTAGACTGTATTAGTGTAAAAAAAGAGAAAAAAATCCTAGGCAAGGCAAGTTATTTTCGTATATTTTTTCTGGATCAATAGTTAGATATGATATTTTACAAAAAAAATCTACCAGACAATTTGGGGAGTGATTTCAATCACATCTAATGATATATTTCAATAAATGTGAAATGTTGTTGAGCCAACGGGAAATGGGCAATGGCTTACACCGTAAAGATCCAGCCTTAACATTTTCATCTAAATTTTGTTTCGCAATTTGAAAATGTAACAAAGGCCCACTGTTATTGGAATAAACGACGTATTGTATGTCTCGATATAGTAATAAAATTATCAATAGAATTAAAAGACAAACTAATCATGAATACGGCGAATTTACTTTTATAATGTGTAGGACAAGGTAGCTTAATACAGGATTTTAGCAAATACTTTATTAGAATCATTGTGACCTTTTATTTCATATATCATAATTGCCACTATATATTTTTCATTGTCTTTAGTCCATGCTACATAATTCAAATTGCTGTTATTGAAGTGATGTTAGCGTCATTAGAAATACAATTTAAATGATTGAAACACCCGTCCTTACGTTTTCATGCATTCATACATACAGTATTTAATCGCATACAAGCTTACTTTAACTCCACATAGCTTAAGTCCAGATCTGCATAATGTGCCGGCAGATCTGGTTTTATGCAGTTTCTTGGGAATAATCAGTAGAACAAACAACGCAGACCCTAATCTGCCGGCGCATAATTAGCCGGCAGATCAGGATCTATGCTTCAACGTGTACCTGACGTATAAGACAATACATACATACATGCATACATACATACATACATACATACATACATACACGCACACACGCACTCACGCACGCGCACACGCGCACACACACACACACACACACATACATACATACATACATACATACATACATACATACATACATACATACATACATACGGAATCATATTTTCTTTAACAACTAATTTACACATATTCTTTGCAAGTATTTTTTCATATTTCTATATGCATTCATTTTCGTAATTATTAATTATAACTAAGTATCAAATTGTAGCCACATTATTGTAATAAGAGGGTAGATCTATTAGTACTACAATATTGACATTAGGTTGATTTAGTATCATTACAGTATGTGGATCTAGTATAATTTCATCCAACGTTTTATAGTTACAGTATGTGGATCTAGTATAATTTCATCCAACGTTTTATAGTTACAGTATGTGGATCTAGTATAATTTCATCCAACGTTTTGTAGTTACAGTATGTGGATCTAGTATAATTTCATCAAACGTTTTATACTGGCAGTAAGTGGGAATAACTAAACATTACATAGTGTGATATTTTGGAATGCTTGGATAAAGGATTTTCCTACAAACATTTATTCTGTAAAAGAAAATAACATTCGTCTATGTCAGGGAATAGACTTGCCATTACTCAATTTTCAATACTTCTGAATAATTTCTGTGATATTTACTGAAATATTCCATATTAATAAGCTTGTTTGATCAAAGGAATCCTACATTAGGAGTAAGTCCAGCTGTAGGTGAAAATGAATTGTATGTTATAGCTGATGTTCATTTTTGGGAAGGAACCCATCTGCTTGTTTCATGCTAATTTGTTAAATTAAATAATACGGAATGTTAAAGGCAATCTTTAAAAAAAATTAAAACGTGACATTTCTTTCTTTGTCACAGTAAGATTCGAAGATGTTGATTGAAAATGAGGACCCCGCCCCATACTTCTTTTTCAATACAGTTCAACACGTCTGACAGAAGCGAATTTCTGGGGAACTTTTTTTTTATCATGGCATGCCCTGGATACTATTTGCATGGATCAGTTTTAATAGAATACGAAAAGAGCTTCCACGTCATCTGAAATGTTAATTTTCTCAAATGCTACTGCAAACTGCACAGACCTGGATCTGATGTTGCATAATGCGCCGGCAGATTAGGGTCTGTGTTCTACGTTCTGGTGATTAATACTAATAAATGTTAAATGACAGGATGACAAGTTGGTTTTTAATTTTCAGTTAACTTCAGATATTGTGGACTCACCCAAAGATCATTTACGCAATGTCCATCAGTACTGGTCATAGCAGCTCATGTCCATCAGTACTGGTCATAGCAGCCCATTCTGGCGGAATATTCTTAGGCTTATGTTAAACATCAAGAACATGTTGGTGAAATTATGGGTACTTTCTTTAGCATTTTAATGTCGTTCATACATATTTATATAAACATCAGAATTATTTCCAAATGAGTAGACGAAATGAGAATTATATAGCAAGTATGTCTCTTAAATCTCATTCCATCTTTTCAAACTCTTTAGCAACGACAGTCTTCGGTCTGTTTAAAGGTAGCTTATGTGAATGATTCATGGAATCATGTTTTGCTTACGATCATTAGCATCCTGATTTCATGTGGGAAAAAAATGTCCCATACTACTCTACACTTAATTATTTCAAAACACTTTTAATCCTCTCGACAATATTGTAAGAAATGCAAAATCAGAATGACATAGTCTGGTATCCATTTCATCCTTTCTTTCGGGATACTTTATCTACTCGCTTATGAAACGAAGCCAACTGCACAATACACAGACATTACGCGCCGGCAGATCTGAGGATGTGCATTTTCTTAAAAGTAATCAGTAGAAGAAATAACTCAAAAAACAAACATAGACCCTGATATCCAGCCGCATTATGCTACAGCAGATCAAGATCTTTCATTATTTGCAGTTTGACTCGACAGTGCTACATATTTTTTCTTGATCAAGATGTGAAACTTCTTCCAAATTACTTTTAAGGTTAATAATTGCTACTCTGAATAATATATCGTCATGCATGCTATATCAAATATAGTCCTTGATATTATCAAATGTTAGATGAAATGGGTGATGCACTTAATGAGAGGTTAACAGGAGGTAAAACGTGGCCATAAGGTCAATCTATTATTTCTGTAGAGCAGTCCACTACAACGATCACTGATCATGTTCACTTTGAAACGACTCATTAATTTCCAAGGTCCAATCACTCTTTACAATGCAATACAAAATTATTGATACCGCTAGCTCACATATACTGACCCCTGTTCTAACGCGTGCGTGATAGGATGGATATAACACCTATCACAAGAAACACGTGTACTGAAGACTTAATTTGATATCGCTTTAAACGATAAATAATTACTAAAATAAGATAGGCATCGAGGGTATACAGCTCATTCCTGGATCGTAGATCATAAGCCTCTGGTATTGTTCATATTTCGTAGCTCTCTGTTCAACTTGGAGTCCTAATTAAATATACTTCGACATGTACTAACTTACAGACATTGTGCCCTATAACCGCAATAAGGATAGCTGTCCTTGAGAATCTTTTTCTATCTCATATTATCAGGCAAATTTAGTTTCTTAGATGTAAGCGGAGTGCTTTTGCTTTTCGTGTTGTGATTTGTATCGAATAAATCAGTTTTATAAAAGCGTGTGTCGGGTAGTTTTTAAAATTATGTCGCGCGTATTGGGGCACATACGACTTGAAATTGCAGGCATGATATTTTTCATCATTTCGTATCAATGTAATTAAGTTTTAACCTGACCTTATCCCATAGACATAATGCTGTCAATCTGAATCAAATTGCAGTTGCTGTCAGAAAAGAAAATTAAATCGTCTATGAATGATGTACACAATGCATTCAAAATGAGATACTAACATTTTCCACATATATTGCTTATTGTAACCTGAGTGTAATAAAGAATTTGCTACTGTCATTGTCAATTATATGTAACCATTAGTTTATCACTTCTTTACTTCGTGCAAAATAAAATCCAGACGTAGGATATTTTGGAAACGCTCGAAAGTTAATATTAGTTTAATCATTGGATTTTATGGTACATATATACTATTATCAAAGTAAATTCGCTCTTGATTGCTAGATCACGTCGAGTTCTCAGCATCAGAAAATCAGGATCACTGCGAGAATACATCTTTGTTGCATGTCTATCAATTTTTTGATAATTATATAAAATCACTATAAATTACCGAAAACAAACGAAATTCCATCACATTTGAACCTTTTAAAAACAAACTTCATCCTGAATAATGACCTGAATTACATGTTGACCATCCGACATACGCATGCGTATGGCAGTTAATGAATAAAGCCCGTGAAACAATACTCATTTTCAATAAGATTACTGTCCTAACACGAATTCTTAGACGTGTGTGATCAAAAAAATACATGCATGTGATTTATTGCACATATGTCATATTAGTCATCAGAGAAGATTTCAACAGCTGAATGATTCGGCGAATTTTTTCTCTGCGGCCAGGATAACAGCTGTTGAACTGTTTCTTGGGGTGGGAATGGCACCATTCTTTTGACAGTTATTTACAAAGGAATTGGGCATTTATTGGAACCTGAGGATACAGATTTATAACAGGGAATTTTACTTATTTCCTGTTGCTTGTTAAATGCGGCTACGGCATAATTGTTCGCACTTGTTCATTTAGAGGCGGGAAACCTCAAAGAAACAGTAGTTCCAGTCTCTTTTAAGAGGACGGTGATACGCAATCAGAAAGTGAGAGTATAATTTTCCTGCTTGAAGGAAATGTTTAAAATTATGGCTCTTTCTTGACTAAAACACTGATAGGTATATACAAAAATAGATCACATCCTTTATTAAAAGTAATCTTACAGTGGCATCTATATTCTGCAAAATGTATGACGGTGAGCGAAATGTTTTGAGGTTTTACTCGGAAAAAACCCTCTGGAATAATTCAACCCAATTCATCATCATCATCGTCGTCGTCGTTGTCATCATTGTCATCATCATCGCCGTCGTCGTCGTCATCATCATCGTCGTCATCATCATCGTCGTCATCATCATTCCCAATTCATCATCATCATCATCATTATCTGTATTTCCTTCTTAGTATATTACAATATATGATAATTAATTATAAAAAATAACTTGATAACAATCAGAACACTTTCATAAGGTTACAAAAATAATGCCAGCGAAAGAAATAATTGTATATATACAAATAATAAGAGATGTACGCAAACTATATATCCTGACCTCATTTGTAGAAAGCCAAAATTAGGATATATAAATTAAGAAATGACTTTTTATATGCAAAAATGGAAATAAGCATATATCAGAGATGTCATGCTAGCGAACTGCTCCGGTGGCCTAGTGGTTAGAGCGTCCGCCTCGGATGCGGGAGGTCGTGAGTTCCCCGGACGAGTCATACCAGAGACTTAAAAAATGGTACTAACAGCTGCCTCGCTTGGCGTTCAGTATTAAGAGGTTAGTGTTAGGACTGGTTGGCCTGGTGTCAGGATAATGTGACTGGGTGGGACATCATGCTACATGTCTGCGGCATGATGCCCCAGTGCTAGACATCACTATAAACTGCCACACTGCAGACATCGTAGCGATATGTCTGAAAAATTGTTAATGCTACGTTAAAAATAAAAATCACATCACATCACATCACGTCATGCTAGCGTTCGTCTATGCTTTAAAGTAGAATATTATTCATAAAAACATTTTATCCATCATTAAAGTTTGCATGATCTGCGGAAGTTGCATGAAACAAAGCCCCTACTTACGGAACATGCACGTGCAGTTTCCTCCAGGGTTTGGTTTGGATAACCATTTTTAAAGCCACTTCGTATGATGTAAATGAACTGTGATAAAACCAGATGGAGATGGCGTAGTCTGCACATGCCTGTTAGAAAACATAGCTGCACACTGCCTGACAATGTATATTGCATACCGCACAAATAACTGTCATTTACACTGGCTGGTAACCTTTAACTGAAAAGATATTGCAGTTACAGTTCATCTTCTGTTTTTAAAGTATGCTTAGTGGAAAGTTATTATTCGGAAACAAAAACCGTTTCTGAAGTTCGACATATCAGGGACATACAACACAGATATGACGACAACAATTGAAATGACACTAAAATCAAGTCGCCACTTGTTATTGTAGACTTATGCGATACCAATCATCTGTGTTAGTTTGTTAGAGTATGTAGTCAGAAGTGAGATAGTATCGGCTTGAGTTAGATTTCTCACAGCTATGCATCCAGACTGTGTTCCAAAAATATAATATTCTGTTACATGAGCTATAAATCATTTATAAATATTGTAAACATCAAGGATGACAAAATGTTTCTATGTCGCACTTCTCGATCAACTGAGAACCAGCCCGACAAAGTTCAATTACAGAGACTTTGCTCTGTAAATTAATATATATATCTATATCTATATATATATATATATATATATATATATATATATATATATATATATATATATATATATATATATAGATATATATATATAGATATATATATATAGATATATATATATATATATATAGATATATATATATATAGATATATATATATAGATATATATATATATATATATATATATATATATATATATATATATATATATATATATATATATATATATATATATATATATATATATATATATATATATATATATATATATATTTAAAAAGTATCCAAAGAGATTTACGTGTAATTCCAAATGTAACTTAAATGCATAAAAGTTTTTAAGATGCTTCTTTTTAATAGCAGAACGCTGAAAACGCTGAAATAATTGGACAGCATATTTTCCAGAGATTCTAACGTTGGAGGTCTGCTTTGTATATTCTTCCTAATGAATGCAGGAGGTGTTTGATATACTTTCAAAATATTGAGACTATGTATTATTGCACACAAATACACATACAATGTAAGGAGTATAGCATGTAAATCACAGCTATCTTTATTACATAATAATGACTGCATTGCGTAAATGATGAATCAATCTATCTAATTATCTCAAACCTTAACCTTATTTCAAACCTTAATCCTCAGAAATGCATATATATATATATATATATATATATATATATATATATATATATACATATACATATATATATATATATATATATATATATATATATATATATATATATATATATATATATATATATATACACACATACACACAATGAGTATTTCAAGTTTCTGAATGTTACTGCGATATAAAACAGAGGTCTTTTTTGTTGAAAGGTATGTCATTGAATCCCCTTCAAGTACCCGAAATACATCTCTACATACCGTTATAATTTGATTATCTGAAAATAAAATGTCATTTTGTATTCCCATTGTGATATATTGTTCATGCTTTAGGAACTGTACTTCGAAACGCATGACAATATTTTTGAATCGTCTACCCTCAGCTGTCTATGATAACGAGCTTCAGTCAAAAATCACATTGAGCTAAATCACGGTTGTATGAAAATGAAAGATATGGGAATATTTGGATCCCATGCTCCTTCAGTATACCTGTCGCGAGGATTTATGCGCCAGTGCGTTGTCATGTACCGGTGCGCTGACGGGTGGTTCTTTAACACTTTCGATGTATAAAAATACCCAGTGACACTAGCAGAGTTAAGCAAAGGTACATGCACAACCGGACCTTTCACACAAAAAAATTCGTATGAAACTCTCATTGAAAGTCCGACAGCGTCGAGCGATTTGTGGTCTCGGTTCAATTTTTTTGCGATCGAATCTATATTGTTTTCTTCTGAGTTGGGTTCAATAACAAGTAAATTCATGTTTCATCACGTGTTACAATCGTCTTGAAATACGTCTGGTCATTGTTTTTATATTTAGTGAGTAGTTGTTTGGTGATTTCAACCCGAGTCTGGTTTTGATCAGCCGCCAAAGACATGTGGAATCCATTTTACACAAATCTGTATGAACGTTAAATAATTCTTCAGTATATTGAAAACAGCTGGCGAATTAATCCATGTGATAATAAAATTACAGTCCATTGTTTATTACACATCATAAATTGCTCCTTCACAGCAGCTACTTCTCGCATACAGACAAAAATCTGAACGTGTGTCATCTTCTGGAATCGAAACCATCATTAAAACAACCAAATCATCTCAAGCTGTAAGATATAACAGAAAATTATGTCTAAACTTTACGCAAGTCGGCCTTGATATCAGTCAGAGTACTCAAACCGCCAGGATATTTCAGTATACTCTTTGCTCAGTAGCAAATTGTACTCCAATATTTTAGGTCACGGTAATTTATATACGTTACGCTATACGCAGATATATGTGGGTGTCTGAATTGCTACACGTGAAGCTGTAAATCATTTTGAAGAACAATTTCTTTTTCTCTCGATTTGGATTCAATATATTGACAGTTCAAATAAAGAAACGTTGATAAAATGTTTAGAACTTTTAAAATAACCCGCATCAATTACGTTTTGTCATTAAAATTACAGAAATATTGATGTGGATAATAATTTCATTTTGATTTTCTCACAAATTAGTATGTGTCATATTAAATCCATGAAACATAACAGTGAAAATGTCTGTTACATGGAGAAATACTTAGTATTGTTTCATCAGTTTCCAAAAGAAAAAATACATACACACTAAATAGTGTCATGTGTGCAAATATTTGTTGAACGTGAGAAGAGTACGAGTCTGTGGCTTCTGAGTTTTTCTCGAGTCTTCAGGCAACTGTTTTCACACTGTACATGTAAAATGTGTCTTATAATTATCACTCTATGATCAATGGTCACGTATATGATCTACATCCAATGTACCTAAACAAACATTTTTAAACACGAAACAAATCTGCACTTAAACAGCGCTAACAATTCCGATATTTGACTGGTTGACGTCCAAAAATACCAAGCTTCATTTTAATGCATATTGACCAGATTGGTATCACGAGTACTGTGTATATTTTCATCGGCGTGGTCTTGCATAAGAACTAGTATGGTTTTATCTATATATGAAGATCTAGATGTGATGAGTTTCATGTGTCGTTGAACAGTAACACGATAGCGGTGAGTTGAGTTCCATATATCCTTGAATAGTAACAAGATAGTGTTGAGTTCCATATATCCTTGAATGGTAACAAGATAGTGTTGAGTTCCATATATCTTTGAATAGTAACAAGATAGTGTTAGTTCCACATATCCTTGAATGGTAACAAGATAAAGGTGAGTTCCATATATCCTTGAATGGTAACAAGATAGTGTTGAGTTCCATATATCCTTGAATGGTAACAAGATAGTGTTGAGTTCCACATATCCTTGAATGGTAACAAGATAAAGGTGAGTTCCATATATCCTTGAATAGTAAGAAGATAGTGTTGAGTTCCACATATCCTTGAATGGTAACAAGATAGTGTTGAGTTCCATATATCCTTGAATGTTAACAAGATAGTGATGAGTTCCATATATCCTTGAATGGTAACAAGATAGTGTTGAGTTCCACATATCCTTGAATGGTAACAAGATAGTGTTGAGTTCCATATATCCTTGAATGGTAACAAGATAGTGTTGAGTTCCATATATCCTTGAATGGTAACAAGATAGTGTTGAGTTCCATATATCCTTGAATGGTAACAAGATAGTGTTGAGTTCCATATATCCTTGAATGGTAACAAGATAGTGTTGAGTTCCATATATCCTTGAATGGTAACAAGATAGTGTTGAGTTCCATATATCCTTGAATGGCAACAAGATAGTGTTGAGTTCCATATATCCTTGAATGGCAACAAGATAGTGTTGAGTTCCATATATCCTTGAATGGTAACAAGATAGTGTTGAGTTCCATATATCCTTGAATGGTAACAATATAGAGGTGAGTTCCATATATCCTTCAATGGTAACAAGATAGAGGTGAGTTCCATTTATCACTAAATAGCAAGAAAACAGAGGTGAGTTTCATATATCCTTGACTACTAACAAGATAAATGGTTAGTTACATATATCATTGAACAGTAACAAGATTACCGCAGGTTACATGTATCGTTGAATGGTAACATTATAATGCTGAGTTACATATATAGGTGAACTGTAGTTTGGACGGGTTTGAATCACTGTTCTGTTTCGCAAAGATACATACCCTGATGTCTGATAAAAGTATCTTCGTTATTACTTTGCCTGTTTGTCATTATGCATGCGTGTATGCATGCATCCAAAGGCAGATTGGGAGAACCCCAATACCACCACCCACCTGCCCTAACAAATTAGCGCGAAACTACTGAAACGTTTTCCATAAGAACGTTTTCTTTACAGTTGGATGGTTAAAATCAGGTCTCGGAAACGCTTAAATTACAGGAATTTACAGGCCTCAGCTGATGGTTACGTTCTGTAACCCCTTACGTATACTTATTTATCCCATCACCGCCGCCGAATATTTCTGAATCGGGCAGTGGCATTCTTAAATTATGGAAGGTGAAGTGTAGGAAATCTCCTTTGAACAATAATTAATTTTGCGCAGTCTCAACAAGCATAATTCTGAGAAATAATTGTCATTGTTTTTCTTACGATGAATTAGAGTTTTAAGATATTTTTTTACAAGAAATGAACAGGAGACAGAGATTATACAACCTGACATGGATGTTTGGAAGGTTCTTGGAATCTTTTGATCGCTTCAATATAGGCTAGGACACTCCCGTCACGGAAATCAGTTTCTGGTCGCGAGTACAGAACGTTTATATTTTCCAAGAGCGGTGCTTTGTGAAAGATTATCTTATCCACATTCGCTAGCGGGGAAAAATGGGTAAAGGTTCAAATGACATAGGTACAGAAGTAACATTACAACAATCGTTCTTTTGACAATTTCCTCACACACACACACACACACACACACACACACACACACAAATGACTTTTCATCACACCGGAAAAGGGCATTGCGCAGGCTGGTTATTTACACAGAAAATTCAGTTTGGTTTGAAATACAAAGAGGAGGATATTGTTAGGGACCCCATGGCGACAGTGAGGTCAATAATTATACATTAATGAATGAAATTACTGCGAGTTATTTTTTTAATATATATTTTTTTACATCCTTGATGCTTTTCGGTTTTAATCATGGTAGGGAGGTAAACATTGCAAAGGATGAGGGGGCGGGTATTGGCCAAGACTAGAGTCATTGTTTAAATGATGCAAGAGAATCAAAACCTACGTTTTCCTTGAATATAGTTAGTAACAGAGAAGCCATCTTTACGTTGCAAAGCAGACGACATTATTTTATGTGGATATTGTCGATTATTTTGAACAGAAGATACTTAATAGTTATGGAACTATTAAAAACACATTTATGCAAATTCTACATCGCATAGAGTTCAAAAACGATGTTCATAGCAGTAGATAGTTGTTTCTGTTTTAATTGCCTTTATAAAAGGTATACATTTTATGCTGAAGCGCAAGGTTTCGGTGTCACAGAAATATAATGCTCACCTCCCTGGCAGTAAATAAATGGAACATTCGGTTTAAACATGAAATATACAAATGAATCAAAGATGACCACATATGTTCGTTTCTAGCAGGAAAAAACTAGTATCTGTGTCATGACTTTGAATCTAAACACATATTGGTTTTGTGCTCTGGATTTAGATTACCATTATATTTTCTACCATATGAATATTCGTCCTGTGTCTTTGTGAAAGTGGATGCGAGATCCATTAAGAAGATTTATGATATAATGTGTGAGTTCCAGATTTACATGGTCTCATTTATATTTTTAATGCATAGTCTCTTTAAGCTGCCAAACGTTTCGACTAATTCGCCTTCATCATTGGATTACTAAACTGTTTTCATTCATGTATTCATCAACAACTGGTGAAGGCCAAGACGTCCAATTATTGAAACATCTCTAATGTTTGCCTGTATAAAAATTCAGTGAAGAATCGAATATGTTCGAGAGTAATCAGTGTACCGAGCAGGAATCGAACCCTCGACTCAAGTTTCGGAAACTATCACCTAACTATCATGCATCAGCCACGAAAACAACACTGCCCTGGAGACTCAAGGGGAGAGAGAGAGAGAGAGAGAGAGAGAGAGAGAGAGAGCGAGAGAGAGAACGTTTGTCAATTGTCCAGTCTTTGTCACTGTGACACCTTTCAATGCTTCCTACTAGTTTCATGGTTGGATCAATGTAATGTGATTGATTTGAAAATTTAAATCTGTTCACACCAGAAAAATATGAAAAACAATTTTCAATCAACATTGTGCTTGAAAAAGTTGTTTTTAGCGGGAAAAATCTCTGTAAAGGATTTCAAATGCTAGAGAACTAAAAGAAAACTCAAAATATTTAAACCGAGTAATGAACTGGGTCTGTGCAATTGGACTCGTTTTATAAATCAGTACATACGGTAATAACAAAGTTTGTTCATAGGTGCTCTAAACGCTTAAGTCATGTAATTATACCTTTTTGACGAAGCAAACATTTCATTTTAAATATAAATAGTTCAAAAACCTTGTTTATCATGGTTTAAGTAAACACGCTCAATCTACTGAGATTTTCTCTTTTAACAAACGACGCTCAAATAAATACTTGCATTTGTATAAATCGTATTCATTTAAGAATGTTATTCATTGACTGGAAGCTCTTCTATTGACATATTCTATTTCGAGGAAAAAAACATGATCCTCGAAAAGAACTTATTTGAAATAAGTGACCTTTAAAGAATATTTAAAAACCATTTCAAGCATCTACATCATTTGACTGGTATCAAAAACTGACAATTAAATAGATTTTATTACTTCTGCCATCTGTAAATTAAAGAAAGAAACGTCAGTGACTCTTGAAGATCTGCCAAACAGACAAATTAAAAGTGCTTTTCTTTTCTTCTTTCATATAGAGAGAAAAATGGATTTTTCATCTTACACAAATAGAAAAGTTCAACAAGGCTGCTTAAGTTTGGAATTGTTCAGCTGTGTCACATACAAATGTACTTTTTCTGTGTCATTTAAGGCAGTCGACAAACATAAAAAAAGAATGCTTAAATAAAACAGAACGTAAATTTTCAGCATAGTCTATACTAATTTATACAAAGTTGCCCTTGTTCAACTGTTTGCATTAACCCTGATTAAAGAAAGGGTAATGCTTATTTCGTTGTCTTTGAGTGCATTTTGGTGAAAAGGATTAAAATACTAAATATTTTTTAAAATAATGTTAGAGGTTGGATACTTTTTTCATACAAAGTGTAACAAAGACACGTTATCAATAACTGATGAAATTTGTACGCCGGACGTTGGAAGACTCTTAATATGAATTAAAGTTCTAAGCGTATATGTGTGTGTGTGTGTGTGTGTGTGAGAGAGAGAGAGAGAGAGAGACAGAGAGAGAGAGAGAGAAAGAGAGACAGACAGACAGACATACAGAGAAAGAGACAGAGATAGGAGTAGGGTTGGGGAAGGAGATAAACGCCAAAAATCCATTTATTTCCGTTCGATTTAATTGATGTTTGTCCTCTCAAATCTACGAAATGCAACTTCTTGTTTATTTAAGTGGATTTAAATCGCATAATTGTAAAACATATAGTAGTTTGTATTGCTATAATACTGAATCGACCTAGTACAAACCAGTGAAAACTGCATGATGAATTGTCAGGAGGCAAATTTTAGTCTTTCTTTTTGAGACTAGGAGCATACATGAACAAGAGTCAATACTGAATGACGTGTACAGTCTCGTCTGGAAGTAAACATTTTCAAGGCACATTTAGACCTGGAATTAAAGTGTACAATCGGGTGTTCTCTTCTAATATTCTTATGGGTTTTGTCAAGTGCTCTAGAATCTAGCATGGCTTCGTTGCAGCCTTAGAAAATTGGCGTTATAAAATATATATACAAATTTATATTTTCATTCATTATGCCATTTTTCGCGTGATGTTTGTGAAGGGTGTGATTACATTAATTAAAATCAAAATGTTAAAATGTTATATATGTTGCGAACCGAACTGGCATTTTAAAACATAACGATTTGGAGAATCAGTAAACAATAGTGCCTGACTTTATTATAATAGTGTTGGTGTTTACACTCTCTAATTTATTTTATACACGCCATTCTATAGCCTCTTCTGTCTGAACAGTGTCCCTTATTCATGTAACTCACACGTGGATTTAAATAAAATTATAACCAACGTTTTATAATATTTTTTGGAAATAATCTGTGCCCATATCTTTACCGTCATTACTCGTTTATAAGACTAGTCCTAATCTAAATGCAAACTGTAGAAACCCAGATCTGCCGGAGCATAATGCTCAGCAGATCTGCATCTGTGTAGTTTGTTAGCAGTTAACGGTAGAACATATATCACTAATGACTGAAACGTATATGTTGATACGTTTGTGTGCTTATTGTTGTTGTTTACCATGTTCCTTCACTACGTAAATCCGGTTAATAGTTTTTGTTGTTTAGCGTAAAAATACTAGAAAACCGAGATCTTTTCAGCTAAAGATTTATTGATGTCAGAAGATGAACAACTTGATTGCACAAAAGATGACATAATACGAAATATTTGAGTTATTTAAAATCAAGTGTCCAAATGTTTGTAGATCGTTGATGGTGTTGGAAATGTTTAACATGCGTCACATGTTGGAAACGTTTAACTTTAACCTGTTTCATGGGCGCCAGTTGGATTTTTGGATGGGTGGTGGTGGTCTTGCAATGGAACACAAAAGTAAAATGTACTTTTAGTGTTCGTATTAGTTATTGGTATAATAGTAATTCCTCGTGTTAATTAATACCACCAGTCTTGCGAGGCCTAAGAACAGAAATATGAAAATATAGTACTGTTTACTGACGATTGTTTTGTTACATCTAGCTTAACAGGTTTTTGGGTGGTTTCTCATTATGAAAGATAATTGTCAGTTTTACGCGATAAATGAACTGTTTATATGTGTTAACCCAAAAATGTTTAATTGTTATTTGAATAAACAAGTTTAATTTATGTATTTCATTGTGTGCTATTGAGCGTATGAACGAAGACATCCGATAAAAGGTCATTGCACTTACATCAATAGAAGTTCTGGAGGGACATATATAGAAAAGCATATAAACACT
Source organism: Sinohyriopsis cumingii (assembly GCA_028554795.2). Taxonomy (NCBI): domain Eukaryota; kingdom Metazoa; phylum Mollusca; class Bivalvia; order Unionida; family Unionidae; genus Sinohyriopsis; species Sinohyriopsis cumingii. The sequence goes on from CM068824.1 coordinate 162,037,337, forward strand.
CCAATCTGAATATTTTCATTGGAGTGAAATATCTATTCAAACAAACGTTAATGACAAAACTTCGAATGTCAACAGTATAAATATTTAATTCATTTAAAAATTTAGAAGGGATGTTTACTCTCCTAACTACCTGATCTTGACGGACAAAAAGAAACTTTTTCATGGTTATTGAAAATTAGAACCGGGTAAAATAACACGAATATGTGTCTCTTTATATAAACTGAAGAGAAGAAACTGTGATTTAACTTTGATTTTGAAAATTTAGATGTCCACAAACCTGAAGTATGTACTTTCGATGCATAAAAAATTAAGAAAAAAGGGTTGATAATTCAAGTAAACAATTACTCAGATTTTATTTCTATTCACTGTGGAAGTGTTATGTCTAGATCCAGCTATGGTATTATAAATAATACTGCAGCAGGTGTGCATTAACAACTTTCGAGCCCCCAGCCAGCGAAGCTGACAGCCTAAATAAATATAACCACTCAAGATTCAACAGATATTTTTTTTAATCTTTTTTTTTAAAATGTAAAGAATCAAATTAATAAATAAATTCGACATGAAGTCTTCAGTTTCTGCTGAATAAAATAGACATAGTAATCGACCACGTTAGTACAATTTCCATTTGACAAGTTAATTCATTAATTGGAATTTTCTGATCAATATATGAGAGTCGATATTCCTTGTTTTTCCCTTCTATTCGTTTGCTTCAGTCTTTCTCCCGTCCTTCCTTCCTTCCTTCCTTGTTTCTTTCTTTCGTTTCCACCTCTTCTTCCTTTCTTCTTTCTTCTTCATTCCTTTTGCTTCATTTAATCTTACTTTGACTTTTTCTTCCTCCTTTCCATATACTAATGTGCACCCTGGAAGCTTCTTTCGAAGATTTTAAATCCAATTACAATTCGCCGTTACGAGATAAATCATTGCGAATCTTGGAGTGGCCTTTGTTTTGAATTCGCTTAACCACTCAGTTCCTTTTCTTGGGACACTTTGATCTGAGTCAGACTCACGCGTCTGTACTCCTCCAGAATCGTTAGCGCACTGAAATGTTAGTGAAATTTTCCATACAAATGATGCCTGTTTCAGCTTAAATTTTAGACCACGCACCAATACATATATATGTCCCTCCAGAACCACGCACCAAGCAGCAGGGAAGTCGTACAGACCCCCTGGCTCAGATAAAATTAAGCCTCCTACGCAAACTTTCTCCGTACAACCCTCAGATTTCAAAAATAAACCCTCCTGCGCAAATTAATCAGCGAAATTTCGACCCAGGATGCAATTTCAGGCATAAAAAAAAACAACAAAATTTAGGGGGGGGGGGGTAGGAAAATTAATTCTTGTCCGAGTGTGTAATGCAAGAAAAAGTTGCGAATGTTAATTTTATTTCACAATAAAACAATATCATTGAAAATAAGATGAGTCCAAAAGCTAGTACAGTTGGAGAACCTCATTCTGCCAGATTAGCGCGAGAGCAATTAGCGGCATTAAAGAAGTTCATTCCGACAAAACGATTATTTAAGAGAAATGTTCGTGGTTACGAAGATATGCAACATGGAATTTCAGAAACTTCGGCAAAATGGTTGAAGCCAGTGACCGGAACAATTGAACAAGTTGTATATGGCGACGAAAAAGATCCAGATACCAGGAAACGCGGAATCTTTCCTATGTTAAAAGGTATTGAGGATCAATCACGAACATTACCCGAGCGATTAGCAATAGCAGCAGCAGCACAACAACTTGCAATTGCTGCTGGAGGAAAACCTGGAGATGGAAAACCTGTAGTAGGAAAACCTATGATGATAAAAGGAAAATATAATATTGATAATTTAAGAGAAAATTTCACCGATGAGGGATGGGATATAATATCACAGCCACTTTATGAAATGTATCCTAATATAGATCATTTTGCTCAACTTGTGGAAAATATGTTCGAGGATCGAAGGGAATTTTTGACTGAAATAGGAAAAAAAAGATATGGAACTCGTGAAGTTTGGTATGATTTATTATACAAAATTTACACAGAAACAACAACAATAAAAAAGGTAGAAGATAGATATTACGTAAGATATATAGCTGCAGCAAGAGAAGTACAAAAATATAATAAGGAGCAGAAAATTGAAAGAAAACAACAGGAGAAAGAAAGAAAACAACAGGAGAAGGAAGAAAAAAAACGAGAGAAAGAAAGAAAACAACAGGAAAAAAAAGAAAAAACTAAAACACGAGAGAAAAAAGTAATACCACAGGAAGATATTCAACCGGATGAATTATTAATAGCTAAACTAAAAAAAGAGAGAATACCAAAAAAGAAAAAAGAGAGTGATAAACCCAGATCAGTGTTGCACACGTTGCACGAGTTCGATCCTAAATTTTCCGTTGATAACTATTTGAAGACTGAACTGTTTCATTTAATCAGAAACTATGATTCAGCAGTTGGAATGGCTGCGGATGATTCTGTGGAAAATAAAAAATTCTTTTTAAGGCCAGAATTTTTTGATATACTCAAGGAAGATGCTGAATGGCTGGCGGTAATATATTTTGGTCATTTGGGAAAATCAGTAGATTATGGAGATAAAAATTTTAATAAATTTATGAAGGATGTTGGTATCGAAAGAAAAAAAAGAATAGATGAGAAGTATAAAATTCGTCGATCATCTTCTACATTTGCGAGTGATGTATTAACCCCCCAGTTTCCCTCTCCTTCCTTCCGTCTCCCTTCAGAACAACCACTTGGGTTTTCGCCATCCAAACAAGATAGCTCTGAACTATCCCCCCTTGATATTCGCCATACCCTTCAATTTCCTGAAATACGTGAAAAGGTGTATCCTTCCACAGATCGTCCCTCCTGGCGACCCGCATCTTCGGAACCAACAGCGTCAAACTACAGGGGTTCCACTGAAAAACCATTAAGATGGGGAATTCACCCCGGGGAGGGTAAAACACTTAGGGGCGGTACCCCTTCACCTCCACCAGATATATATTCACCACTGACGTCGTCTAGTTCGTCAGGAGAAGTATTTGAGGATTCAGAAAAGAAAGGAAGTGGATATTCAGTTTGCCCCGATAGTGTTATCAATGATGTATCTCGCCTCGAAGTATTAATCGGAGGAAAACGAGCAGGAAATAACTCCCGTGAAGTAGTCAACGAAGCATCAGATATTTGTCAGCGATTATTTCGTGGTGGTATCATCAATTCTCACATTTATAAAGAGTTTGTCGATGAACTCATCGATTAAATCAACACAATTGAAATAATATGATTGTTCACAAACATCAACGCAGACCTAATCAGGTCCGCATAGTAAACTCTCGATTGCCAGTATACAAATATATTCACGGTAATGGATTTGGTGATATCATTGGAAGTCTTGTCACGCGAGTAATACCTAAAATTGGACCAATGGTAAAACAATTAGGATTAAAAGCGATAGGAAAGATTGGTGAAACTGCTGTTTCTGGTATCGGTAATTTGGCCAGTAAAGGCTTCAACGCTATCAAAAATAAAATATTAAGTTTAGTACGTAAAAAACAACCCGTCAAATTACCCATTACCAGCGAAATGCCACCTGAAGTCAGTAAGGCCATAAATGATGCGGCAAATAAAAAAATAAATGATCTAGCACAAGAAGCTGCTATAACAAATCTAGCGCAGGAAGTTGCTAATACAAATCTAGCGCAGGATGTTGCTAAGACAAATCTTGGAAATACAAGTTTTGTTTCAGGTGATGGTCTTCGTTTTAGACGATATTATTAATAATAAATGTTCTCACAAGTGTCAAATGAAGTATTTGACATGGATGAACCAGTAGGTAGGGATACATCAGTGCGAGATTTTCAGTATTTCTCGTACGATGTAGTTGAGCCAGATTCAAGAAATCGGAAGGAAATACAAGTCCACGATACAACAAGATATTTTCTTCCATCTGAGGCGTATATCGAATTTGTTGGGAAAATGGTAAAAGCAGCTGATGGTACCGACTTTGACACCGATTTTAAAATAGGATTCGTCAACAACGGTATCATGTCGTTATTCAAGAGCGCCACTTACATGATTGATGGAAAAGAGATTGAATCAATCACGAACAATGTTGATATAGCAACGACGATCATAGGTCTAGCCAGATACTCAGATGATTTTACCAGATCAGCAGGTCCTAGTATGATGTTTGCCAAGGATAATTCTGAAGAACCTGATCACGTTCCTTTTAATATCGGTAGACCGACAAATAACGCTGGTGCTGCCCCCGCTGATACTTCGCAAGTAATGCTCGCCCCCAATAACAATTACAATCTTGGATTTCACACACGAAGAAAAATGCTAAAAGATGACGATCGAAAATTTTCCTGTGCAATTCCATTATCTCATATTTTTGGATTTTGCAGACATTTTAGAAAAGTTATATATGGAGCAAAACATACGATAATTTTTGTTCGAGATGCCAATGATGACAGAGCCATTTGGCGAGATCCTGGTGATGCTGGTAAAGTTGTCCTTGAAAAAATTGCCTTGTGGATGCCAGCGATAACACCATCGATGATCATAGAAGAAAAATTATTATCATTCATGAATCAAGGAGGAAAATCTATTATGTCTTGGTTGACAACAATGACTGATTCTATCGAAAATGTTAATATCAACGGAATATTTACCTGGCGAATTGCGTCACAACAGGGCTCTTCCGCACCTAGACATATCTTTGTTGCTCTCCAAAACATGAATAAAAATGATCAGGAACATAGTCATATGATATTTGATCAATTCGAGGCAACAAACGTATCATTGAGAATAAATGGCCAACAGGAGCCATCCGAAGAAATAGCCATCAATTTTGCCAACTATTCGACAGCTTGTGCATATCATCGATTGTTAAGTTTTATGGGTCGCGATCAAAATATTGATACTGGATTGCAAATATCACAACTGGATTTTAATAATCTTTATCCCATCTATTATTTTTCCTTGGAACATCTCGATTTGGTAAAGCAGTCGGTCGTCGATATTCATTTTAAGGCCAGAATTAACACAAGGGGAAATAATGCAAGAGCCATCGCAGTTATTCTTAGTGATAGAACAATGATCTTGGAAGGCATCAGTGGTAGAATGAGAGTCATCGACGCACCCGTAGAAAACATGTAATAAATTCCAAATTTAGATTAAGTGATTATTAATATGCCATACGATCACGTCAGCGTAACTCTGACCCCCGGTCAGATAAAAAAACTTCAATCAGCAACAACAGCGCGGCGAGGTTTAAGTTTAACTTTGAAAAATAATCAACTTCACGGTGGACCTAACAAACTATCGTTAACTAAAAATCAACATGGACATTTCACCAGAGCCAGATCAGCAAATACTGGTGTTCGTCTGAATCTCTCAATAGGAGCAATCAGAGATATGATCAAAACTGGCGGTATTTTTCCTTTATTTGCCGCTATTCCGGGATTGATAGCTGCGGCGGCTCCCGCGATTGCAAAGGCAGTAGGATTAGGCGCGCTTGGAGGGATAGGTTCCGCATTAGCAAAAAAAGTTACCGGAGGAAGATATCGTAAAAAAAAGGGAGGGTTTCTCCCTCCTCTTCTTGCTCCCCTCCTTCTTGCAAAAATGATGCAGCAACGACAAGGATCCGGCCTTTATCTAAGACGACCCCCGTACGGATCCGGGTTAAGTCGAGCCTACCAGCCTCAAATTTAGATTTGATAAATGAAGCAAAAAAAAAGAAAATAAAATTTTTCAGAGGCGTATTTATGCGAGATCAACTACCAGATAAACCAAATCCTACCGAGACAGGAATAATAAATCTCGATAAAAATTCCGGCCCTGGCACTCACTGGGTTGCTTACGCGATTAATCCTCGCGAAGTTATTTACTTCGACTCATATGGATTAGCACCGCCAAATGAATTTATCAAATATGTGTCAAAACTAAAACTTCCGGTTTGGTATTCAACGCTTCCAACACAAACATTAGCAGATCCACCAATATGCGGCCCGGAGTCAATTAATGTCCTTGATGCAATTTCAAAATCATCCAATCCTTATCGCAAAATTTTATTTGAATATACCGTAGATAAATATCATGGTTGACATTTACGGTAGATCTCTCTTCAGAAAAGAAAAAAAGGGAGCAGTCGACATCGATACATCAAAGTTTGCAACCAAGAGCGATATTAACAATCTTTTATCGCTGTCAGAGGTGGATCCTGGCGAAGTTGCTGTATTTCAAAATGCAGAAGGGCGATTACAAACTAGCAACGTCAAAATAACTGATATAATCAAGCGAGACGAATACCGCGATCACATTAGTCAGTTTACTCGCCAATCGGAGATGGTATTAAAATCTATTGCTGATATCGCCGATATTATAGCAAAGTTACCCCTGAAGGCCGATAAAGCATTACACGACGATCTTCAGGACAGAATGACAAAAAGACTTAACAGGCTAAATAACGACCTTAAAAAACTTGACGATGCTTTAGCTAAATTTAGCAAAAAATTTGACGAGGACATAAAAACATCCAGCGATACTTCCTCCGCCACAAATGAACTAGCAAAGAAAAAAGCCGATCAAGCATCACATGACGATCTCAGCGAGAAAATAAAAAAAATCAACGAGGATATCACTGAAATTCTCGCCGATATTACCAAAATAAATACCGCGATGGGTCAGAAAATCGATAAAACATCAATCGACGATCTCAGCGAGAAAATAAAAAAAATCAACGAGGAAATTACTAATATTCTTGCCGAAATTAACGAAGTAAATATCTCGATGGGTCAGAAACCATCAATCGACGATCTCAACAAAAAAATCAACGAGGAAATTATTAAACTCAGCGATCTTGTTGTTCCCGAATTTACCAAGGGGTTTAACGCGATGCGTGAATCGACAGATGAGAAAATAAAAAAAATCAACGATGAAATTAACATGGTACGTGAATTGGCGCGTCAAAAGTTAGATACATCAACGTACGACGGAGAAATTCGAGATTTAAACACGAAACTTCTTGCTGCAACAGCAAAGATTGACCAATCCGTCGATAAAACTGGTCACGCCACTGACGTAAAACAATTAGGTAGGGAAATTATCGAAACAACCACAAAAATTAACAATATCAACACAAAAATATCGTCAATGAAACTTGGAAAATTATCGCGAATTTCGATACCGGATGAGGTAGAAACAAAAAATCTACCCTGCAATGTTCCATTCGTGGTAAAATCATATTATGTTGAATGGACACCTGAGAATAACACATTTAACTTCACCGCGCCAATTACTGGCATATATCGAGGATATATTATCATATCGCAAAAATTCAATGTAATAATGGACGAAGAATATACTGATTTTCAGGAATATAGTCCTGGTTTTTTTGTTATTAGTATGTTTGAAAATCAAACAAAAACATTTAGGCTAGAACCGCAAGCTAGAACTATGATGTTGGCTGATTGTCAGGTAATCTTCGAATATTTATTTGGAATAAACACAATTGGCTAGATAAATAACTAATAAATGACCGCATCGGATTACCGATACAATCAGGCGCGATCATGGCAGGATTCACTAAAAAAACTCCTCGACGATTATCAGATAAAAATAAAGAAATATCAGCGCAGATTAGTTACCATTGATGTTGCTGTGTACGCGGTATCTGCTGTGGTCGCTGGTGCAGGAATAATTCTATCCGCGGTAACAATGATAGCGCCAATCGTAGCAACAATAATAATCTCGTCAACAACAACAATTGCCGGTGTTTTAAATATCATCGCAAAAAAGATATCCTCGTGCACAAGTGAGAAACTATCTTCGTACAAAAGTAAACTAACTAAAATCAATGACGCATACTCGAAATTATCATCGTTACTTTCGGAGAGTCTTAATGACGGTATTATATCCGATCTAGAATTTTCTTCGATTATCAGTATCTACTCGGAGATTGAACAAATGAATATTAATAATGTCCGAGCTAACCCAGATCGTGACAAACACGACACCACCGACAACAACGTTAATATCGCTAAGTTCAACGAAACCAGAATTTAGCATTAATTTTTCAACACCAATCAACGTCAACGAAATTGCATTAACACAATTGCGCGTCTACAACAGCTGGCCTAATGTTAGATCGAAATCATTCGGTAATTTGATGTCAAATAATTCACTTGTTTTTGCAAATAAAAATAAACCCGATGGAACACCTGATTGGATCGTCGTTGGTATACCAACCGGTAGTTACGAAATTGATCAACTGAATAATGAATTTACCACTAGAATATCAAATTTAACCGGCGATGCTACTCCGGGGATAAAGATATCTTCACATGATCCAACACTATCGTCAATGATAGAAGTGAAATCACCGTACGTGGTAGATATTTACCAATCAACGATTAGAAACATATTAGGTTGGCCCGAGGTCGCACCTCTGGTAGAACCAAAAAAATCGGATGTTATTATTCCAGGTTGGTATGAGGAAGCCCTTCCAGAACTACCGGAACCAAAAAAGGAAGATTTTACAACCAACGAAGGATGGTATGGAGATATCAAACACAAGCCTCTGATCCACAGCGCCATCAATCTCATGAATAACCACAAATTTAACCTAGTAATGTTCGCTTTCACTTTTATTAACGAAAAAATTCTCTCATGGCTGCCTCTTCCTAAAATCCCCCCAGATGTGAAAATCTTCGACGCTACCCACATTAACAGGATAATAGCCCCCATAGACGGTATCTTGGTAAGAAGAACCCTCGACGAGTTTATTCAAGAACACGAATTACAATTAAATTTATTGCGCGGATCATTTCATGAATGCATCCTAAATAAATCTGGTTCATGTAGCGAAATTATAAAGCATGTGAAGATTTTAAATCAGCTTGCGAATGATATTGAATATTATCATGATATGTTTATTCGGGCGATAGTCGACGATATATCAATTGCCGAGTATGTTCTTCCTATTAGCAAATTCGAGTTGATCAAAAACTCAGGAGAAAAACAAAAATTCATGAGAGTATTTGAATTAACCAATGAAACACTGCCAAATTTCAAATTCCCCAATTCTGATTTTGATGCGATGAGAAAATCCGTCACTGATACCATTGATGATTTATTTCCGAAATTACATGCCGCATGGACTAAAAAAATACAATCGGAATTGATTCTCAAACACAATAATGATCCGACTGGTGGCGGACGGCATATCTCGCCGGGTATCGTTAATATAACGGAAGTTATCGCGATTTATCTTCACGCGGATGTTGTCGAGGGTAGTTACAATGTTGATGCGTCAGAGTCAAATCAAGCCCATCAGGGTTTTATATTGTATTCATTTTCACCTAGCGCATCTCCTGGTTATTTGATAATCAAGGAACCAATGAATCCGTTTTACCTGCGATGTCATAATCGATTTTTGTCAAGAATAAATTTCAAACTAACGGATCAGAAAAGAAATTTACTTGATATACGCGGGGAAACTGTGAGTATCAATCTTTTGGTGAAATCGTGAGTGAGATTTTCAAATCTGTATCCCAGGGAAAAATGGGCGAAAAAAATAAATAAAAACCAGGGGAATGTTCAAAATTAATCTTTTTTTTTGTTTTGCAGAAATTATTCAGGAATTGGATGATTCCCTAATTTTACTTTCATCGACAAGTCTTTTCAACTGCCTGACACGCGAACTTGTAATTTTTCGTGATTCATACGCGTCTGATAAAATCAATCTAGCGTTTTCTACCAACATCGATAATTTAACAAAATCCTCGATGCGATCATCGCTGATTGTTGCAAGTGATTGATATATCGCAATTTGGATTTTCTTTATTAATTTATATTCGGACGGCAGCGTATATTTGTATTCAAGTTTTCCCTGAACAATTGTCTCGAATTCAGATCGAATTTTATTTGTGTCTAACTCCGATGGAAGATCTATCTTTTTCTTCAGATCATCAATCGCTTCAATGATGTCGTTTATTGTTTCTTCGTCCATTATATTAATTTTGTAGTATTTAATTATTCTTCGTCGATTTCCGAATCTAATATTACTTGGATGTAGGAAAACTTGATCCACGAATTCGACCTATAAGAAAAAGTCGCATGTTGAATTCCTTCTGCTACTCGCCACACCGATGCTGAACCAATTTTATAATATTTCGCAGCTGCAGTCATCGACTCAAATACAAGTTCTTCACCAGTTTTTTGATTTACCGATTTAACCGCCTTAGCTGGTCGATATACGCCACTTATATTATTAAATCTTGAATTTTCACTCGGAGTTACGGCGCGAAGATTCAAGATTTTATTATTAAGTTTATTTCCGTCGATATGGTCAATAACCAAATTATTCTTAATGAGTCCGTGATAACACTCGAATATAAATCTGTGACATAAATAACCTGATTTTTTGAAAGTAAAAGCAAAATATCCCGAATTATTAACATTACCAACTTGTCTTTTTGTTCTGATGTGTCTAATATTACCATCCTCAGATGCTTCGTAACCTTCGATGGTTGGATGCGATTTATACTCGCATGTGATTTTCATTGTGGGAATCGCTGATTTCATTTCCATATATGATATTCTCTTTGTTTAAATCATAATTTGCTTTGAAACGATTAATATAATCTTCTTCACATTTTATCACTGACGAGGATCTTTTTTCATAATATCTCCGTAACTCACGATATTTTTTCCCTCCACAAGAGAAACATAATCGAGTTTTTCCTCGAATACCAACTTGACAAATTAAGCATCGCTGTGGTCCTTTGTTACCTCGTCGAATTTCGTATATGTGAGCGCCGCAATATTCACCTCTGCAGGATTTATCGCATGATTTTGTTGATCCGACTGTTATCCACGCGCATTGCTTCATTATATAATTTAAACATTTGTCTAAAATATAATAATGGATTTATTTGATCTTGACGAGGCAGAATATATCATTCCAGAGGTTGATCGTGCAAAGAAGGAATTTTTCGATGATGGAGCGATTCATACCTGGTCGACATGGAAAACTAATTTTGTTGATGCTACGATGAATCTGGAGCGAGCAAAGAAGATAATCGAACATATAAAAAATTCACATAAAGAAGAGCGATTTATTTTCGGAATAAAATTTATTGCACAAATACCCGACGATACTTGGATTATTCGCGATAAACGAGATCCAGTGCGTGGCGGTAAGAAAAATGTTATTCTTGATAAGAATTCGAAACCAGGATTGTTATTGGGTATAGACGGTCCTTATTATGCTAAGGCGTATCCTTCTAGCGCTGTTGTTTATGGAATTTATCGGCTGAATAATAATCCTGATGTGAAAAACCTACCTACGATGAAAGAATCTCCGAAAATAAATTGCGTGGCCGAGCGAGTTATCGAGCACATGAAAAATGCACGACGTGGATCTGGTCTGACTCAATTGAGATTGAATAAAATTAATTCATGGGCAAAGACAGTTGCTGATGGTGCATCGATTGACGATGTTGCTGCGCTGAGTAAGAAACTTAAATTTCCTATCACGGTAAAAACACTATCGGGAGAAATATTATATTCATCGCCGTATAGTTCCCGAGGAACACCAATCGAAATTGTTGATCATAATTCGCATGCGTGGACTCAGTCAGTAATGATATTTCCACGAGATCGCTCCATTAAATTTTATCCCGTGGAATCTGGGAAAGATAATTCCGATGCCATGTTTAGGTTTATCAAACTATTAGCCGCGTCTGATCCAATATCGGTTTGGTTATTCTCAAGCGAAGAAAAGTATGATCAATTTATCTTGCCACGCGGAGATATTTACCGTGATGAAATATTACACGAAACAATGAGAAATATCGCGGAGAAATATTCGTCAAATCCAGATCGATTACTAACAAATTGCTTTACCGTTCCGTCTGTTGCTGCTCACGCTGCCAGAGAAAGAAATTCATGGAAACCTACAAGGAATGAGTTTCTCAATGATATTCAACTTAGTTGTATCGAATACGGCCACGGAGGATTATGGAATACCAAGTATTATTTCGAGGATATGATTTCCGTTGACATGAGTGCATGCTATCCTGGAAGTTTCCTTGGGTATGGTGATTGTGCGGATTACTTTGCTAAATTCGGTCATCCTACCAGTGAGATGACGAGAGTTGCAATTAACGGACCATTACCTGATTTTGTCATGACAGGATTCGCTTATGTTACTTCATTCGAGTTTGCTGAAAATTTACATAAAATTTGTTATATTTGGTTTGGTCGACATTTATCTCAGCGAAGATGGGTCCCTATAGTGCTGTTGAGATTTATGTTGGATTCGTCGATGTTAATATCATTGACGGTAAGTGAAGCGATTATATCGTATAGAAAACAAACCGAAGTGTGGTTGCCCACGGATTGTGAGAATGCGAAGGATATCGGAAGAAAAATAATTGGTAAATTTACTCAAGGAGGATCCGTTGATCATAAACATCGCCACGCTAGGTTATTTATCAATGATGCCGAGATGGATTTTATTATTGCTGATACAGTATCGCGTGGAATATTTTGCAACAGAGAAAATATTATCATTGATGGAACGAAGTTGGGTACAGTGATCACTTATCTCGACGGAGAGTCAGCGCAGTATACTCATTTGAGGTCATCAATGCTCGCTTATGTGAGTATTAATTTGCTGTCGATGATAAATAAATTTTCTGATATCGCGGTAAGGGTTGCAACGGATTCGTTTTATATCGATAAGAAATTTCAGTGCAGGCTGGAAAATTTAATCACTGATGGTTCTTGGGGAACTTGGAGAATAAAAAACGAGGATATTCTAGATTATTGTGAGGACGCTGATGTAGAAGATTGCGATAAGTTTCATAAAGATAAATATGATGAAGTATCAACGGCCGCATCCGCATTTGATCCGATTTCACGAAATAAATTTGTTTACCTAAATGGTCCTGGCGGTAGCGGTAAAACAGCACGAGCGATAAACTTATTTTCAAACTCTGATATGATCGTGTTGACTCCAACTCATAGATTAACGCGAGAAATAAAACAGCGTGGCGTTAATTCTTGTACTTATCACAGTTATTTCAAGTACAGTGGTGGATTGTGGGATCCGGCTCGAATGGGAAACAAATATATCAATAAGGTTATAATATTTGATGAAATTTGTACAGTAAATTTAGTTATGTTAAAATTGTTTCTGGGTTGGCTAGAAGAAAAAAACACCGCAGTAATAATGTGCGGAGATCACGGCCAACCAGATCCTATTGATGGTGAATCTCCTCATGAGTGGCTTAGGAACTTTGTAGATTATTATGAAGAAATTGACGCTGATTATAGATCTAATGATATTTTATTGACCGAGTTTAAAAAAAATGATTCGGTTGCAACCTAATAAGTTTCAATGTGATGTGATGAGAAAAATAATCAACGAGACTTCGATGGATAATTTTCTAAATTTGTGGCGTCCTGATCATTTGATTGTTGCTAGCAGAAAAATTGTTCGCGATGTTATTCAGGAAATGCTATTCAAACTTCATTGTGAGAAATTTCCAACATTGCAGGTACCATTGTGTTACAGACCAGCTGATACCAGGAAACAAAATATTAATGTTACTTTGCCATGCGGAGAAGAAAAAATATTAGTTTTGAATGATATTATTTTCGTTGATATCAACCTTGTCAATGATGCGATAAACGCAGAAAGATCGCCATGGAAACTCGGATACGCAACAACGATACATTCATCGCAGGGATTGACTGTACATGGCCAGGTTTGGATCGTCGATGATAGAATTTCTTGGTCAAATTTAGTTTATCTAGCCGTGTCTCGAGTAAGAAAATTATCTCAGTTAGGTAGAATTAAATTTCACATTAACGACGATGGCGGTAATTGAGTATCCTTTGGTATTATTTGTAATTCCTCCTTGGTAAATCCTCGTTGTGGTGCTAACGAATCTAGAAAATAAATTGCTGGTCTTCCTGATGATCTTGTTACGGCTGATATTTTATGTGTCGTAACACTCCAAGTTGGATCAGTTGCTCTTTTTCTGCCACCCTCGGCTTCTCCTTCTTTATATAAATATCTGACTATGACGCTACCTAGCACAGGTGGAATTGTGGAATCTCGCTTTAGTGGTATATTTGCTTTTGTAATTGCAATTGCGGGCTTCATTGATATTGTTCGTGTTACCTCATTATTTAGTGCGTTAATCACGTGAGGTAATCTTGTTACCCAATCGTGAGATCGTTTATCTTGGATAAATTCTCTCGCGTATTGATATCCGAATAATCTTTCTGCTAGTGTTTTGTTGAATCTTTCAACGATAGCTTGATTGTGATGAACACCTACAATACCGCGACGGATTTTAACATTATTCTTTTTCATCAGTGAAGTAACCGCACCAAGAAATTCTCGTCCTGGATCAATCTGAAGAAGCTTCGGCCATGTTAACGGAGATCGCGAGTAAATTTTCTCAAATGCCTTTGAAACTTCTGTTGCTGTTTTATTTGATAATGGTTCTGCTTCCTTGTACCTACTTGCAATATCAACAACCGTCAGAACATATTTGTATGTAACTCCGTCAACGGTATCGTGAGGAAGAAACATTAAATCAGCCTGATGAACTTCGTTAGGTACACTGACGGAAAAACTCGCATATGATATTTTTTTAGGTGGAGGAAGATAAATTTGCCAGGCCGCCTGCCTCGATAGCCACGATTCAGCGGTGGATTGTTTTACTTTTGCTGCCTTAGCAAGTTTAGCAATTGCTGATTTTCCTCGCCAGAATCCTCGCGGAGAATAATATATCTGCTCCATTATAATTTACCAGCACCGAGAACTAATTTACCTTTCATCGCACCTTTTATCAACCAAGTTGCCAATTTCTCTTTGAAATTTTTATCAGGAATTGCGTCTATTGCATGAATTAGTCTGATATCAGCGATATGTCTTTGTTGTAAATCCCCGCTACGATACGCAAGATCGTGGTAGTAGCATGCGTTATCAATGGCGTTTACTGGTTCTTCACCAGGATATGGTTGATTATTACTGTTAAGTCTTATATCTAGCCTTGTACCAGGTCCGCAGTAATTATATCCTGGCAAATGCTTCTCTCCGGGATATTTCGCCCAGGGAGCTCCAGGTAGATTTGTTAAGGAGGCAGCGATGTCTCCTCCGGTTCTACTTTTTTTTTACAAATCTAAACTTGATTGTCTTGCAAACTTCACATTCACCTTTGATTGCATTCCTGTTGTTGCGCGTAACGACTTCGATTGGATTTATCGTAGCAGTGCGCGTGCGACACTTAACACAATATAGATCCATGTATTCTAGTAACATGAATGTAATTGATTTTTCGGTCACGAAGAAACGCGAGCAAGTAAAACACACCGAGGCATTACCGAATTCGATAAGGATGATAATCATTGGACCGTCGGGATCTGGAAAGACGCAGCTGTTGTTGAATTTGATAATGAGATGGCTAAAATGGGACAAATTGTATTTGGTTGCGCCGTCTGTTGATGATCAGAGATGTTATCAAGTACTAAAGGAATTTAGCGATAATACTGAGGATGGCACAATAGAATTTATAACGGATATCAATGAAGCTCCATCGGTTGAAAGTTTAGACGGTGATGTTAATAATCTTGTTGTTTTCGATGATGTGATGCTGGATAAACAAACTAACCCAGCTAGGATATTCTCGCGTGGCCGACATAAGAACACCGATGTGATTTACGTGACACAGCGATATACGCAAATTCCAAAGGTTATTAGAGACAATTGTAATATTTTATCAGTGTTCAATGGCGTTGATACTCACACGCTGAGAAATATTCATCAGACTTGGTGCAATGGCGATATGGATATAAATAAATTCAAAAATTTCTTCAGTCACGCTCAGGCAACGCCGCACGGTTTTGTCACGATCAATCTTCATGATCCGCGTAGTAGGTATCGAGTCGGTCTTGATCAGATTTACTCATAAAATCGCAACCTTTCCTTGCAATCGCACATAAATTTTTCCTACCCCCCCCTAAATTTTGTTGTTTTTTTTATGCCTGAAATTGCATCCTGGGTCGAAATTTCGCTGATTAATTTGCGCAGGAGGGTTTATTTTTGAAATCTGAGGGTTGTATGGAGAAAGTTTGCGTAGGAGGCTTAATTTTATCTGAGCCAGGGGGTCTGTACGACTTCCCTGCTGCTCGCACCAATACCGTTTAAGCCCTCTAGTCCACTATATTTGATATAGCCTTTTGAATTTAACTATATGTAAACCGTCCAGGCAAAATACTACGTTCCTTTGAAGTAATCTTGGTGCTTCCTTGGGTAGAACATCCTTCTCTGGTATGTGTGAATTAAAATTCTGCCACGAACAGAACAGAGTTCGTTACATGCTCTTACGAAAGTTTCGCCATGTTTTCTTCACAAAGCAGCATAAAAGAAAATTGTATTTATTATATATTTCATAATCAGATCAGTTTGACAAAAAACGATATTGCCACAGTGAAGATACTATTTGTATCACCACAGTGAAGATACCTCTGTTATCACCACAGTAGATACTACTTTTATCACCACAGTGAAGATACCTCTTTTATCACCACAGTAAAGATACCACTTTTATCACCACAGTGAAGATACCACTTTTATCACCACAGTAAAGATACCACTTTTACCACCACAGTGAAGATACCTCTTTTATCACCACAGTGAAGATACCTCTTTTATCACCACAGTGAAGATACCACTTTTACCACCACAGCAAACGTACCACTTTTATCACCACAGTGAAGAACCACTTTTACCACCACAGTGAAGATACCACTTTTATCACCACAGTGTAGATACTACTTTTACCACCACAGTAAACGTACCACTTTTATCACCACAGTAAAGATACCACCTTTATCACCACAGTAAAGATACCACTTTTACCGCCACAGTGAAGATACCTCTTTTACCACCACAGTAAACATACCACTTTTATCACCACAGTGAAGATACCACTTTTATCACCACAATAAAGATACCACTTTTATCACCACAGTAAAGATACCACTTTTATCACCACAGTGAAGAACCCAATTTTATCACCACAGTGAAGATACCACTTTTATCACCACAGTGAAGCTATCACTTGTATACCTACTTTCTTTTGGGAAGTATATTTGCTCTTATGTATGTTTATCAGACCTGTATTTTAACATCTAGGCCTATTTCGTTATTTCTTTTCTTTCTTTCTTTCTTTGTCTCTCTCTCTTTTTTCTTCTCTCTCTCTCTCTCTCTCTCTCTCTCTCTCTCTCTCTCTCTAACCTCCCTCCTCATCAGGATGAATAGATCTTAAAATGTGTCAAGACTGTTGACCCTCTAGTATACATTTATGTAATCAAGCACGTATAACAATGAACCCCAAGTAAACAAAAAATCAGGCTTCAACTATTAACTCTTTTATAACTAGTTTTTCACGTGAATCGTGCAATGTTTCAGTGACTGAACTTACGTGACATGTTCCTATTCGATAATCTGTATCACTCATACAGTATCATATATTATATATATTACACTCAACGACATACGGTACACATTTAAAAAAAAAACTCTTCGTTACATCGAGTAACTAACGTTTTTAGCTGCTATCACAATCATATTCATGTCTGAAAATGGAGAAATCTGGCATTGCAGCGATATGACTGAAAAATTGTAGCGATATGACTGAAAAATTGTTAAAGCTACGTTAAAAATCCATATCACATCACATTCCTAGTTATATAGATAACGATTTTCACAAACGTATAAATTGTACTATTTGAAATTATTACTCCGAGCCTTCGTTATTACGTAACACACTTATTTTTTAGATCAGGAAATATAATCTAAAATCGTACATAAACTACTAGTATTAATTGTCAACGGATGAATACTTAAATCAAACGCCCGACGCTACCAACTTTGCTTAAGGTAACATTTCTTACACATATAAATGAATCAATCATGAATACATAACTCGTCTTCTGCCGACATATATATTGCTCCAATAGTTGTTGTCCAAAAATACATCACCAAAGCAACCAATTTCAAATCGTGAAAGTCTGTCAGTATGTATATTCGTTTCCGGCAATCAAACATGATTATGCTAATTATCATTTTATCACATTTCTTTTGATCAGGTGAACATGATTTATCGTTACATAGTAATTTATATTCATGCTAGCGTTTTCAATAACAACTTTGCACTCCAAGGTCGCAAGAATGAAGGATTACATAGCGATCGATATTGGTGGATGACAGATCGGACACAAAGAACGATCGGTCGGTGACTGAACTTGTAATCGCTTTTGAGGTGGATACATTTCACTTGTTCTTAAAATAGACCACTTCAAATTTTGTGTAATGCTTCTATTAAAAGGTATGATAAAGATGACGTTCCGTATAATTATAATTTTCTGCGGTATTATTATGAAGAACGGCGATGCTTCAATCGCAAACATGGATGAATGGACAGCGGTGCCAGCGGCGACGAAATCAACCTTTTGAGTTCAGGTCGTTGCAGGTCATAGAGAGAGGCGCATGGAACCGTATGATCACATCTTGAACGGTAAATCAAACAGTACAAGTCTTAAAAACTCGTTATATATATATATATATATATATATATATATATATATATATATATATATATATATATATATATATATATATATATATATATATATATATATATATATATATATATCGTACTAATCACATTTAACATATATTTATATACATTGAAGATGCTAAAAAATTATGAAAGATACGCGAAATTTCAAATCACACACACTGAGATGCTGTGACAAGGGAATACATCTTTGTCATTACATTCGCTGATAAGGTCTGTTTGATCAATAATGCATGTTGTATCTGCTGTGTGATTTTAGCCATTGCAAATTGTCCATGCCAGTTTGATTCTTAAAATAATGCATATTGCATCTGTTGTAGGACACAAATTTAGCAATTGCAAATTGTCCATCCCAGTTTGATTCTTATAATAATCCATATTTGTATATGCTGTGTGACACAATGTTAGCTATTGCGAATTGTCCACGCCAGTTTGATTCTTAAAATAATCCGTATTTGTATCTGCAGCGTGATGCAATTTTAGCTATTGCAAATTGTCCATCCCAGTTTGATTCTTATAATAATCCGTATTTGTATATGCTGTGTGACACAATTTTAGCTATTGCAAATTGTCCATGCCAGTTGGATTCTTAAAATAATGCAAGGATCGTTTATTATTTACCATTCTTGACACATCGGTCACGCTGTAGATTATGTCTGGAACTTTGTTTTTTCCTAACGCGTTTTTTAGACTTGTGACGTGTTCTATTCGCCGTTGAAGGTGCGTTCAGCTTGGCATTGTGCATTAGATCATGTTAATTGTTAGCGGCCATTTAAATTCAAAGCATACATCCCATGCAAACAGTGAGTGCAGTCTCCAAACGTATTTCGATTCTGCTTATCTACTTATTCCACACATAAGAAATCATAAGAATAACTGCAGGTGTGCAGTTAGTTTTAATCCCGTGCAAACAGAAATGCATAAGTGGGTGAAATTTGCTATTTGTTCTTGCTACCGCCTTTGCTACCCTTCAATTATTACAGAGCAAAAGGTCATTAGAAAATATATATTCATATAAAAAAGAACCTTTATTTAAAAGATCTGTGGTTATGTTCAAGAAAGATGGAATCGTTTATTAATCTTTTTCAAATAATTTTATCGTTGTTTTCAAAGAAGATCACATACTGACATAAATTTCTTACAGAAAATTTCAAAATATTTTGTGCATAGCCCCGCTTCATCTAATGCAATGTCCTCCAAAAGTCGGCTGGTTTATTCCCCATGGCGCACACAGTTCTGTTTGCTAGATTTTTGGGTAAGATCTGTTATCAACCCCGACTTCATATACTCCTTATCTGAGCTTGTGTTTCTTCTAACTCATACATTTAATGTTTTTTAATTGCTGTCAAATTGTATTTTCATTTTATCGCAGTCCGAAATTGTAGCAATCATTTTTATATAAATATTTTTAATTACCATTTAATATCATTGAAATCTTAAGAATTGTTGGCCAGAGCTTTTCATTCACAAAGCGACAGTGTCGAGACTATAAGGCGATAGACATGGATGAGAGATTTTTTAAAACCATTGTCATTAACGAGGAACGCTTAACGTGGAAAAACTTCTGAAAAAGCAAAACAGTTAACAATTTTTGAGTACGTGCATAAAATTTCATTTTCTTTCCAACACATTTATTCAAACATTTTCTTACTTAAATGTTTCTTTGTTGTAGAGTATTGGTCTCGATTTGAAGGATGATTGTTTCGAAATTACCTGCTTGATTTTTGGATAAAAACATTCGTGAAACTCGGGCAATAAAGTGGCTCTAATCACAATGCGAACCCATACAACATTTTCATCGTGAGATTACATTAGTAAAACTACGCTAATTTTTAATTAATTTGTATTGTATTCTACATTACTTTAAGCTCATTTGGTGACAATTACAGCACGACACAATGAAATATGCCCATATCTTTATCTTCTTATCTGTCCAGCCTTGACCTCATGACGAACCAAATGGTTCAACCTCTTGCAAAGCAATGACAGAAACAACTATTAAATGACAGAACGCTACAATTTCTGTCTATATCAGCATTTGAGATACACTATTTACAAGACTGCCTGTGGCATTTTAATATAATAGGTCTTTTAACAATGAAATGCTATTATCTAGTTCGTATTAACTCATATATGGAGGTTATTCCTTTTCAATGCCAGGAACAAAAATGAATACAAATAATGTATGGAAAGCCGGTTTTGAAAATTAGCTGAATTTAAAATCGTGACTTTCTCTTGGCAAGTTGCACAGGTGCAAAAAGAGACCTTTTACAACACCAAAAAAAATGGTCTTCTTAAGGCCTTGAAAAGATCTCTCAATATGAAAATAACTTACAAATGAAATATTCATAATATTCGGAAGATGTCTCCAATATATATACATATAGTGTTTGTGTCTTTTATATCTGTCAGTCAGCGACTGGATTACCTAAGAAAAGCATGCACTCCTATATTTCTATGCTTTGGGTCTATTTGCAAAAGACAAATGGGGAAACTTGTGTCTTTTTTAGGGGTAGTGGTGGGGGTGGGGGGTGGACGATACCTGTTGCAATTTCTAGTCCAGGATGGGTTGAAATTTTCCTGAGCCTAAATTGGCCTGATTGTCAGAAACCCATTTCGGTCTAGACGACATTCTGATTTTACCAAATTGAATGAAATTTAAGCTATGATACAAGCGTCAATTTATTTATAAATACGCACATTTTTATGACTGGATATCGTCTAACGAACTAGTGAACAATGTCATCCAAACTTGCTCATTATTTATATAATTTCTAAAATGAATGGAAATGAATTACCAGATGGCAAGAGTCATCAGCTTTGATAGGTAAAATTGGAACAAACTGCTTTTTGTTTAGAATTGCGCGCTATAGTATTCTTACTAAACCTTCGTGTTAGACAAAATTTTAATTGCTTCATTACAATTTCAACTTGCGCACGTTATGTTCATACATTCATATTTTTCTAAAATGAATCTAACGTAACGAAATTTATATGAAGTTATGGTCTGTTTGGATAACATTTTATACACTACAAAATGAATATACCCATGTCTTTCATGCTTTTCTGTGGTATCCAAAACCAGTTTTAAGGTCATCAAGAAGTCAACAATCTACGAGATGATTCAAGCTACCAGCTTTAATGTGGAATTCAGCGATTAATACTGGGTGCTTTACTTTTACGCATACATAACATGACACGTGAGGATCTAGCACACAGTGAGGCATTTTATCCCTATCTCTACGTACTGCATAACATGATCTTGAATTGTATCATGGCGTCAATGGCGTCTTGCAGTAAGTGAACTTTGTTATTTCCTACAATGAACGCTATATTATCAGCATCACGGCAAGAAAAATCTAGTTATTGTCGCATGCATTTTGTATTTAAAGTGATATTCATATGGATAACAATTATATGCTTGAGATCAACGAGATTTTAAAGGCGGTGTGAAAGTATAATATTGTAACTAAGAGATTTCTTTAATCCTTTAATCACTAAGCTATATATATATAAACCACCAGTGCTGATGTTAAAAGTCATTTACTTAACTCAAATGGACAGTACCAACAGATAACCCCAATTATGCAGAGAAACAACCAAATAAGCATCATAACAACAACGGTAAAGCAATCGATGACATAAACGAAAGACTTGAACGACCTCAAGAAACATATAAACAACCAAAAAGAACCCGAAAAGAAACAACCAAAGAAAGGACACTAACCAGCGTGAAGCCAATTGTTTAAGAAATACGGAAAAGTGAAGCAGAGGTTAACCTAAAAGGAATGCCTGATAAGAAGTACCCGTCTGTAGAGGATACAATGCCAACTGACGAGGGAACATGGAAAAGCGGATACTAATCCGAAAAGAATGCCTACCCAGAAGATTCCGTCTCCTGAGGAAGCTATGCAAGGAGGGAGAAACAAGAAGTAATTGCGACCATTGAATGAGAAAAAATTAAATAGAGAAGAAAAACAATCAAGAAAGAAAAAAGAAATTAAAATGACTTAAAACTAAAATATGAAAATTGGGATTCTTAAACCTTCAGATATTTGAAGAACAATACGAAAAAAACCATATATATATATATATATATATATATATATATATATATATATATATATATATATATATATATATATATATATATATATATATATATATATATATATATATATATATATAATTCTTTACCCCCTACCCGCCCATGAATATATCAATGTAAACCTACTATTTAAAATTTTTATATGTTTAGAAAATTATTATTTAACTTAAAATTAAGTTCCTATAAGCATACTATTAGTTTTAAATTACCTTTTTATAGGAACATCATTTTAGAATATTGACTGTACCAATGCATAATGTTGTTCTAAAGCTGTAAAGAATGGACAAATAGAGCGGAATGTAATTCTTTCATACAAGGAGAACATGAGCGTCGTACAAAAACCCCAATAACACAATAACAGATTCGATATAGGAAGAGCAAGGAAAGACAGTTTTCCTCTCCGCATAAACAAAAAATGAGCTATACGAAGGTTTCGTAAGGTTTAAGAAACTACAATAAAACCGCTTATATCCCCTATGTTTTATTTAGTTTTGAAAGCTGTCAATGCTCCTTTGCAAACGTAAATTTGCGATGCTTAAAAACTTTGATCCTAAAGTTAGTATGAGGATTTGATTAGAGACAGGCATGCATTCATTTTCTTGAAATATGCCAATAACGTAATGTCAAATAAGAAATTATGAACCTTGTTCCAAACAAAGAAGAAATGGTACTAGCTTTCGCAAGCAAATCGAAATGTGAAACTAAGGAGAAAGAGAGGAGGGATTGTCGCTGAGTTAGTGCCGTTAATTCAATGTTTAATTTGTCATTCAGAAATCTCATGCCAATAAAACATAATTAAAGACTCATAACAGTCCGATCAAATGCATTTTGCAGTACACGAGTATGTAATTAATTGTCAATGAATGATCAATGGTGACTTAACGGTTCATAAAAGTTAATCACCTACTGGTAAATGTGTGAATAGAATCAGTGTCAGCCGCATTAACCTTGAAACAAAGACACATTGTTTAATAAACCGTCAGAAGGAAGAAAAAAAACATACAATGATGGCCGTTTATCACACTAATTTTATCTTTCCATCGTGGATAGTTATTGCAGATTTCCGGTAAAAGTGAATTTTATCTATTTTGATTAAAATATCACAATAATATTTAATTATTTTCCTGCTCTTAAACATGTCAAATTACCGGACCCTTTAAATCCAGATTCCAGATATGTCAGTTCACAGTTCCACTTTTTGACTAACATAGTTTATTTTCCGATCTTCCCGATGAACTCTTATATATATATATATATATATATATATATATATATATATATATATATATATATATATATATATATATATATATATATATATATATATATATATATATATATATTGTGAGGAAATATAGTCAGAACTTTTCAATATTTTCCATCTTTACGGCCTTGATTTTAACTTTCTTGCTGGCCAAAGGGGTACGTAATGCTTGTGACAGTGGGCAAAAGGTTGTGCGGCTAACAGCAAATGGCTGGCTATGTCTTTATTTAGTAGGTAGAAGGTGGAGTAGGCTAGTCCATTCAAAAGTAATTAAGAAATTTGTGGCACTTAGAAGGCCAGATGTCTGCCCTCAGTTACATGTGACCAAATTTGGGTCCAAGCACCGCCTGCTATCTAAACGAGGCGTAGCAGCCAACCGGAATTGCAGGAATTGAAAAATCTATTAGTAGGAAGAGCTAATGTCTCAGACAGACAATGGGGACACAATGGAGCATCAAAAATAATTCTGGGGGGAAAGTCCACTCCGAGCGAACGAGACTCGTACAAGAGAGGAAGAGGAACTGAACTGGGAAAGAAACAGAAAGCTTCTACAGGAAGTAAATATATCCGTCGAAGATTTGTGCCGATGTGCGTAGATATGAATTTAATAGTTTGTGAATTATAACGTATAGATTATTTATTTATTATGACATGGAACATATCATATCGTAGAATTAGTAGAGAATATTTCCTCAGTGTATAGTTGGACCTGTTAGAAAATTGAATTGGGATGTGTATTTGCATTTTTGAGAATGTAGACTTAGAATTATGTGAAGTAGATTCGATTTGTATGCATATCTATTTATGTTTTCTATGTATCATTCCATTATTCGCAGGACATAGTCAATGTGAACGATTACCGCAACAATGGTTGATTTCTGTGTCAAAATATAGCATTTAGTCGGTGTGCGTGTGTTACGGAACTTCGTAAGTGATATTATTTGTATGAAGAGCAAGGCGTTTATAGAAGGATTAAAATTTAGTGTGTGAGAAGGGCCTGTTAAAGTGTTCACCATTTGTGTGATGAGAAGTCCGTGAGAGAGTAATAGATTACGAGGATGAGTAAAGTGAGAACAAGAGGTACGTCCTTTATATTTTCTTCAGGACGCTCCCAGGGTGCACATACAAGACGGCACTGAACTCCCAAGAGAGGGAAGGAGGAAGTACAAGAATTGCCACAGTAGGAGTGAGTAAGGAAGAGTGAAAGAAGTAGCATAAGATGGTTGCAGGAGAAGAAATAGTACTAGGAGCTGCACAGGAAGAGTGCGAGACAAAAGAAGAAATTAGAATAGAAGAAGAGAGAAACGAATGCAAAGGAGTTCAAGGGACTACAAACTGAAGGGGGGGGGGGGGCTCTCACATTAGAACGTTTACTCTCATATGATGAAATAAAGAAAGGCATTTTTAACAGACCATTTAATGTATTAATTTATGAGTGAAGTTAACTGTAAGATTTATATATAAAAATTACTTGAATATTTTATTTATTATAAATATTGATTAAACTATTATGTTTTTCCTTTTATTGTATTGTTTACTCGATCCGGGCAATAATACCCTTGTCGTTCATATCCTAGATAATGATAACCAAAAAACCTACAGGAGTGGTCAAGAACACCCATCACCACCATCTATATATATATATATATATATATATATATATATATATATATATATATATATATATATATATATATATATATATATATATATATATATATATATATATATATATATATATATATATCACATCCCCTCTATAGTATTAGGGCTAATAAGGCAGAAAGGGGGACATTTAAATTTTGAATGACTCGCGAACCCCCGTCAGCAATGCCGACAGATTAAATACATGATAATGATTCCCCGGATCGAGTAAACAATAAAATAAAATATATAATTAATGGATGGAATAACTGAGACCTGAGCACAGATATAGAATGGAATAACACGAGCCCCCATATGTAAAATACAACAATTTAATCAATCACATAAACAAAATGAAATTGAACATGACACGTGAATGATTTTTTTCTCAGAAATAAAGTTACAAAATTATGTGGAATTCAGTTAGCCGTTCTGCAATGTTAATAGAACATATTTCTTCATATGACTGAGTGACTAATCGAACTCAGATTGTCGGTATGACATCATCACCTGGTACATCTGATTTTTTAAAAATCATTGCTGGTGATCGGTCGGCTTTTCCGTATATCTCTCCTTCTTTCTCTCTCTTTGCTAACCTCTCCGGGTCATCAACCTCTTGGTTGCAGACTGTGTTCTTCCCCACTGTGCAATACAGGTATGGAGCTATTTTGCCCTTTAAATAAAAAAATATTACTCAACCTAAATGCATATCAGGATTTTCTTCTCCAGGATACAATCAATATTCCCACTGCTTCTGCCTCACATATTGCTTATAGAAATTCAACAAAACAGCTATGGTCATTTCGCGCTTAATACACACTTACAACCCTATTAACGTGAATTTTTGTCTTTCTAGCTGCTCTCGCATTCCAGCTGACACCATTACATAATTAGACCTCTTTAGATAAACCATCACACCCCGCTGTGTCTATAAAGTACCAGTTGAGTTATGCCAGTCGGCACACATTACTCAATTCTTGGTTGAAGAGAATTCACAAAATAATTACACACGAATTAATGGACTGATCTCTTTTGCCCAACTACGTTACTTTGCTAATTAGTGATTCATTCACATACATTTCCAGACATAGGAAAAATCAATCATCAGCATAAATGATACAAATAATTTAAGACAGATAACTTACGTATTCACACAATTTGCATCAGAAGAAATGCATGCAATATAACTCTGCATGATTCCTATTACATATAAAACAACTGAATCATGACTCATTCATATAAACGAAATTTCGTACAATACTTGACTCATTTGACATGTACGACTATTCCTGAACACAAGAAAACCTTGAAGTAGGAATTACAAAAATTAATAATTTCAGCAACAATTGCAAAGTTACGTCAATCAACACATTGTATGTAATTGAGACTAGCCTTGCCTTTTCAAGCCCTCTATCGCTTATCACGAGAGAATTCTCTCTGGATAAGAGTCTCTAAAGCTCCACAAATACTGTCCTTTGGATGATTTGTTTGACCATAGAAATCAATTATTAAATTTTCTCGGAGTCCATGAGACTGCCCAATATCGCTAGGAGGATTATTTTAAAACCCTGAACTCTGTCTGGGAACACACACACACTCACACACACACACACACACACACACACACACACACACACACACACATCTTTAGAAGCTCTAAGCGCTATACAACATTATATATGTGTGTGTGTGTGTGTGTGTGCGTGATGGTACAACAGTTTGTAGAATAGTTTCTATACAATAATTTCACAGTGCATTATGTTGGGGTCAGCGTGACATGTAAACATTAAGTTTAGACGTATTGGTTAGACTTCCCATAACTTGTAGAGTACGATGCATGGAATCTGTTCTGCTTGGGGCATGAATTGAATTTTAATTACGGCTTGCGTTGATAACGGTTAGAGTCAGATAAGAGTAAAATGTTAACGCAAGGTCAATAGCGGTAAAATGACAATAGTCGAATCAAACCAGAGAAGTCGGGGCCATTTGAAACAGGTGTCATAAGATGATATTTGCCAGGATAGCTATTTAATAAAGGTGGAATACAGAGGATTATTCTGATAAAATGTTTGGCAGTTATAGTAATAAAGGAATGTGAGTGGAGTTACTGCCAGATCACGGAAGTGCAGTATATCCATCCGACCAAATAAGTTTCCCATGCAAATGCAGTAACCTTTTTATTATATGCTCATTTTCTTGTTCTACCTAAGGCTTAATTATGTAAACAAAAATACACTACACGAAATAAAGTAACGGAATATACGCCATATTCCAAACTAAATAGACAAGCGCAAATTCAGCATTACAAAACAACAACATTATTAATGCGCACATAACTCCGTCCAGATAACTTTAAACTTACTCGCGCGCTAGACATAACTTTCGAAGGAAAATAGCGCTTTAGTCTTCTTAAAATTGAAATTTGGAGTCATATTGTGAATAGATGCGCATTGCAAGAAATTTTTCATTTGATTGGGAACTAATATATTTTGGTTGTTTTTGTCGTTTCTACGAAATTTCTTGATTATGGCGTGTTGACATCTGCAAGTGTGTTTCTGTTCTGTCATTGACTATTTGAAATCATAATGTGGGGGAAAATACGAAGTCTTTCAATTGCAATTATCAAAAAGACGATATGGAATATAATGTTTATTTCATTTTGAGTCAGTAAGGAGGATGTAATTGCTCTTGGAATAGGGTCGAAATTACAGTACAATTTCGAAATGTGTAATCGAGCTTGAGAACCTATGACATGGCTCATGTAATTCGGATTTGTAGAACTAAGAAAGTACGTTTTGAGGAAATTCAGGTTGTAAAACTATAAGTCTATTTTTGGCCATTCGTGTTACCAGCTAAAGAAGACAGTTTATGCTTTGTCACTTGCGTGCTATTTTTATGTCCCCAGCAATTTTATGAAATCTGGTGTCTATCGGCCGCCTAAATCCGAAACATTGTACCAAAAATGTCAACGCGGAATGTAGCAAAGCAGCTGGCATATGTCAGTCCACGAAACATCTACTTTAGTTCATTCAAAAACAAATTTTATCAGCCAAAAACGTAAAGCGCATACAACGTGAGTGCACATGATTTATTTACAAATCAAAAGTGCTAGCGCCTGCGTCCATTGTTTGTTTACAATAGAAACTAGTTCCTTTATGAGTGCAATATGAAGTGAGTGCGAGTTCAGTATCGTAAAATACTGAATGATTCTGACAATGTAAAGTTTACGGAGAAACAAATTAGCATAGTATATGAATAATGTCAAGATGGCTGCTATCGTTTAACCGGCTTGAAGCAGTTGTTCCGTTTTTTTTTTGTTGCCGTTTTTCATGATATATGTGCTTGTTGTCTATCTTTGTCTACGTTATTGTGTTCATCATGCATTGGCTGCTCAGTTTGTATGTGTTTCTTCATCTCCTTATTTTGGAAACGAGAACAATTAGACTTACACTCAGCTGTCTTACTCCACTGCTACATCTTCATTCGTTGTTTAACAAACCGCCATCACGTGATACCCGCCAGTAAACCTGTTTATGCTATGATGGACCCTCATTAATTGCTTTAAATGACCACTCATTGGCTCTCCACACTACATTGTGCTCGAGACTAAAAAAAAGAAACGTTGTTTCAAAGCTGGCCGGTGTAGAACAGGAAGAAGAATTCCAGTTATCTCCCTTATGCCCTTTCCGACTCAACAATTTAAAAATTCGACCATTAATTTTGATAACCTAATTCAAATCCCTGTTAAATCGTCAACCTTTGTGTCAACTATCCAAGAGGTACCTATGCGTATTGCATTATTCAATGCCCAATCAGTAGGACCACCGGAAAAGCGCATAGAAATAGTTAACTGTATCAACGATCAGAATATCGACGTATTTTTCCTGACAGAAACATGGCTAAAAACATCAAGCGATGAGCCCAAGTGCGCAGATCTAACACCCACCGGTTATTCCATCAACTCGTTCCGCCGCCACTCTCGCGGAGGTGGAATTGCTGTCATCACAAAGAACTCCACGATCAAACGTCTTAACCACACAACAACTTTCAATTTCTACCACACATCGTTCGAACGAGTCCAAACCATACTCACGCTGGAACAAAGGTCAGCCCATTTGTTCTGCCTATAAACAAGCTGACTGAATCTCTCTTTTTGGAGCAGTTTCCGAATCTCCAGGAGTATAGAAATTCGATAGGTGCCAACTTGATTATTCTTGGAGATTACAACTGTCACCTTGACTGTTCCAGAAACCCAAACACATAAAAACTTCTAGATTCTATTAATGTTTTCAACCTCAAACAGTTAGTTGACCAGCCCATTCATAAACATGGTCACATTTCAGGCTGGATTCTTCATACACCTGATGATAATATTCTACGGTC
Source organism: Sinohyriopsis cumingii (assembly GCA_028554795.2). NCBI lineage: Eukaryota > Metazoa > Mollusca > Bivalvia > Unionida > Unionidae > Sinohyriopsis > Sinohyriopsis cumingii. The sequence continues at coordinate 162,067,378 of CM068824.1, forward strand.
CTCCCTGGTATCCCACGAACTTGCATCAGATCACCTCTGCATTATATGCTACTAAGAGTAACCTCCGTATGATAAATAGAACCAAACAAATGCATGACATCCAAGCAAACCTCAAAACTTGCTTACCTCCAACAGCAGAACAACTCGATAACTGCCTGCGTTCATTGCTCGACAAACATGCCACAACCACCAAGTGCAGTGTATCAATTCAAAAGTGTTCTCCATGGTGTAGCAGTTTTAGGGACCAACTTCGCACTGCTAAAAGAGACCGCCGTAAAGCTGAGAGGCTTTGGCTTTCCTCCAGACTCACTATTCATAAGCAAATCTATGAAGCTGCTAAGACGAACGCCACAAACATAGTCCATGCAGCGAAATCAGCCCACTACACTACTAAGATCATGGAACGTTCCAGCTGCAAAGAGCTCTTCGAGATTACTAACAAGCTAATGTCAAGGAACAAATGTACACCACTTCCAACTACCTTCTCTCCAGTTGACTTTCCGGACCTGTTTGTAAATTTCTTTCGTGACAAAGTACAAGCAATTAGAGATACCCTTGACAACACAATTTCAACTGACTCGTTGTCACCATACAGTTGGGATACAGAATTTCAGCGGCCGCCATTAGCAGCATTTGAACCTGTCTCTATGGATTAGTATGTACAATAGTGATGAAGTGTGCACCGAAATCATGTGAACTGGATCCAATTCCAGCATCACTGATGCTTGAGTGCTTAGATCCAGTATTGCCTTCACTAACTGGTTCATAATACCTCTCTCTCATGCGGTGAATTCCCATCATTTTTCAAACTGCCATTGTAAATCCTCTGCTGAAGAAACCAACACTCGACCATAACAATTTAAAGAACTACCGCCCAGTTGATAATCTCCCATTCATATCAAAAGTCTTAGAAAAGGTTGTTCTATCCCAGCTTGTATCTCATCTGAATTCAAACAGTCTTTTTAGCAATGTACATTCTGCATATCGCCCTTGACACAGTACTGAAACTACTCTTCTGCAATTGGTTAATGAAATTCTCAGTGGCGTCACTCGGGTTGGTGTCACCCAGTGCGGTAGCTCATGGTGTCACCCCCATATATATATATATATATATATATATATATATATATATATATATATATATATATATATATATATATATATATATATATATATATATATATATATATATATATATATATATATATATATATATATATATACATATACATATATATATATACATATATATATATATATATATATATATATATATATATATATATATATATATATATATATATGCAATCTTTCGAATCGTATCCTTTTCAATTAAATGTAAGGCCAGCATACATTTTTAGATCTGAAAAGTCGTACTACTAGCATTTCCTAGTGTTATGCTATTTAATTTTCTGTACAAAATTTTAAGATCTAAACTTGGAAAAAGGGAACCGCTATAGTTTTAAACACAAACATATATTCAATTACAATATCTTATGATCCGTCATATAACGTAATAGAAGTATAATCATCTGGCACACGTTGCTTTTATGTGAAACGACTGGCACAGGGTTGAAGCTCGCATATTGGAGAACGCAGAGAGTTTAAAAGTGGCAATAAGAGATACCGTATATACTCGCGTACATATCCGGTCTAACTGCAAACAACAATAGACTATATTCCACCGTATCATATTACGCTAGTAGATCAAGGTCTATTTTGTTTGTTCTATTGAAACATCCTTACAAACTGTCTAGAACGCGCATTATACGATGGCAGATCTGGGTCTATACAGCTTGTAGATGAATATAACTTACATTCGGTAATTTTAAGCTGGCTGGGAACGCTATGAAGAGGGGTACAAGAGCAATGCTATGGAACACCAAAGCTGTCTTAAGTCATCTGCTGGATATAAATGCAGTTAAAGCTACACAATATAACGTGTATCCCTTTTATGCAATGCTGCACATTTATTATTGTGTTCTATGCATCACTTTTATATGATGCGCATTCCTTAATACATTATGTGTATGTTTTATTATATGACTTGTATATGCCGTATGTTGTTAGTTATATGATGTACTTTGATTAATATTTGATGTGTTACTATATAATGTAGTAAAATAATCACTTCATGTACTGTGCAAGCTTCATAATGTGACGTGGGTGTCTTATTATCTGATGTGTACTCTCAAATTGAAAACGCCTTCGAGAGTGAAAACTGACTGATGCACCGTTTACTAAGGCAAATGATTTGCAATACGGCCAAACACAGTTTGCCCTTGTGGTTGAGTTATATATTTCATAACAGCACTGTGCTATATACCCTTTCAGATGACGTCATCGGCGGAGATATTGGAAGAAAATTGACAGATTTTAGCAAGGTCTTACTATACAGTTTTTGATGAATTTTCAGCAGACGATGAAAGATTGCAGAAAAATGAGAATAAATCTGCCTTAAAGATACAAAATAAAAACTACCCAAAACGTTTGAGAAACGTTATGTTTGTGTCATTCTGATTAATGTGTGAGATTTATTCCTTGTACAAAGAGTAGTATTTCCACAAACCAATATTATTACGAACCTATCTTTTATGGTGTTCAATTTCCGATAGTCAAGGGCTTTCGTGAATATTTTCTTCTTACCAAGCGGTTAAAACAAACAATATCAATCCCATGCATAATTAAATTTCATTGTTATTTCAACAAATAAAGTCATATGCAAATATATATTACTATCTATCCTTCAATCTGTTACTACACGCCCACCCCCTAAACCACTGAGTGTAAATTTTACCAAACGTGGTATATCAGTGGTCCTTGGTGCCCTTCCCTTCAATTCAGTGAGTGGGTGGAATGGTGTCAGACAAATAAACACTGCAATTACCGTCATCTTTATATCACGTTGTGACTAAATATAATATATGCAGTGATAAATGTCACTTTCAGAGTGCGTAGTTGAACACCGGCGGTGTTGTGGTTGCTTTGGAATATGAAGTATAGAGTAAAATGCATGGGAATTTGTAGTGATGAACCACCAGGGTTGCTCTTGGTTTAGTCAAGCCCATATCAGAGGATGCGAGGGATAACGGCCACTTTCCCGACGGCTGCAGCGGGAGGGTTAAACGTTGTTAAATGTTTCGAGTAAGATTAATTATTTGCTCGTATTCCTTTAACCACATCATGGATTATATGCATACTTGTGATGATGTAGAGGAAAGCTGATTCATTCTGTAACAGAATTGCTCCATCCTTTCACCTTGGGATAAATGTCATGGACATAAACGATCTACAGATAGGTTTTGATAAAACGTTTTCTACTTGATTATAAGTCTTTAACCCTTTGATAAAGTCTTGGGGTGGGTTATTATAAAGCAAAGACAATTTATTATGCAACACACGCGCTCACACCTTTACCTTGCGGTCAAGGTTACAGTAATTGACCAGACGACATCAACACAGGTTCGACATTCAGGCCGACATATACTTGTTAAATTAAACTTTTCTGCGATTATGGACCACAGACACGTGATTGATCAGACAGATTCTTGGATTTGAACTCTGTACGGGATACATCGCATGTGATGGCAATGAATGGGTAGTGGTTATCGTTATGGTCAAGGGATTTTCACTTCCTGTAATTCAATATACTGTTCAAAGCGTAAGTTTCAAGTTTACAGTTTTGGTATGTTTCCAGTTTAACGTCAAGCCTTTCAAATAATCCGTAATGACTAGTATTTATATTACCAGGTGAGATTACATTAGCTCTGTAAGCCTTGTATATATTTTAATGGCTGGGTATGGTAATTTAGGCTCTTTATACAGCATTTATGCTGAGAAAACTGAAACGGTACCGGGAAATCAATTTTTCTTCTGGTTTCAACTGCTTCACAGTGCCAAGTGATCAAAACTCATTGTTTCCAGGATTGGATTTTCAAAGGTAATCAGTATAAAAAAAATATCAATGTTATTTGAAAATAAAAGAATGCAAGCAGTAGGGTTAGAACTGTTTTGCACTTTTAAGCGCACGGAAGAAGCAAGACAATTGTGATCAAGTGCGAAAGCAATGCCATTGTGTTCCACTTGATGCTTAAATACCCTACTGGTTACTGCCAGCTTCAGTTGCCACTTTCCCAAGATATGGCAAATTTCCTTAAAATGTCCATGCATTTGATTTTTCCTATAAGGTATCAAGCATTTTCACTAAAGTCACTAGCGGTCAGAAATTTACAAACTGACATCAGGTCCCATACAGTCAAAAGAGATTTGCCATTTTAGACACGTAAAAATAGACCAGCTCAGCATACACACAACAAAGACCGACTCAAAGCAAACTTTCTGTCCGTGCTATTGATCTTCATGGTATAGTTTTGTATTTAGATAAAAACAAGTTGTTTGCGTTATCATACTCCTTATATAATTATTTCTAAAATCTGTCAGTTGTCTTCAAAGGGATTGCCAATGACGTCATCTGAAATGGTCAGTAAATAAAATATCAGTTGACTTGTAGAGTTTAGATTGCCTCTGTTAATACAGCGCTAAGATAGTATATGCAATTCAACCCTTGGAATAACAAGAAATTTGGCCGAATTGCATAGTAGTTTTTGGGGGTAATCGGGGAACTAGTGAACGTTTACTCCAGAGGACGTTCTCAGTCTAATCCTCACTATATAGAAGTTGCACGTCATATAATGAAAACAAAATACGTCATACGATACAAAATCCACATCATATATGAGGTTTGCACAGAATGCAAACTTTTATTTTACCACATCATATAGTAACAAGTGTACATCAAATATTAATGAATGCACGTCATATAAATATAAATACACACCATATAATATATACTGGACAGCATATAATATATACAACATATAATAAGATTTTCACAACGCATAATAATAAATACGCGTATAATAAGCAATGTATAGCATATATTAATAAATGCACAATCTGTAATAAGGACTGCAGTTCGTCTAATGTCGTTTCAACTGCATGTATTGAAAACGTGGCACTTAATACAGCTTTGGCGTTCCATACAAAGCTGAAATAAATTACTTATAAAAAATCAATTATACTCACGCCATTTTCAATCAATAAAAGCATTCCTTTGGAGTGCGGTTGTTTGATACAGACTTTCCTAGATTATAAGTAAACTTAAAAACCTAATTAAAGTGGTTAGGAATAGATTACCGCTCTCTCTCTCTCTCTCTCTCTCTCTCTCTCTCTCTCGTACACAGACACACAAACAATTAAGAACGGACCATTTCATTTGAGGTAGAGGGTAAAAATTTCTGGCTCTCAAATATCTTGACAAACACTCTTGCTCCGATGTATAGCCCAAAAGATCTACTACGTCCGTAATACTAGTTGAACAAAATTAATTATATTAAGGTGAAAGCAAAAAAAGTATACATCCCCTAATGCCCACGTTGATTTGTGCATTCATCCAGCCTCAACTCTCTGCTATGTTTTATTTCTTAAACAGTTAAAACGTGTAAACCTTTGTTTAAAAGCTTAAACTGCAACATACCAGCATCATGGCAAATTACCTTCTCATTATTTAAATAACGACTCCACTGACGATACACGTCCAGGTTAAACCAGTCGGCTGAAGCCAATGGACCTTCTGTTCTTAGACCAGCTAAGGGATTGGTTGATCAACATAAGTGACTTTCTCCAAGACTTCATCTTTTGAGTAGATTCATGAGCTTTGATGTTTTCTTTTTCTTTATCCTCACGGTATTTATAACTGCATCAGTAAATATTTTCCTCGAAGTTTCTTTAGATAGTGTTCCACATTCTATGAAACTGACTGCTTCAATTTCTTGTGTCATACTAAACCCTTCCTCTATCGAAACTGGTGTGTCCGTGTCTGAAGCGGCAGTGTTCTTCAGGTCACAATGCGTATCGACAAGAATTAGCAGCGGCTTCCTCCGGACATACTTTTTCAACTCTGGTACCCAGAATTTGTTAACATTTTGGAACGATTCCCGATGTACTGAAGAGTAACAGACGATGAAACATTGGCTCTCGGCATAAGCAAAACTTCTCAAGTCTCTGTGGTCATGCTGTAAAGAAGACGAATTATACGTGTTAGAAAGTTTTATAGTTGAAAACAATCGTCCATAATTGGGATTTTTACCTATGAATTAACATGGTTGAAGCTCATTATTATTGATAACATTATACAACATAATATGACAGATACACATTTGTCACACATTTATTCCAAATGATTAGTACAATTTTTGGGTTCACAATTAACTTTGAATGCCTAATTATAATTGTTTCCGCATGACCCGTTACCAAACTTTACACGTGCTGACTAGCAACTATTTTTAGGCATAACAAAGATTATTTTCCCACTCATTCACCCTACATTTACCATTCTTGAGTCTTAAAAGACAACAAGAAACTTCTCCTTCACCGCCACTACAAAAATATTGACGTTTTTACGAAGCAAAATTCTCATATATCACCCTAATAATCATGCCAACAATCTTCACTTATAGAAAGCCATGTTGCTGCAACAAAAATAATTCATCTCTTTAAATAAAGAGGCAACGATTTCTTCGTTGGTGTCTAATGACGCATCAATACATGAATGTTACACCGTTTCAAGACAATCGGAGTAAAGTACCACACAAAAACACCATACCATTACTCAGTAATATTCCTCACGAGTTGTTTAACAGTAACCATTGGCAATGCAGTTGCCTATCCAAGTGCTTAAGTTAGCCTTGTTTTTGACTTACTGACGGGTTTACACGTGAATAACTTCTAAGAAGGCTCTATAAAAAAGGCATCTTCAAATAATTATATCTTCCAACCTTTTCAATTTTTTTCCATGAAACATTTAGCATATACTGAGAATATGTTTAATTTTCAATGACAGTTTTGCCATAAAGACCTGTATGCGTACACATATTGTTATGTTAATGACTAGGAGAGGTTATTTCCACTCTAGCTATTCATTAATTGCATATATGGACAGAAAACTGTTATTGCCCTCCAATGGTGCTAATGAGATGGTGACTTTGATGTGGGCTAACAAGAACCTCCTGGTTTTAACATCATACTCTCTCTCTCTCTCTCTCTCTCTCTCTCTCTCTCTCTCTCTCTCTCTCATAACCATTCATCTGCTGAACACCAAAAAGCATTTTTGGACAATACTTACATTTCCGGGTAGATCAAATATACTTATTGTCCACTCCGCTCCTTCATAAGAAATCTGTCCTGTAAAACATCGAGTTTCAGTGATAAAAAAGATAGAAGATTCTTGTTCTGATGACTGAATTTTAATAATGCTACTAAAGTGGTATAATTTTTGATGACACTAGTGTGGTATAATTTCTGATAATATTAATGCGGTAAAATTTTTGTTATAGCTTGGACTAGATACGTTATAGCATTACCTTTATCAATAAAACAAATGTCATGTGGAGAAAGCAAATAATAATAATAATAATAATAATAATAATAAGTGATATTATTATTAATATTATTATTACTATTATTCTTAATGACATTTTTAAATATCCTATTTCAAATTATTGACTGAATTAATCTCCATTATTAATCAAACAAAAGTTAAAAAAATTAAGTCCGTACCTGCATAGTTATCGAATACTGTTGGAGTGTACCGCTTCAACTCCTTGTCAAGAAAAGTTTGCACAACTGCGGTTTTGCCAACCATAGAATCCCCAACAAGGCAACATTTGACAATATTTTTTGCCATATTTGGGTTCATTATCGTCGGTGTGCATTAAATCCCTCGAGGTTAAATTTTGGAGTTTGCTCGCCAGTATCGGCATTTATATAGAAGCATCTGAATATGTACCGCATGACCCACTCGATTGAAGAATAAAATTACATTCATACAAACGTGCAACATTGACAAACCCTTCCCTGGCATCAATTTCCACCTGAAAAGATTCTTTGTCGCCTCTTGTATATGGAAAATGAAATGGAAAGCATCTGCTTGCATCGTTATTGTTAATCCCTGTACGGATCCTAACAGCTCTTTGGATGATAGTAGCCGTACTTAGCCGCCCGCGTGCCTCTCAACGTGAACTGAATGTGCATGGGTGTTATTTGCAAAAAATCGTTTAGTTAAGTGTATCAATTATGTGCCTAGCCGAGCACCACGTATTTATTGTTATCAGTTTTTAAAAGAGACCCAATCTGCTAAGTAGGATGTGTTTTTGGGTACAAGCATAAGTGCTAAGTTTAATATTCCTCTCGTACCGATTGAGAGTACTACGGTCGTTCAGTTCAAAATGTTTGATTTGTAGGCCAATAAGTGAATAGATAGCGAGACTTTATATTTAATATTTATGCAATTCTTTTACTTTCAGACAGATTACAAAGACGAATGAATATTTTTGCTGTTGTTGTTCTAATGTGAGATTTGCAAAGTAAAACACGAGGATAATGAATAGAATCACGTACGACTTTCGGTGTCTTTTCGGATTATCACAAAATGTGCGAAAGTTATTTAAACTGTTTTGAGTTTTAGTGCGCTGTGCAAGTATATCCTTTATAAGCAAACAGTACATCAGTGCTTCCCCTCAAAGTACTCAAAAACTCCAGAACACTCTAAAGGATTTTTGTTCTTGTAAACTTTTTGATCCATAAAATACATGTCAAACATTTTGGAATTGCATAGATGATCTAAGTCAAAATCTGAAAAGTTGCGAATAATGAAAATATATTCGAACAGCGGCATCTATTCCTATAGATACTCATGATTCCATGCAAATATTAAAATTGGCAAGTACACTCATTCCAGAAGAAGAAATGTGTTTTATTAAAATTCCTGCTGTACAAATGAGATTAATTTGATCAAAAAGACTGAGAAAAAAGAAATAGAAGACATTACAAAGGAGACAATGGAACTAGTCGCTTCAAACATAAAAAATGGTTTGAAAAGTTGGTATGAGAGAAAGAGGGGCGTCTCAAAACCAAACACTTGATTATTAATTATTTAGATGGTACCCTAATTTCCAGTTCATGTTTGCAGCAAATTTAAATCGCAATGATATTTTATATTACTGATGGGGGAGTGCATCCGGAACTGTTTGCAAATTTCTTCCGTGACAAAGTACAAACAATTAGATATAAGCTTGACAATACAGTTGCAACTGACTCGTCGTCACCATACATTTGTGATACAGAATTTCAGCGGCAACCGTTAGAAGCATTTGAACCTGTTTCTATGGATTTAGTACGTACAATCGTGATTAAGAGTGCACCAAAGTCATGTGAACTTGATCCAATTCCAACATCACTGCTGCTTGAGTGCTTAGATCCTATATTGCCTTCACCAACTGATGTTATTAATCCCTCTCTCTCATCCGGGGAATTTCCATCATTTTTCAAAACTGCCATTGTAAAGCCTCTGCTGAAGAAACCAACACTTGACCATAACGACTTAAAGAACTACCGTCCAGATTTTAATCTCCCATTCATGATAAACATCTTCTATCCCAACTTGTACCTCATCTGAATTCAAACAGTCTTTTTAACAATGTACATTCTGCATATCGCCCTTGCCACAGTACTGAAACTACTCTTTTGAAAGTAGTTAATGAACTTCTCTCTGCTTTGGATAGCGGAAAGATTACAGTCCTCACCCTCATTGACTTGTCTGCAGCATTTGACACAATAGACCATGATATATTACTTCACCGTCTCCAGCATGAATTTGGCATTCGCGATGCACCCTTACTATGGTTCAAGTCCTACTTGGGCAACGGGACACAAATTATGTCAGCAAATGGAATATACTCCAACCCAGTTGATCTATGTTGTGGTGTTCCACAAGGGTCTGTTCTTGGACCTGTTCGCTTCATTGTCTACACTCAGCCTCTCTCAAGTGTCATATATCATCATCCAATGTCTTACCCATTGTACGCTAACGACAACCAAATATACAAAACTAGCCACCCAAATGAAGTTGATGCTACCATCCAAGGTGTCGAGAAGTGTATTTCCTTTATGAAGTAATGGATGACATGTAACAAACTGCAGATGAATGATGACAAAACTGGAGCCATACTGATTACTACACAAAGACTTTCTCATTCAAATCCTTTACCTCAAACAATAAATATCAGTAACACCAACATTAAATTCACACAGTCAATACGAAACCTAGGTGTTACTCTCGACAGTACTCTCTCATTGCACCAACATGTAATGAGCATATGAAAGGCTGCAGATCTTGAGCTGAGACGCATCAGCTCCTTTTGCAATTATCTTTCAGTTGATGCCACTATAACATTAATGTGTTTCTTAGTACTTTCAAGACTGGACTATTGTAACTCAATTCTGTTTGGTTCGTCTCAATAACTACTCCAGAAACTTCAGAAAGTTCGAAACACGGCTGCTCGGATAATCCTTAGAGTACCACCCACTGCTCTGTACCCTATACTGGCTATCCATTCGATCCAGAATCAAACACAAAATGTATTCTCTGTGCTACGTTTCACTGACGGACTCCGGTCCAACATACCTATCCGACCTCACCCATGTGTACACACCAGCAAGATACTTAGGCTCATCTTCTGACACTCGTATTCTAATTATTCCCTCTATGAAAATGAAGTCATATGGACAACGTTATTTTGCACACCAGGGCACAGCAACGTGGAACGAATTGCCCACTGAACTTAGACACAAAGACACAGTGATCTCATTCAAGGGCGCTTTTAAAACTCACCTATTTCGACTGCAAGAATATACTTAAAGACCTAATAATGTTTACTTACCGTAAATATTTTTAGCATGTTTTCTGTTTTCTAATTTCATGGTGTTTGTTTTTTGTAATCATATCATTATGTTTTTTTAGGTGTTGTCTAATGTTGTAAAGCGCTTAGAGCTTCGAAAGATGCCTAATACAAAGTCCTCATTATTATTGTTATTGTTATTATTATTATTATTATTATTATTACCTTAACTGTATAGACTGGACGCGTGGTGATATACAGTGTCATGTCATTTACCCAATTATATTTGTTTCCTGTATCTCACTTTGGATTGCACTGAATTTGATGGTTACACAAGCAATCATCCTGTGTATAAAAAAAAACGACACAAGTGACACCGTCCACATGCTTCTTGAAGAAAATGTGGAATCTGAATGCATGGATATCTGTGTAATTTTTAACCAGATCTTCCAAATTAAACTGCTTAGAAGATGTACTGAAACTAATGTATTGGCTGCATGGTGTTTTGTAAATGTACATATCAGAACTAGAGGGTGTGTCCTTGAAGGTTAAGAGAGTCCGTCCTTGAAGGCTAAGGTAGTTCTTTTCAGCTAATATATTTTGATGTAATATGTTCTTTTTCCACAATTCAGAGCGAGATTTTTCAGGCTGTCGTAAACCTGGAAATGTTTAGTTTCGGGGTAAAATATGTATACCCCTGCACACCTCAATTAAATGGAGAGTCCTTGAGTTTAATGCAACAAGGAGAAAAAGTTCGAAACCATGTTTAACCTGCAGGTTATTACTTTCTTGTAGTTATTTCAACTTAAACCTAGTGAGCCATACGTGATTCTTTTAAGGTACGTTCTGTTTTCCCCGTGATAATTCACTTCATTTTTTATCAAAGAGTCAAGAATTGTGACCTGTTCAAAATATTTCATTTATACTTTCATGACAATAAGTTGGCAGTATATAGGATTTGCTTAAACCATCTATTCCTATACAGCTTCACTTATTAACACTAAATTGGCACTAAGGTTGAAATTAGGACAAGTATATGTGTACTATATAAATTAACATACAGAACGGTCATCTTCCATTTTTTTATTTGGAGAGAGAGAGTGAGAGAGAGAGAGAGTTATAACGTAATCTTCAATAACAACACTTTGACATGACCCTCATGATCCCATTAAACAACAAATTGCATGCTTTATCAACTGTTCTAAAACTGCTTATAAAACTGCTTGACTTCAAAGAGAATACATTAATGTGTATTAAAACTATTTCATCCCAGCGGCGACAGCAATACATAGTCTTATATTATCACATACTGAACGGGAAAACATCAACATCCACTATTACGCCGTTTACGCCTTAAATTACTGTTTGATTTATCCCGTGATCGCATCACACATTGTCAGACTATATTTTGAACGATTAAAGCCCTACGTACATCGAAGTTTGACCGTCTTTAAACGCGATTTTCAACCTTATTAGTTTCAACTCACGTTTAACTGCATTCACTATCGCAATCCAACACCCATCATTTTACAAAACAAAATAAAGAAACCTAAGACCTTTAAACATAATATCATCTTACACATACATGCACATATCCACGATCTATAAAGCATTATCCAAACCTCGGATTATTTTGGTGGTGTCAGTAAATATGCATATATTATACTGATGCTATAAATAGCTATAGGTAATGAAAGCTACTCAAACAAATGCTATAATGGACGTGACCAACAATAATACTAAAATTACGAAGTCGTCACGACATTTCGAGACAAGAAGAAATCTAAAGATTAAATTAAAATGGCAGAGACTACAAACATTAAAATTCCGAACCTAATAGGGACTTCATCTAATACTAAACAAAAATCCAGAAAAAATGTAAACAATAAGTCTCAGACTAAAGTTCCGACACTTTGATGTACTTTAGCTGGGAGTGAAAAAAATGGAGAATAAAATATCTTATAAACTAGGAATATAATATGGACTTTAACGAAAAGATGACAATACAGTCAGAAAAAATGTAAACATTAGTTCACATTGAAAAAATAAAAACGTTCTTTATCTTAGAAACCTATATTTTACACCAAAATGTTCAAACAATTTTATAAATATTCAAATGAAACAAACATTAGACATGGAATGTTAAAAAATTATTGTTAGGCTTGGACATATTTTTGTTAATATTTCAATTTCCGGAAGCATAGATGACATTGAAAACGGCTGCGGGGGTTAACAGATGTCTAAATTTATAGCACATACCACATGAGGATTAAAGCCTAATGACCTTCCAAACAACTACATTGACAATCCAACACCCATATGTGCAAACAAAACGGACGACTGAAAGAGAAGTTATATGATAGTCCCTAATGCACATAACTGCAATCCAACACCCACCCTTAAAAGCAAAACAGGTGATGGTCACTCACACTTACTTATCACACCTACGTATTTATAAACAAATACACTCTCTTACTATCGATCACCAGAACACATGCATACAAACTCATTGGAATGGAGACAACGAATATGTAGTTTTATCACTCAAAATTACACCGCAAGACAGGTTTTTATTACTATCCAACAAGACACATTTTTTACAATTAATCAAACCGTATTTATCAAATCAACACCTATACACTTACATACAAGCTCGTGTGAAAGGCGATGTTTACTGGATTGGATCACTAACATTGCTCCTTACAAACAAAGAATCTTTTCATCATTCAACACTCATCGGTTGAGGGTAGAGAGCTTGTGTTCGTGATGACACATTAGATTGTAGACGACCTTAAAGAGACTTGAACATTATCAGCGCTCAAGAAAAGATTTCACAAGCACTCGACAATGGGACGAGTGAGCTATAAGAGTTACTCGCCCCTGTCCTAGTTATACTCAACACATTACACTGCCCCACTACAGTGCTTACAATAATAGTGATCAAAGGATTATATACAATGTAGGTATGCAATGGTAAGTTTTATTAAAGACAGTATAAGTCTGCAATGGTCTATATGCAATATGGATTTGCAATGGTTAGTTTCATCAAATTTAATTTAGGTCTGCATTGGTTAGTTTCACAAAATGCAATATAGATGTGAAATTGTTAGTTTCGTTAAAGACAATATGGGTCTGCAATGGTTAGCTTCATAAGAGGCAGCACAGTTTTGCAATAGTTAGTTTCATAATGCAATATAGGTCTGTAATCGTTGGTTTCATAAAGGCGATATTGATCTGCAATGGTCATATGCATAAAGAGCAAATGAAAAGACACGGGTTCGAATCCTACCACCACATCATCCTGAGTCAGCTTTTTGATGAGCTCCTGGAGAATATACTTTGTTCCAAGTGCCTCGGCACTAAAAGACTTTCACGTCTTGATATCCTGCAAACAAATGCAATCCAAACCGAAAGTCTTTCGTTTTGGACACATTTGCTTTAAATGTCCCTACCGTTTTTATTGTACAATCACGCTGACGTTATTTTTCAACTGTTCTGATAATATACTGAATTCTACCTATATTGTTTCATTTGATGACTTTCAAGAAGGTTGATCTCTTATTCTTTATGAGCCTTGTATGTAAATTTGTGACACTTTGAATCTCCAAATATCTTTAAAAAATTGGAACCATTCAAGTGCAGAGTATTATTATAGCGCACAACATCTAAAAAGATGAGCAGGAAATTGCATTTCATAAGTCACAAGGTTTCTCCGTAATCTTCGGCTTCGCAATTATGGAATCTCAGTGGAAATTTACTTTCCTGTACCGATACCTTATAGATTTGTTTGCGCTAATTATTGTCTTTGAAAACCGTTACGTCAATTTTGTTTTCGTCTAAATTATTTCCCTGAAGACATAGATACCATAAAGTGTGACAGATATTATGATAAGATTAATTTGTTTAATAGACTAAACGAAATGGAGTCTGCTTGTCGCCGGAAAAATTGAAATTAAACTTTCCCTCATTGAGCTCACTGTATTTTCAGATTTCATGGCGTGACGAATTTGTATAGTGGCAAATGAATTTTCTTTGTAATTTATTGTCATTGAATATCATCAAATGTTGCATCTCTAATCCAGCAAATACAATTTGTGAAATGCATGAACGACGTCGGAAGGACTATTTTTAAGTTACTCCTAGAAATGTTGTATTTATCCTAATGTGCAATAGCGCCATATGCAATAAGTCCTAGCATGGCGTTTCACAGGGGTGATGGGAACTCTACAAAGGAGTACTTGATGTATGTATGTATGTATGTATGTATGTATGTATGTATGTATGTACGTACGGATAGATGGATGTATGGATGTATGGATGCATGCATGCACGCACGCACGCACGTACCTACGTATCAATGTATATGGGTACGTAAAATTCGATTTTGTCTGCATTGTGCAAGCGTGACCCAGTAGTTGATTATAACTGCCAATGTGAACTCACTGTGGGATTCTTGTACACATAAATAAGTTGTCAAAAGGAGAATAAATGTGCGTACATCTTCTGCTGATATGTTTTACTTGAGCTAAAACACAATGCCAATAAATAAAGTTTATGTTGAAATAGATTAAAATATGTGTCAATTATATACTTAACACAGGCTTAATAAAATCTATAAGTAAAAATGTTATATCTTAACTGTGGACAAGCTTCCAAGGTGTCATTATAATTTTCCAGATTCTTTTAAACATTTCTTTTATCAACAGGCAAATGTTTGCAACTGTTTATTTCTATTTCAGGCCATGTTCATGAGATTGACATCTTCAGGCCATGTTCATGAGGTTGACATCGTCGGGCCATGTTCATGAGGTTGTCATCTTCAGGCCATGTTCATGAGGTTGACATCGTCAGGCCATGTTCATGAGATTGACATCGTCGGGCCATGTTCATGAGATTGACATCTTCATGCCATGTTCATGAGGTTGTTATCTTCAGGTCATGTTCATGAGGTTGACATCTTCATGCCATGTTTATGAGGTTGACATCTTCAGGCCATGTTCATGAGGTTGACATCGTCGGGCCATGTTCATGAGATTGACATCTTCAGGCTATGTTTATGAGATTGACATCTTCATGCCATGTTCATGAGATTGACATCTTCATGCCATGTTCATGAGGTTGACATCCTCAGGCTATGTTTATGAGATTGACATCTTCATGCCATGTTCATGAGATTGACATCTTCATGCCATGTTCATGAGGTTGTCATCTTCAGGCTACGTTTATGATATTGACATCTTCATGCCATGTTCATGAGGTTGACATCCTCATGATATGTTTATGAGGTTGACATCTTCATGCCATGTTCATGAGGTTGTCGTCTTCAGGCCATGTTCATGAGGTTGTCATCTTCAGGCCATGTTCATGAGGTTGTCATCTTCAGGCCATGTTCATGAGGTTGACATCTTCATACCATGTTCATGAGGTTGTCATCTTCATGCCATGTTTATGAGGTTGACATCTTCAGACCATGTTCGTGAGATTGACATTTACACCACTTAGGCGACTTTAATATTACTTATTATTTCCTTTATATTATCCTTTCGAAAGCAAAATGAACCGAAATACTGTTCCATCAGTAAATAAAAAATTATTAATGTATCAATTGAAACATGCGAGATACGTGAATGTTACTTTTTTAACGAAGGATTGGGAAACAGAGCCAGCCCAGCGTTCCGGTCGCGGTACAATAGCTAACATAAGCTAACTATAACTTCAAATATTTTCATTTAATGTATCCAAAGTACACGAATCTCATTACTTCACCTTTTTGCATACGTATTTGTGTGTGCATATATTTAATTCCACACATAGCCTAGTACGTCAGTGTCGAAAAAATAAAACCCTGTCTAAGCATGTCGTTTAGCAAAATGTGTTGTATATAGTTGTGACCCCTTTCCTCGCTTTCCTTATCGTCTATACTTGCTTATAAGTCGAGTCAAACAATAAACAACAAAGATCCCGATCTACCTAAGCATCACGAACTTGTAGAGAAAGGTCTGTTTTGTTTATTCTACGACTACTCCTAACAAACTGAACAGACACAGATCTGACGGAGCATATCTGGATCTGTGCAGTTTGCAGTTGGACTCGTCTTAAAAACGAGTATAGACGGCGTATTAACCAGTCATCCATTATGTAAGATTTTTCTATCCTAACTTCACATGCCTCTTCTAACAAACCAAATTGAATATATGAACTATTTTGTTTTTCAAACGTTTTGAGTGAATCATGTAATTACAGGTAAAGGTGCATTCGAAGTGCAGTAGAGCAAACGTATTGTGTCTAAACAGATTTCAACGAATGTATTTTTTTAAAAGGGGTGTTTTGTTTGTTAGGTTTTTTTTGGAGGGTTGTGTGTTTTTTCTCCATGAAATCGAAATCGGGATATTAACACTTGGATTTTCTGACCTTACTTTTATGTAAGATCCACTCAGAAAGAATTCGCTTTTCAATAGATTAAAAGGTTTAATGAGTAACTATATACAGAACTATTTTACATCTTCTGAGCAGTAAAGCAGAGAGGTTAGAATTGAATACAATATTATACGATAGGCTACCGATAATGTTAAATAATTCACCCGTGTCTAAAATCAACGAATTCATCTGTTCTCTGCAGTTCCGTGATCTTAGGCACTCGGAAATTATTCAGCAAAATCGCTATGTAAACATGTATCACTCTTCGCTCTTGTTGTAAGCAAAGGTGTGGAAACCCTTTAGCATACTTATTATATTTCCATGCAAGATTATAGTAAAAATTATTTCCGTGGAAACTCATCACGTAACTGTTCATGAGTGTTTCCCGTCCTGTACCACTGTACAATTAAATCTCTCACAAGCAAATCCAGACATTTAACCTGCTTGCACCTTTAAAAAAAAACAACAACAAAAAAAAAAAAAACACGAAACAGTACGATTTCGATATTTCTTAATATGCTGCCGATATATTTTGTGTGTGGTACCAGCTTATAGAATAAAGTATGCATCGTGCTGAATTAAGAATAACGCGGCCGTTTCAGCAGTGACCAATCTAGTTTTTACATATTTTTAGAACTTTTAAAAAGTTTATTAGCACCGTGTTTCATCATTAATTAGTGTTGCTGAACATATTAACTGACCCCAGTCGTCACATGCAACACGTCATATACCTGACCTAATTAAAAACCAAAGGCATTACTAAAAAAAGGAAAATATACCTTAATGTTTAATTTCAGGGTAAAATACACATAAACATGCACGCTCCATCGTTTTTCTGTAAAATGTTGCTCATCAGGCAAGTATGTTTTTGATGGGATGTATCCTCCCCCAAAATGTCATACTACTCCCCACTGCCACCTCACCCCTGCAATATTCAGCTTGTAAACCCAAGCTTAATAGATAGATTTAAAACTAAATATCCATTGTAATTTGTAAGACAGAAATATTTAGAATATATTGCTATGTATATTTAATTTTTAATTTATAGTTTTTCTCTATGATTATGTATAACTGTATTTTGGACTTGACCCTGCTCAAAATTAAGTTCCTGTTGTTCCTGACTAGAGGCACTGATCTTTTTATTTTGTAAACAAACAATATATAGTTTATATTCGTCTAAGAGTGTGGGTTAAATATTAGAATCATTGTATTAGTCTGAGTCAATGACATTATGTTTTCCATGTTCTTTATTATAATTTTAGAAACAAATTTTACCTTGTTGAAAATTTAGAATTTATAGAAATGGGCTTTTGTCTTACGTCCTGGCTCTTCTTTCGTGTCTTAGAGTTTTTTTTAAAAATATAATCTTGTTTACTTGAGAAATTATTCATTCCTGCTTCAACATCTTTAGGCAGAATCATGTCTTATTGTTGGGTTCATTATTTCAGTTGGGTGGACTTTATTTATTCAAATTATTATTCATGGAAATACAAAATGCTCTTAAATAATATTCTTGGACAGAAGCATTAATCTGGATTTATAGTGAATTCAGACAAGGGCATATTTGATTATATTACCCTGATTAATTGGAAGACTGTTAGCACATCATCACACTTCAGAGCATTTGTGCATTACTACATTCAAGACTACAGGCACACAAAAAAATGCCTTCAGCGTTGGATCGTATTTCGAACACCAATGGAATTTATTTAGAACTTTATTCACTAGGACTGGTGATCGAACTTTATTCACTAGGACTGGTGATCGAACTTTATTCACTAGGACAGGTGATCGAACTTTATTCACTAAGACTGGTGATCGAACTTTATTCACTAGGACTGGTGATCGAACTTTATTCACTAGGACTGGTGATCGAACTTTATTCACTAGGACTGGTGATCGAACTTTATTCACTAGGACTGGTGATCGAACTTTTTAGACTACTTGGGATTTAATTCGCAATAATGAAAGTTCTTTTTAAAAAGTCATTTTGTATTCTAGGGAAATAAATTTTCTTGTTGAATATTGCAAAATTTGTTGATTTTTGCTCTTTGCTATTACTTAGTTTAAGACCATATAACAGTGATAACATTTAAAGGAAAATATATTTGCTTGGTACATATTGAAAATTTCATTAACGTTAATTCCAGAATTATCTTCTATTCAAGCTGGATATGATTTCTTAACAGGACTTTAAAACAAAACAACTTTTTTTAAATGAATTATGCAGTGCAGCTGAGTGCAAAATAATAACAAAATGATGTATGAACTTCAGGTCAAACCAATCCCAAAACACTTCAAAATCTTCACATTAAAGAAAAAGCTGCAACACTTCCAACTACGCCATTTTGATTAAGTCGAAAAGCAAAATCATAACAATAAAGAAACATTCAGGATGCTCCAGAACTGAGATACTATCAATAATGTAGGATTCTGTACTGCCAATGACCTGAAATTCCGATACAAAATGTGAGCATATTCCTGCAAATAAACTGGTAACTGGACGCAACCTTAGACTTGAGAGTCCAGGTAGAAACTTTCATAATTTTGCATGCTTAAAAGTCTCGTCAATGGAAAGTTGTCCTAAAATTAATTATAATGCAAAACATAAAAAATGTATCCAATCTATATTTTTCAGCAAAGAAAAAAATATTACTAAGTATTGGCAACAACAGCAGTCTCGTTATTAAACTTGTTAATAAGTTTGTACTAAACTGCATGGACCATCGGGATGAGAGTACTTAAAATAAGGTATTTAAAAATAGTAAATACAGTGTATGGAGGAGACATCAAGTTCAATATAAGACTCAAGTGTATCCGTCATCACAGATGGCTTTTGCTGGCAACTTAACTTTTGTGTTTATATCTGTGAGGTAACAATGCAGTGTGAATATTTAAAGTTGTTTCTGATGCTAATTGGAGTTTGCTGAGGTGGCTTCTATAGTCAATATTCATGAACGATTCTCTTGAAATTGATCTGAGGAACATACTTTGTTATATGAACGAAATACTTAGGTAAGTGGCGATTCAGCCACTGTATTTCGATATACGTCAAGGCGACGGTGAAGGATTGTTTGAAGATTATTTTTTCCTGTACACCAGGGCTATTTGAAAAGTTCTGAATATTCTTTTTAATTTTTGGCTTATTCAAACCTGTTAATAAATTGATAGTTACTCGTTAGACAAAATAACGTTCTAAAATTGATCAACGACTAGGAGGAAGTTTACAGAAGAATTCTGTCATAACTAACAGTTTCGATGCGAATCAATGCAAGAGGGCACATGTTCTGGAAGACCGTTCTCTTAGTTAGTTGGAAGTGGCTTCTGTAAAGGGAAGAAATGATAAAAATCCTCGAAACACAGAGAAAGATTTTTTAATTATCACAGGCATTAATTCGTCAACTGTTTTAATATATTGAAGAATCATTTGAAACTGAAGATGGGTCCGCATTTTTTGACGGCTGAACAAGAACAGACTCAGTTGAAGTCACCAAACATCTACTTGCCAAATATGTAAACAGGTACATTCAAATGATACATAGTCGGACTGTCAGGATCGTTTTATGCAAAGTGTTGCCGATGTATCCATCTGCTCAATGATAACTCACCGACACATAACTCCGCAGTCGTGACAGACTTTCTGAAGAACCACAGTATTCAAACTTCGCCGTATCTTCCAGACAGCCCTGATTTAGCTCCATGTGATCCTGAATCCCAGTATCATGGAATCGCTAGCGGCAGGTTATTCCAAAGCACCATGTTGTTTTTGGAAGTGTTGTTTTCCACTGTATGAACATCATGCCAAAAAGTGAAAACAAAATGGCGTTTAATAAGTAGATAATCACTGAGAACTTTATTGTACAATTAGTTAAGAACTTGTTCACCCCACCCCCTTCTATCTGTGTTTATGTGTGTGTGTGTGTGTGTGGGTCGATTCTTTGTTGAATCATATCATTTTCATGCGTAAGGTTGATTATCAAACATTTGGTGCTATTTCAATACATGGTTAGAAATGTATGCCCAGCTTTGTCGCACCGATTGTTTCTAACGTCGACTGAACTATTCCAAGAATCGACCCCCCACACACACACACACACACGCACAGATACGAGCAGTGGGGGTGGGTAAATAGTTTAAAATGAAATATTACGTCAGAAATTTCTTCTTCGTTTCTGCGTGAGCAATCCTGTGGTTTTATTCTTTATTTAGACGTAAGGTTTATATTAAGATTCTTTTCCTTGCCGGAAACATCATTTGAAATGCATCCGGATGAGTCACATTTCACATAACAATGGTGCCAGGCCACGTGCAATAACATGAAGGAAAAAATGAATGATTATATCATTATGACATAAGTAACTTCATTTATGTGATATTTACATAGTTCACCGGGTTAGGACACTGAAATATTTTGTAAGAAAAACTGAATACTGAATACAGACCATATATAGTGTACATACGTAGACAACATACATCTTCTGCTGTTAGATCATAATTTATAGGTATGCAACAAACAAAAATACGTAATTTACAAATTATGTTGATTGGTATTTTTAAGCTTATATGACTGAATACAAATTTAAGTAAAAATAGAATTCTCAGTTCATTGGACAAGAAATCGACGAATCGCCACAAACGCATACCTATCGGTATAGCTTATTTTTTGAGACCTATTAGTTTCTTTTGAAAAGGTTACCACTTCACAAGAGACATTTTCACTTGATATTAAAAGTTTCAATGATTAATAAACTAAAGTTATTACGAACTGAATTTATACAAGTTACGTTGGATATAATCTCCATGTGTTGAATTATTTGGGCAGCCGACGTTCTGCTATTCAGACAAATTAAGCACAACAGAGGTTATTACTTCATGGACAAGATTGACTGGTATCCCATTTAAATATCCATTAAACATCAATTGACTGACAACTGATTATTGATACATGGGGTCAATTACACAGTCTAGTCGATAAGAAAAAGGTAGCTTTTTATCGATAAATGTAGATCGTAGTTTCTACGAAGTGCACAGCTTCGTCTATTTGATATTAAGTCACTTCCACCAATTACGTCTTGAAAACGTCTTCGTACATTAGAGTACATGCATACATACGTACATGCATAAAAATATAATATATAGTACAGCCATATTTACGTTACGGTCATATGTATCCCTATGCCATACATAACTTAGGTTACATGTATCCTTATGCCATATGTAGCTTGCTGTTACATATATCCCTATGCCATATATACGTTACGGTTACATGTATCCTTGTGTCATATATACCTAATGGTTACATGTGTCGCTATACGCCTTATGAACCTTAAGGTTACATGCATCCTTCTGCCATATGTACCTTACTGTTACAAATATTCCTATGCCACATATACCTTACGGTTACATAAATCCTTTTGTCATAAAAACATTACGGTTATATGTATCCCTATGTGATATATACATTACGGTTACATGTATCCCTGTGACGTATATACCTTACGGTTACATGTGTCCCTATGTCATATCGACCTCGTGGTTGCATATATCCTTTGGCCACATATACATTACTGTTGCATGTATCCCTGTGTCATATATACCTTATGGTAACTTGTATCCCTATGCCATATCGACCTTATGGTTGCATGTGTCTTTTTGCCATATATACCTTACCGTTACATGTATCCCTATGTCATATAAACTTTACGGTTACATGTATCCCTGTGTCATATGTACCTTACGGTTACATGTATCCCTATGTCATATCGACCTTGTGGTTGCATGTATCCTTTGGTCATTTATACATTACGGTTACATGTATCCCTGTGTCGTATACTCCTTACGGTTACTTGTATCCCTATGCCATATCGACCTTATGGTTCCATGTATCCTAT
The DNA here is from genome assembly GCA_028554795.2 of Sinohyriopsis cumingii. NCBI lineage: Eukaryota > Metazoa > Mollusca > Bivalvia > Unionida > Unionidae > Sinohyriopsis > Sinohyriopsis cumingii. The sequence goes on from CM068824.1 coordinate 162,090,422, forward strand.
TGCCATATATACCTTACCGCTACATGTATCCCTATGTCATATAAACTTTACGGTTACATGTATCCCTCTATCATATATTCATTAGGGTTACATGTATCCGTATGTTATGTATGCTTTATTGATACATGTTAAATATATGCCATTATAGATATATTACTGTTGTAAATACTTTAAATGCACTTATGAATCCATTATTACATTGACTTAGGCTTCATAAGCCAGCAATGTTGTAACGAAGACATGAATCTGCTAATATAGTTCATCACTAGACATAAATTCATATTTAGACATCAGGTAAGTCTTAAAGCTATGTTCAAATATGTTCTATGTACCGTCCATACCCGCTTAGAAGTTGAGTCCAACTATAACATCAATGACCTTTGATCTGCCCGCTCATTGCGCACAATAGATATGGGTGTGTACATTTTGCATTTTGACATGATTCATAAGCGTGTATATATGGTATTTAGACAATATTATTTCACGCTGTACTCAAAATGAATTTGATTTAAAGTTGGTTGAATTTCTTTTCATCCTCCCTTCTTTCACTCTTCGATACAGATAATTCAAAAGCTTGAAACGAGAATTAAACTGTAAACTTGTTTCTTTATTTTTCGACATTTATATGTTTATGACATACTTATCTCGATTGCTGACTGAAGCAAAATTAAACAAACCTAACACCATGCTGACGATTTAATACGACTTCCTTAGAACTTAAAACTATAAAAGGACGTTTTATCACGAATGTAGACATATCATCAGATTCACTAATAATCTATTGACCAAATATTCGATGGTTTGATATATGCAGAAAAAATGAGGCTATAAAAAACCTAATTAGCCTTTGTCTTGATTTGACCGTTTGTTACATATCTACTGGACCTAACTGGAACCGCTGAGCATGAACAATTCATTTGCTAATACTGCCAAGACAGAGCAAAGTTACCACTAGTGACTGGCTACATTACTGAGACAGGGATTGTAAAAGACCTCAGCATAAGAACCTTCACTTCGGAACATGGACGTTTATCTGCGCTAGTAGATTTATAAGATCAATGTTTCTACTAAGACCTGGTTGTTTAGAAATAGATTGGCAACATGTAATGTTAGAGAAGTATTAAAAACATAGAATGGTCCAGTATTATAGTTTTAGAAAACCAAGACGACGACAAGTGAAGCCTAAATATAGCAAGACTAGCGGAAACTTATGATTGCGTCATAAGACGACAAACAAAGGTTACTTATCTTGACACAGTTCTTCCTATTTGAATGAGCGGAAAAATTAGAAGCTAAATCACAAACTGCTAATGTAATATTTCATCAAGTACTGTGGTGTGTAATTAGTTCTGTACACTGCGTTGAAGAATTTAGCAATACAGTGCCGCTTTGTACCCCCAGCTTCTTTTATAAATAAAGAAATCATATGTAATTATAATGAAATAAAGCTGGATTGGTTTTTAGAATCCCACAGGTTTTTTTATTATCCGCAAGCCTCTCGGTAGTAACGGCAATCGCAATCCCCTTCATAAGATGGCCTAGAGCAAACATGTCTAAAAATTGATTACCCGATTGATAGTCATTGCCTGGTATCGATACTGAATGCAAGAAACAGTAGTCTAACTACTCGTCGTTACTCCTGCGAATTATTATCTTCATTTGTCATCATAATAAAAATGCAATCTTTTTTGCTAGCAGTGCTTTGCACTAATTGCTAATTAAGAAGTCTTCTAACACTGAAAAAGCGATGTAATTCATCTCAACTAATCATATGTCACATAAAGTACAGCACAAAAAACTTCCAAGATGAATATCCAAATAAAGAATATTCCGTAGCCATTCATCAAACGACGTCTTATACTTTGATGACATCGTTAAGTGTTCATGCTTGCAGACGACACCTCCGACCGCGGATATTAGTATCGCTATTAAATGTCAAATAATACATCTCATATCATGCCAGACGGGGACGATATACATATTGCAAATTGTATTGTCTACTTGTTGTCGTTATTTATGTCTATATGTAACTAGATATTTTGTCAGCATAACTGTTGATTTGGTTAACGCAATATACTTTTGAGGGAAGAGATATGTCAAAGAGTATATTGATTCCACGTTTTCCACTGGTAGCTATTCTTTGCTTAAAAGTCTATTAATTACCATGATATTTTATAAATAATTACGTCAAAAGTTTTAAATGATCTGCAGAAGAAAAGTTTCACATGACTGTAGTATTCCTTGTCTGGAAGTAATTGAATGTCAAATAAAGATCAGCGACGTAATAGACATATGTTATGTATATTTTCAAAATTACATCAGAAGGTTTCTAGACCGTTCCGGTAGCCTAGTGGTTAGAGCGTCCGCCTCGGATGCGAGAGGTCGCGGGTTAGAACCCCGGCCGAGTCATACCAAATATTTATAAAAATGTAGGCCGATAAATCAGCCCTTATCCCGTGATGATATTGATTTTCGGTTTAGGGGTTGATATCACCTATTCATTAAAAGGAGCAAATGTCTGCAGCCAAGGTTGGCTGCACACATCGGTATACATTTTATACACTTGTCGGTATTTCTCGCGGCTGTGGAGCTACCGTAGGCTGAAAGGTTCTTTTGACAGATACATGATATTTCCGAAGCATATCCTTTGTTTGTTTGGTGACTTGTAGATCCACGTGGAATATCATAACCTTCTGTCCTGTGGCCATTTTGAATTTGGAGCCAGATATAGCTGCTACCAATTACACACTACAGACATCGCAGCGATATGACTGAATTTTTTTAAAGCAACGTTAAAAATCCAAAACACACACTCACAGACAGACACACACAGACACACACACCGACACACACACGCACACACGTTTCTAAAAGTCGAAGATATATGAATATTTGAAAACTCTGAAATCAACATGGAAACATAACTCTTGTCTATAGTTAGCCCCTTAGATGATGATAGCTAATGGTCGGTCTCTTTGATATGATCGCTAATAATCTGCATCTTATATGTAAATGCGAATAGTTAGCCCTTGGATATGACTGATATTTTGGAACGTCTTTGATACAATTGTTAATGTTCGGCCTTTTTTTATACAATTGCTGATGCTCGACATCTTGGATATAAATGCTGATCTTTTAGCCGTTTACACATGCTTACAAACATTCGGCCCCTAGGTTATGAATGATATTGTGAGGCCCCTTGGAGACCAGTGTTAATGTTGGTCCCGTTATGCGTGATTGCTAATAATCGGCCAGTTCTATCACCAGTTCTAATGAACTATGTTCTAATTAAATTTCAGTGGTGTTCGAAATAAGATCCAGCGCTGAAGGTGTTGGTGTACCTGTTGTCTTGAATGCATTAATGTACAAGTGACATGAAGTGTGATGATGTGCAAAAAATCTTCAAATTAATCAAAATAATATAATAGAAAATTGACTTGTCCTAATTCACTATAATTCAAAAACTAATGTCTCTGTCCAAGATTATTACTGAGCACTTTGTATTTCCAAGGAATAATAATTTAAATAAATAACTGCAAATCAAAACTGAGCACAATAATGCAGATGATTCTGCATCAAGATTTAACCGCAAGAACGGGTCATTTCTAGATAAATAAAACTATCAAGACCTCCATCTGACATATGTCAAAATTAGCATTTTCATCTGACATATGTCAAAATTACCATTTTCTGGAAATACTATGACTTAACATCAAAGATCACATAGGAATAAATAGTGATCTAAGCCAATAAAGAAGACAATTTCGCTCTTAAAAATAACATTTATCAATCTGTCTGGGATTAAAAAATAGGCTAACCTGCACACTTTGGGGAAATAATGAACATAATGTCATGTATAGTGTTTCACCTCAGGATAACGATTACGCCAGATACAAACGAGACCGTACTTCTCTATACAATTTCATAAAGTTTCTCTGGTCTTTGGTTTATAGTAATATTTCAACGTTGTTTAATTTGTGATAATTTGCAGCATAAAAATCCCCACCTATTATAAGCCGTTCTGGATTTTTATCATTTATATATTCTTCCGCCAATAAAAGCTGGATCATCAAGAATAGGTTCATAGATGTTTACATAGGTAACTGCAAACTTTTCCAGCTTTCCTACCACAATAAGAATGCTGTCATTTAAAAGCCGGGCATTTTTTTCTCTTGGTCAAGTCCAACAGAATTCCTATCTATGTACTGTTTTAACCGTTCCATCTAAACATGCTTCGCGATTTCATTCATTAAAAGAGTTTCTGGCCAAAGCATATATCTATTTAGTTTCTCACGTATCCATTTGAAATCGATTCTTTGTAGTTTGACTTAGTCCTTCCACATTAGAAGTATATATCCTGATTTATTTTGCATATATTTTTATAAAGTATAGTTTTCCTTCTAGGGCTAAGAGAGTGGCAGAATTACATCCAGTATCATAAAAGCTGACGATAACGAAGAAATGTAGAATGAAAGACAGACTAAACGTTTACAAAGTAAAAGCTAAGATATAAAGTATTTAAAAAAAACATCTAACTTTTCAAAAGCATAAGAAATCTGGTGCAGAAAAGAGGTCAATACAATCATTTGACCTAATAGAGTATAATTCATGACACAGTGTAGTAACTGCGTGTAAAATACTATACTATACTATACTATACTATACTATACTATACTATACTATACTATACTATACTATACCATACCATACGATACCATACCATACTATACTACCGTACCATACTATACTATACTATACTATACTATACTATACTATACTATACTATACCATACCATACCATACCATACCATACTATACTATACTATACCATACCATACCATACCATACCATACCATACCATACCATACCATACCATACCATACCATACCATACTATACCATACCATACCATACCATACCATACCATACCATACCATACTATACTATACTATACTATACCATACCATACCATACCATACCATACCATACCATACCATACCATACATACATAAATACGTACGTAAGTACATACATACATACATACAAACATACATTACATACATACATACATACAGACAGACAGACAGACAGACAGATAGACAGACTGACATTCCTGGAAAAGAAACAGATGGACATCCATTTTGTACACATTCAAGATTATTAAGGATCATACATTTATCTCTTACAACATGTGTGTGAGTGCGTGTGTGTGATTTAGATTTTTAACATAGCTTTAACAATTTTCCAGTCACATCGCTACGATATCTGCAGTGTTGCAGTTTATAGTGATGTCTAGCACTGGGGCATCATGCCCCAGACATGTAGCATCATCTCCCACCCAGTCACATTATCCTGACACCAGGCTGACCAGTCCTAACACTAACCTCTTAATGCTGAGCGGTTAGCGAGGCAGCTGCTAGCACTTTTTTTGTAAGTCTTCGGCGCCACCGGAGCGGTCCAACACACACACACACACACACACACACACACACACACACACACACACACATATATATATATATATATATATATATATATATATATATATATATATATATATATATATATATATATATATATATATATATATATATATATATATATATATATATATATATATATATATATATATATATATATATATATATATATATATATATATATATATATATATATATATATATAATATTAAGGTTTCAACTATTAATCATGTCGGTGATATTTATACCACAATTAAGTTCAAAATACCGTCATACTATCCATATTCATGACTGAAAATTGTGCTAAGTAATGACAGTACTACATGTCAGCTTACCAAACAAAACAACCCTTCAGCCATACGTCAACAGCAAAGGAGGAAAGGTTATATTGACCAAAAAACAAGAGACCATATGAAAAGAAATTTAAGCTAAATCATATGTACTAATTGGAAGAAATTAAGATCTTTGACAAGATTAGTACCCAATGAAAAAGCTTAAAACTGCAAGACGAAACATTAAGAGCCAAACATACAAATCAAAACATCAGACTGTGTGCTGTGTGGCATAACACGACCATACAGTGACGACACGAACTGGTAAGATTGTGTGGCGTAACACGACCATACAGTGACGACACCTGCTGGTAAGACTGTGGCATAACATGACCATACACTGACGACAACTACTGGTAAGATACAGTTTATTATTATGTCAAGACATAGTGACTGCAGAGAACAACGCGGTGCAGGTTTGTGAACGCGAAAGTGAATTCTATAAGATAAAATGTGTCCACAAAATTGATTTTAAATATAAGATAGACTTTCGAAACAAGCATGCAAGCACACTTTTACAAATACTGCATTTTCTGCATTGCCAGGGTCTGATTTTGAAATTATCTTTCGATTCGAAGACGCTGTGAAATTAAATTTCTACATATATTACTACCGTCTATAATCGCTTGGATGTCGTGTATCAAACACGAAAACAGAGGTTACGCATTTAGCTATCAGTTCCCGGATGTGCGCACACATCACAATTTAAGTCAGAGAGAAGAACAGCAAAAGCTGGTAGATAACTGGCCAGATTCAACATCCAGACAGCGGCCCACAGTAAAGGTCGACAAGGGGGGGGGGGGGGAACCGGGGATATATCCACGGAGTCGAGTTCCGAGCCCCGGCCCGTAAGGGGAACCGGGCCAGACAACACTTTTATATTTCATAAGAGTTTCAGTTACCCTGAGCGACAAAACATCTGAAGAAGAAGAAGATGAAGAAGAAAAAGAAGAAGAAGAAGATTAATGATGACGAGAAGGAGGATAACTGTAACGATGACAGGGACTGAAAGCATGATGATGAAGTTGATGGTGGTAAAATAGAGAACTAAACAAAGTAAATGGATCTAAGAAACATAATTCAATAAATTTTAGGAATTAGATTGCCCAACGTATATTTCTACTCTTCTTTCTTGGAAACAACACCACGGGTGGCCTAAGTGGTTAGAGCGTCTATCCGGAATCGGGAGGTCGTGGGTTCGAATCCCGGCAGAGTCATACCAAAGACTTATAAAAACGGTGCTAGTAGCTGCCTCGCTTGAAGATCAGCATTAAGATGTTATTGTTAGGACTGGTCGGCCTGGTGTCAGGATAATGTGACTGGATGGGACATGATTCCACATGTCTGCGGCATAATTCCCAGTACTAGACATCGCTATTAACTGCCACACTGTAGACAAGGTAGCAATATGACTGGAAAACTGGAAAACTGTTAAAACTACATTAAATTTCCAAATCACACCCACACACACATTTTCTTGTGAAAAAACAACAAATAAAATATAAAATTAAACCATCAGACTTCTCTCTAAATAACATCCGTATTTTCAGTAAATTATTAATAATTGGATACCAACTCCTGTTCTACATTATTTTGAAAAATCGGTTAACTATTTGAACAAAACTATAAGTACATAGCATGGATTAACCATAGGCATTGAATAGTAAGTGTATTAAAGGATAATCTCTTCATCATTTCCTTCCCCAACAATTATTCAATTCATTGAGCACATCGAAGCATAAATCTAATCTCAAACATCTGGTTTATGTATCCAAACATATTTCAACAAAAGATCAAATGAAAACTATTTTGATTTCGGATAATATTTTTATCTTTGATAGCTAACCTTAAAGAATATACTATTTAGATTGTGGTGAGAATATGTCCTAATCTTTGTATCAATTCACTTGAACGACTTAATTACTTCATATGTAGGGAAATCCATCAACATTTGGCATTCATGCATTAACTGTCACACAACTGCGAACCCATATAATTCATGCTTGCTGAGTAAAGAAAGAAGGAAGAAACGACAGAGAATGGATCAACCTATTAGATATTTCACCAGTGGCCGCCGAAGCAACCCCTATAACTGCCCCGGGGGTGGGGGGGAATTAACAGCAAACAACCTTTACATTGGAAGGGGCCTCAGAACACGTTTTGCGGAGAGATGGTGGAAGACTTTATTTCTATGTTGCTGGATTTCATTTATATATTGGCAAGCTGAAATATCTTTATTAACAATGTAGACGAGGGGATACGGGAACGCCTTGGTTTCATGAGTGCCATCAAAATTCTTTCTGGTTTTAGCATCTCTTAGAGTAAGAACTGAGTTCGCAAAGTACGGAATAAACCCAGTGTATGGAATACACCCAATGTACGGAATACACCCAATGTACGGAACGAAATACACCCAGTGTACAATGTCTGCCTATTACATCAAACACACTTTTTTTAATTGATCTAACAACAACAAAAACTTGCCGTCTGTACGTACACTATTGACTCAAATCCCTCTAGTAAAAGTACTTATTTACCAAGTCTTTCAGTGTAATAACTACTTCACGCAACTTTTATTCCATTCATTTTTTTCTTCAAACAGTTTGTTCTATGCAGTCTAGTCCCAAAATGTTTATTCTTTGCAGTCGTATCCTAAACTGTTTGTTCTTACCGCTTTAGTATCATGTACATTATTTTATATTTCTTTATATTTTTATCAGTACTATTTTCCTTTTCTATACAATGACACGTAGGCCACGAAAGCCTATACACTAATTCTGCACAACGATGTGTTGTAATCTTTTATATATTTATCCCTTTTTTCGATCCATTGCAACAAACGTGACCTATATATATGTATACAGACACATACATACATACATACATACATACTTATTTCTTTATTTATTTATTTATTTATTTATTTCAAAGTAAACGTTCGACAGTTCGACAAGACACTTGCATTGCTACTCACATACCATCATACAATGGTTTAAGCATTTGTATAAGAAACCCACCGTTTTCTATTGGCCCTATAGTCATTCCTGTTAAATTGTGCAAGTTTAGATCCTGAGTTTTTCTTCCACTCTTCTGTTTATCACAGCTTCAACAAATATCCTTCAGGAATTCTTTAGGCAACGCACAATACTCTTTAATACTATCTGCACTAACTGGCCTTCTCCGACTCTACTAGTTGATAATCTTATATGCGGAAGTGTATGAGTTCCAATACACCATGTACAATAGTCGCTTCCTCCAGAGATACTTAATAGGTTTATGTCCAGAGTTCTCTAACAGGTCTGAATCGTTACTGGCCTATGAAATATCTACAAATAATAAAACACTCCATTTTATCAATTATGAAATCTCGGATTTTTCGTAATCATTTCATTAACAATGTCTACTAAACGTTTATGAAAATGTCAAAGCAACAAAGTTCTTTAACAATTGACCACTCATAAATCAGATAAACATACATAGAGGTGTCTTAGCAACACGTTAAATTATCGATTTACTAACATTAATTATGTATGTACTACCCAGTTATTAACAGTAGTTTTGAACATTTTCGCTAAATAAGCACCATGTACTACAATTCCCAACTTCATCCTGGCTACAATGCATTCGTGTGTGTGTGTGTGCTTGAGACAACCCAGACTGGTACGGTTCTTCAGCGTTGGACTGTAATTCATTTGTCATTGTCAAAGAAGACAAATATTATGACTGATGTTGCTAATCTTGTTCAAACCTTTTGTAATGATACCCACAGGTAAAGATGAGACACTGTACGCTATGACCAGTCTAGAAATCGTCCGGAATACGACCAACATAAAAACGTCCAAAAAATATCGCCCACTCCTTGCTTCTGAAAAACGAGTTCAATGACATGCATCAGACGTTCTATTCTAATACGTATAATTCATTTACTACACTAATATTTCCTCCAAACATTAAAGATTTGTTCAAACTTGCATATTACACTTTAATGAAGTATGTAACCTTTACTAGTTGCCTCTCTAGTGTTGTAATTGCTTTGCTGCTTTAAAAAAAATGATCGAAACTATTATTAACGTTTACGGTTCTTTAAGTTTAAATTTTCCTATGTATTACATTTTCAAACTTGAAAACATATTCTTCCCTCTGCCGTCTCTATTGGTCCATAGTTTTATGAAATGGTGGATGAAACAATGCCGTTTGTATTGGTCCAAGCCTTTATGTAGTGGTATATGAAACCATGCCGTCTCTATTGACCCATAGCTTTATGTAGTAAGGTGGATATAAACCATGCCGTCTCTATTGGCCCATAGCTTTATGTAGTAGGGTGGATGAAACCATGCCGTCTCTATTGGCCCATAGCTTTATGTAGTAGGGTGAATGAAACCATGCCGTCTCTATTTGCCCATAGCTTTATGTAGTAGGGTGGATGAAACCGTGCCGTCTCTATTGGCCCATAGCTTTATGTAGTTAGGTAGATATAAACCATGCCGTCTCTACTGGCCCATAGCTTTATGTAGTAGGGTGGATGAAACCACATTGAGATCAATGCAATATTTAGTTGAGGACAAATAATTTTTTTCATATATAACGATTATAGGTAGACTAATGCAGACGAGTTATGCTCTTACTTAAGGCGTATTTAACTTTCATTTTATCAATGTTATCAAGATTAAAAAATAAACTCTGAATCGGGATGTCATCCTAATATTAAAACGTAAGATCGGACCTCCTACATGTCTGAACCATATTCATCTGAAGCATGCAATATTAACAGTTCTCGTCTGCTAATGACACGTTTCATTTGTAGAGGTTGTAGAGGTTGAAAGAGGTCAAGTATATTGCAAATGGAAAAACGGCACAAAGGTGACAAGAATTCTGTTTAGACTGCCTGCGAGGAAGGATGGATCAGATTTTTTTTATCGATTCCTGGCGAATGACGAAATGAATATCAAATTTGCACTCAATTATTTAGTTACGAGGTAAACTGAATATTACGTTTTGAAAAGGGATGAAATATGATCGATTCTTCTCTAAACTCTGTTTATGAACCTTCTTAAAAAGAACCAAAACACATACTTTATAGAATACTATATGCGTGCATTTACGTGGACGATTCAACACTTGGTAAAAACATTTAGAGAAAACAATAAACTATTAGTCATTTAAGTTAGCATGTAATGTAACGAAGGTTGCGTGTATGAACAAAGTCTGTACATTCTATAGCAGAAACACCTCAGAGCTGTCCTTTTATTGTACTTTTCAATTTTGACTGACGCCATTCATCCGGATGGATGCTATGACCGTACGTACCGCAGTCGGAGAGACCTGTGACCGGTCACTTGCTATTACCGCTACGCTATTATTGTAAGACTGGCTGCGTTTTGCGGGTTTCATGCCATTTTCAGCACCTGATAGGCTATACAGGGCGACCAGTATGTTTAGTGGAGGAAGAACCAAAGAAGACCCCGGGAAGTACCATCGTTCCACTGAAAGCTACTGGCAAGCTTTATCACATGCGCAGGTTGGCCGAGCCATGGCATGAACCCAAGCGGACGGAGGCGAGATCTGAGTGATCTGTAAACGCCAGCGCCTAAGATCACTCCGCCATTCCGGGCCGCCATTAGTATAAGGCAGCAAGCATACACTTGTTACCAACCGCTTGGGTGGCCTAGTGGTTAGAGCGTCCGTCCCAGATGCAGGAGGTCGCTGGTTCGAACCCTGGCCGAGTCATATCAAAGACTTGTAAAAATGGTACCTACAGCTTCCTCGCTAGACGATCTGCATTTAGAGGTTAGTGTTAGGACTGGTCACTACAATGATAAATTTTGGATGCTGGGTTTTTCATTTTGTTAGCGTTCTTTATCAATATTATTTTCGTTCACTTAAAAGACATTACCTTATACTCGATGAAATTGAATGCAACTGTGTTTCGCGACAGATTAGATTTTTCCTTCGGTGAGAGAAATTTAAAAACTGCAGTGATAAGACGGAATTTTGAATGTGCATTGTTTTAAATTCCGGTACACAGAGATTTTTCTATATTTTTAATAATGTCCTGTCTGCTGAGAAATTGCAAATGATAACATCGACGTTTATCATGTACGAAAGCTTTCGTATCTAGATAATGCATAGGAAAGACAGATGTGAAGGACTTATAGGGAAATATTTGAAAAGTATTTTCATGAGCATTAGTAATAACTGAAACTGATTTTGAATGCAGTATATATATTTCAAAGGAGGGCAAGGACAAATCAATTGTGTATTTAAATTTTGCAACAAATGTCCTCATCCAAAAAGCAACAAACAGATGAGTTGTGATTGATGAGTAGCTTTAGAACAAAATTCAAAAAGGCACTTTTTAAAATCTAATTATATCATTTACCCCTGGGAATTACCTCTGTAAACGTTTTATTTTTCATTGATCAGTGCTTCAGAATTGACCAAGCCTTGAATTGTATAGTTATGCAACATACAGTCTAAGAAAATAAGCAGTCCAATTTTCACATCCTTTCCCAAAAGTGTGATCCACATCAACCAAGTTTTCTTTCATGGTAATCCACATACAATCTTCTGCTTAGAACATCAGCGTATATATCCGGCTCTAAAGGACACACGGTACCAAGGATACGAAAAAATGGGAACCAGCCTGGAAATGTGTGAACATAAAATAGAGTATATATGGGTTTGGCTGAACACGATTGGTTAATTCGTCAACACAGAAGCTGACATCCAGGTTTCATCTATACTGATAAATATAGGTTTGACCATGAGCACTCAAAAATATTAAGTTATTGAATTTTTGATATCATGGTGTTTGCATAGGTTTACCATGGGAACTGAATTAGTACTGCGAGTCACAGCAATACACAGTGACTCCACATATGTAAGTGCAGTTAACTTTACTATAAATGAAATCATATGGTTCTATGTGTGGATGACAAGCAAAATTAATACCTTTAGTAAATCATAGAGTAACTTCCAGTGGGATGTTAAACGCATATTCAGATATATCAACTGTTGCCAAGAAGGGGGAGGGGGAACAGTGTGTAGATTTGACTATGTTAAGTGGAGTGTTCATCACTTTGGTTTATATCTAAGCGACGCATATATAAAATGTATACAATTTACCATTTATAGAGTAATTACAGTAAACAATATGATATTTCCTAGTTCTGTTTTGAAACATAATGCTTCAGATATGATCACTTTGGTCTCTTCCACCATTCTTAATGATGATGACCTTTCATGACTTTTCATCCTACTAATTTCTTTCAGTGAATGTTTTGAAAGTTCATATTTTGCATTTTAATAGACTTATTTCTACTTTACTTTAGTTTTAAATTATATGTCTTGGGGGAATTTTAGGTATTTTTTGTCATTTAAATATCTTTTTATGTAATAATACATGTACATATAGATGGTTACCTTGACCTTTTACTCATTAATTATGTAATATGATAAGGATGGTAAAATATTTCAGCATTCAATTGAAGAACAATAAATGGTGATATTAAAAAAGATGATTCTTATTAAACAGCTTTATTTTAATATTTTATTCTGATTTTCCTAAATAAAGCTCAGATATTTAAATGTTGCTTATATGTACCGTTGGTCTTTAGGTTAAGATCAACTTGCAATATAATGTAATATTCACAAATGTAATCTTTGACAAGCAGGACTATGCACATTGCTTACTTATGTATTGAACTACTATTCCTAGGACTGTCAAGAAAATCAAGCGTGGATATAGAACACACGGTACTAATGGTATGGAAAAATGGGAACCAGCCTGGAAATGTGTGAACATAAAATAGAGTATATATGGGTTTGGCTGACCATGATTGGTTAATATTGTAAGTTATGTTTTAGGAAAAATAATCTTTTGAGAGCTTATCCTAGATGTAAGTGAGAAGAAAAAAATAAAGACATTGTTTTATTGATGGAATTTCAGTCCTTTATCAGTCTTGAGTTTGGAACACTCATTACTAAAATTAGCTCTTGACTCTTTGGTGCGGAACTGAAAGCACATGTTTCAAACACATGCAGGCCCAGAAAATGCCGCGGCTCATATTCTTTCTTCAACACAGAAGCTGACTTCCATGTTTCATCTATACTGATAAATATAGGTTTGATCATGAGTCATGAGCACTCAAAAATTTAAGTTATTGAATTTTTATATCATGGTGTTTACATAGGTTTACTATGGGAACTGAATTAGTACCGTGAGCCCTAAAGATGCACTGGACGAACTCGGTTCAAATCATTGTCTTGTACCCTCCTCGCTTTTTTCGAGGTTAAAAGAGAAAAAGGAGGGGGTGTTTGCGTACAGCGACGTGTATGTCTTATGAACGATTGAATGACCTGTACAGCATTTCGTTCCAATGGATTAAATAGGCTGCTTAGTTAAACACGTTTTATATTAACGTTCGATTGGACATAATTTGTAATAAAGCATGTATTTGTAATAATTTATAAATTTGTGCAGTTGCCATTGAGTAAAAATACATATTGTTTTCTCTTTGTGTTTTATCTATAAAGGGTACAACGTATGATGCCAATAAACAGGCAAAAATGAAGGTATAGAAACACATACATGAATCCAATTTGCACGGTTTCTATCGATATTATTTTTAATAAAAGACAATGATATATGACAGAATTTTGTATGACGTTTTGATGATAAATTTGAATATAATCTCACTTTACCATCCCTTTAATAATATGGTTCCGATGTCGCAGTGGTGGTGGTGGTGGTGGTGCCAGTGGTAAAATACTTAAACGAAAATGTGTTCGAACTGTACTCATTGCATTTTACCTATAATGGAACGTCCTTACCCCAGGCATCGTTTAAAATATTTTCTTTTCTGCGTTGATCGACATCTGCCACGCTTGGATCTGCTATATTTAACTTGTAACGAGCCCCCTCGAAGTGAATGTAAGCCATATACCATAGGTGCCGATGCGGAAACAATATTGGACGGCAGAGTGCGGAACAAATTGATATTTCTCATGCCAATGTTGGTGAAATATAATCGTTTCTTTTAGTCATCGCAAGAAAATGACTTTATAAGAATACCGCTATGTAACGATCCCTGCATATAATGTATGTATAAGGTACAATCTCTATTTGCTTGCAGACGAGTCTAACTGTAAACTGCGTAATGCGCCGGCTGATCTTGGTCTATGGAGATTGTTAGAAGTAATCAGTAGAACAAATACCATCGACCCTGATCATTATGCGATAGCAGATCAGGATATATGTTGTTTGCCTTTTAACTCGACCTATAAGCAAATATAGATGGATTGACTTTTATTGTATTATTCATCATTTATCAATTAACCTATTAAACGGACAGTTAATGTATACTAATATGCAATTAAAAAGCATCTGACTGAAAATGGACACCAAATTTTTCATAAAATTCTTGATCTTCGTTTATTTTGCTGACTCTCGCATCAGTCTTAAAAATAAATACCAAACAAACAAATAGGCAACGTGTAAAAACTATTTATCTGTTAGTAATTCATTAATATCTTGCAAGGAAACCTTTACTAAATGCATTTTCAGCCACAGGCTAATTGATTTATCTCAAGCTCCAATAGATCAATCATCAACTCATAACACATTTTTGTGTTTAATTTTCTTCTATTTCTGTGATTATCTTTCTATTCAAAAACAGTGATTATTTTAACTCTTTTTTTGGGATCCATTTTAATGAAATTGACGTTTACAGGTGAAATGATAGCGTGTTGAAAATTACAATTCAGTTTTACTTTTAGAAAAGAGTATAAAGTACCCGTTAAGCCGTCTTGAAAAGATGCGCATGTATGTTTTAGGATTTTTAACGTAGCTTTAACAATTTCCATCATATCGCTAATATGTCAACAGTGTGACAGTTTATTATGATGTCACGCATTTGGGCATCATGCCGCAGACATGTAGCATGATGTCCCACCCAGTCACATTATCCTAACACCAGGCCGACTAGTCCTAACACTAACCCTTTAATGCTGAGCGCCAAATAAGCAGCTGCTAGTCATCTGGAAGAAACTGTGAACGATATTATTACATTCGTTATCGCTCAAAACCTTTGATGATCGATAGTAATCGACATGGGAAGTCATGTGTGGCCAATTATGTCCCAAAATGTTTTGACCTGGTTGGCAATCATACGTTTCGATCCACTAAGGTAACACTCTGCAGTTTCGTATTTTGCAGTAGGTTAGATTTTTAAGAAAAATAATTTCCCTGGTTTTTCTCACTGGTTATACTGGCTATTTAAACATTATCTTGCTTTATATCTTATGTATTGTAAAAGAACTTTAATTCCCTTTAGTTTTGTGCATGATTGATGGGTATTATTTTGGCTTATTGAGTTTACAGCTTGCTCTTGCTTTTGATGTGCAATTATTAAACAACTGCTTGCTCATAATTTTCACTTGCTGGACTTCAGTGGTAAATTGTAAAAAAAAAAAGAAAAGGCCGATAACATGTTTAGGTTTATATATTTGGTAACTCATTCATTGAACTGGTTTTGTCTAGTCTGGTGAAATTCGTTTTCCTTATGTTAATAACTGTTAAAGATAGTGTACTTTTGACTAATTTAGGATTAATTTTCGCGCACAAGGGAGTAGTCGTTTTTGTTAGCTGTGTGCTTAGATTATGTGCAATTTATACAAATACAATATTCAAAGAAATTTCAGCCACAGTACATGAAAGTAACATAGAGGTATACCGACATTATCTCCACTGTGCAAGTTGCAAATGCGAACAACTTCACTTTACATCTTCCATTCTCTCATGAGTTCATATTATCTGTAGAGAGTCCCCGAAACAGCGTTTACTTTGCAAACTCTAGCTTTTTGCTGACCAAATCTATCTTTGGTGTCAGTTTACTGTCTCATAAGTAAAACTACACTAATAATATCAAAAATAACTTCGAGATAATCAACAGAAAAGCAAGTAATCTCGCCCCGCCTTCATTCTTTTTTTATTTACACGAAAGAGAACCATGATATCAAACGCTATTATTTTTAAACCAAAGTTTCTCCATAAAATAATGTAGCAAGAAAGTCAGAATTGATTATTGAGCACTAGCACAAATGATGATTTTGTTGTTTAAGATAAGAAAATCGGTGTAACATTCTAAAAGTCATCATTACATAGAAATTATAAACCCCGCACTCGTAACAGGAGCAACTACTATTAAATATATTGTTCTGTATATCTATATTTTGTCTCTTTCTTTAGTGCATGACCGCAGATGGCAATGAGCTATAAATAGGTGTTAACAATTTTTAAAACCATTCTTAATAGTGAACTTGTTTACAAGCTTGTGGCATTTCCCATCGGATGATAAGGTCAGGTTGATTCTTTTGCGAAGAGAGATATTGTGAAATATATCACGTGGAAAATCTCATTTCCGATATCTCGATATTTTGACATAATATCCAAAACATTATCCAAACAAAACTCGGATGTTGAGATATGCATGGTTCTATTGGCATGAGCCTATGTAGTTCGTTTGATTTTTCAGCTCTGTCAGAGCATCCAGTCAGCAGCAGATATCGGAAACACGATGGCATAAAGAAAACAATGGGTCCCATGAAGAAAGTGACAGCACCACTGAAGTCTGCCGCAGACGATATCATCCACGACAAGGGTAAGCAGATGGAGCGATAGTGGAGTACTACTCTGAACTGTACTCCAGAGAGAACCACGTGACCAATTATGCCCTTAACGTCATTGAAAACCTCCAGCTCATGGCCAAACTGAACGAGAAACCTACTGTGGCAGAACTAAAGAAGGCCTTAGAGAAACTGTCGTTAGGTAAATCCACAGGGAAGGATGGCATCCCAGCAGAAGTCATCAAGTGCGGCTGCAGCGTGCTTCTCATACACCTGCACGACATCCTCTGCCAGTGCTGGGATGAGGGTGCAGTTCCTCAGGACATGAGAGATGAAAACATCGTAACCCTGTACAAGAATAAAGGCGACAGAAGTGACTGCAACTACTACAGAGGCATATCCCTTCTCAGCATCGTGGGTAAATTCTTCGCACGCGTCATCCTGATCAGACTGCAGACGCTTGCTGACAGAGTGTATCCAGAATCGCAGTACGGGTTCTGCGCAGAGAGGTCCACAAGCGACATGATCTTCTCCTTCAGGCAACTGCAGGAGAAATGCAGAGAACTTCACAGACCCCTCTTCCTGGCCTTTATAAACCTCACCAAGGTGTTCGATCGGGTCAGCAGAGACGGACTCTTCACAATCCTGGCGAAGATTGGATGTCCTCCAAAGCTGTTAAGCATGAACTAATCTTTCCATGATGACATGAAAAGCACAGTGCAATACGATGGCTCAACATCCGACCCCTTCAACAACCTCAGCGAACTGAAACAGGGTTGCATCCTAGCCCCCACGCTCTTCGGCATCTTCTACGCTGTTCTGCTCAAGCATGCCTTTGGAACGTCCACAGAAGGGATCTACCTGCACACGCAATCAGACGGCAGACTGTTCAACCTGGCACGACTAAAAGCAAAGAGCAAAGTGCGTGAAGCAACCATCAGGGACATGCTTTTCGCAGACGATGCTGACCTAGCCACTCACACAGAAGCTAATCTACAGAACCTGATGGACCGCTTTGCTAATGCATGCGATGAGTTTGGGTTGACCATCAGCCAAAGAAACAAACGTAATGGTTGTAATGGCTCAGAACGCGGACTCCCAAGCATCGTCATCAACAACTACGAACTTGAAGTAGTCAGTCAGTTCACCTACCTCGGCGCTAGCATCACCAACAACCTATCGCTTGATGCTGAGCTCAACTAGCGGATTGGAATGTTATCAGCAATTCTCTCCAGGTTGTCTCAGAGAGTGTGGAACAACAGCATGCTGACCCTGAACACCTAGATCTCCGTGTTTCGTTCCTGCGTGTTAAGCACTCTCCAGCATGCCAGTGAAACCTAGACGCTTTATGCCTCACAAGAGAAAAGACTGAGCGCCTATCACATGCGATGTCTTAGACGCATACTTGGGATCACCTGGAGCGATCGAGTAACAAACAACGAGGTGCTTGAACGTGCCAAGATTCCCAACATAGCCACACTCCTCCGCCAACGTCGCATCAGATGGCTGGGCCATGTACGTCGGATGGGTGACGGACAGATCCCCAAAGACCTTCTTTATTCGTAACTTGTCTGTGGCAAAAGGTCCATCGGACGGCCACATCTCCGCTTCAAGGATGTCTGCAAGCGCGATATAAAAGCCCTTGACATCGATGTCAACACCTGGGAAGAGCTCGCTCTAGACAAGTCCTGGTAGCGACACGCTCTGAGAGTCAGCGAGGACGCTTGCTAGCTGACGACAAGCGATCTAGGAGGAAGAAGAAGTAGCTGTAACACACACCAGACCCAACCTTCAAGTTCAGCAAGGACTGTCACTCCCATGTTGGGTTACATAGCCACAGCAGACGCTGCACAACCATCAACCGGGACATCTCTCATGGGCGCACTTCCATCGGCTCTTGAGACTAACGGATGTCACCAACATGAAGTTCTTTTGATTTTTGAAGATTATTTTATCGTGACAATCTCCTATCCACAAAGGATGTTGGGTTGTAGCGAGATTACATCTTAATGATTTTCTCCTTTCGCGTGAAAACTCTTATAATTTCAAATGGTAAAGGTCCTCAAGATTTGTTATTCCGGTATTAACTTATCAAGAATTAGGTAGCCATACAAGCCCTGTTTACAGTTAAAGAACAGACATAATGGTTTCACATTATGATCTTTTTCTCTACATCATGGCAAGCAAAAAGTGACAACACTTTGTCGATCAGGGACGAAAGGACAACCCCAGTTAATGAGTGCTCAAACAGAAATCTTTTGTTTCTGACATTGATGGAGAATAACCTGACACACGTCAAGTATTAGGTTTGCAAACTACAGAACGTACTCAAATCGCAAAGTGCGCCTATTACAAAAAAATACTTATGCAAACTTAAATTGATCTCATATTTCTCCAGGTATATATTTAATTACTACGTATTTCCTTGCAATAACAGATTCGTAAGGACGCAAAAGTCACTGAATACTCCAAATTCAGAAATGTTATATATCCCAGTTTTTTTTACCGTCTCGCCTCAAGTGATCTGTCTGCTTTGGCACTACAAATGCCGAATAGAAAGCATACGTGGGTGGTTCAGTCTATTACTTTCACATTAAGTCAAGATTTTTATTTCATGATATCTTGCATTTTGAGGAACTGTTCCGTCATTCCAGTGCATTTTTGTTTTAAGACACATACGAAATAGAAACTGCCAGTCGAAACACTGTGATTGAAGAATATCACCATAATGTAATCCGGTTCATCACATCCAACGCGTTCATTTATCCACTATCCACATCAGATGCAATTTATTTAATAAAATCTTTGGAACTATTATGTTTCCTTTGGTGTGAAACTACTTCTCAGACGCCTTTTGTTTGCTAATGTTATTTTGTGTGAAATGTTTCTTTCATAATTAATGTTTTGAACTTGAATGACATTATTTTAGCAGTCAGACCTTTAAGCAGATTGATTCATATGCTTTTTATCAAGGACCATTTGATGAGAAATTCAGAAACCATTATGTATTTGAGTATAACGAGACAGCAGTTTCATATCAAGTCTGTCCCACTGTGAACTCCATTTCGCGTGTACTGTACATATTTTTGCATAGTAATTATATTACAACTTTATGAAGACGATATGATAAGTTTACTATGGTCAAGGTGTTATTTTTTTTATTAATACTCGCATCCATTGTTACAGTTTAAGAATCAGTCAAAGATGATTTGCTATGGTTCAGGGAACTATCGATATGATCGATGGTTTGGGAATGATTCACAGAGCTACCATGAGTAAAACCGAATTCGAGTTCCAGAAGTATATATCCGAAACAAGAATCACTGAGTCTATCTCATTGCCTGAGTCGTATCTCATTGCCTTGACGATCTTACGACAGCTTTTTTTCTTTTAAAGAATTCAAGTCCAAAAGTATCGATGTAATTCGCATTGAATATTAGTTACGTTTTCACTTAGGTTCATAACTTTGCTAAACCATGAATTTTTCACGTAAGTAAAATACACACAACATGTTATATGATTACATTATATTTTTGTTAATCGTGAGTGTAATCCTAGATTTTCTACTTCCGATTTTAATCACTGTCTTACCCGCGTTGACCAAATCGTCTAATCAACAGACTGTTTAATAACTGTTCGTTAAGATCTACAAAATTATACTTGAACTCGTCAGAATAAGGCGTTCGCATACGAGTTGTGCATAAAACATATGTGCTATGACAGCCACCCTCTTTTTCTTCTTTTAAGATTTGTTTTCAAACCTTAGGTCACGCAATTTCGAATCCTCTTAATTTCTTTTGATATATATTTGGTCATCAGAGGTATATCCTTTTCTAATTGCTTCCAAACACAATTATTTTATCAACCACACGATAAAACGTTCTTCACTAACGCTTTAGGCATAACATCCCTCTTTCTACCAAATTGTTTACAAAAACACAAGGCCACCATTCCTAAATATTCTAAGGGAAACATTTGACCACTACTACTTAACTCTTCATTTAAAAAACAAAAACAACAGCGACACTAGTATCTAGTTTTCTAGTTTTCAAAATCTATACTTTTACTTTCAAAAATACCCTTAAAAAACACGTAACTTGTATTACCTAGCCAATGATTTCTTTTTCAGACGCCACCGTGACCTTATTAAATTTGACAAGACGAAGTCAGAACTTACAACAACAAAAATACTTATATCATAGAAACAAAAAGACAGACAATAAACAATCACACCTAAATAAGCAGTAATCAGACTCCAATAACCAGTAAACAAACTCCAATAACCAGTAATCAGACTCCAATAACCAGTAAACAAACTCCAATAAGCAGTAATCAGACTCCAATAACCAGTAAACAAACTCCAATAAGCAGTAATCAGACTCCAATAACCAGTAAACAAACTCCAATAACCAGTAATCAGACTCCAATAACCAGCAATCAGACTCCAATAACCAGCAATCAGATTCCAATAACCAGCAATCAGACTCCAATAAGCAGTAATCAGACTCCAATAACTAACACACAGACTCAAATAATAAACAATCATACTCAAATAATCAACATTCAGACTCAAATGACCAACACACATACCCTAATAACCAACACTCATACTGTAATAAACAACTCAATATCAATGGCTAGTGTCATACTTACAGTTGACAAAAGAAGTAAGCAGGTGTTCCCAACTAACAGAAATAAATTATGCCCATGTTACGACCAGAATACGCATTGATTTCGACGTTTTGTATCGGAATTGTCAGACTTATTTTCTGTGCCACCGGTAAGACTTGAAATCTTTCTTTAAAACAAGAAAATGTCATGAAATTACTAAGACCTGTTACTTAATTAAGAGAACATAGCTGTGGGTAAGGAATAATTCAGAATCATGATGTCCTGCTTACGTAATGCAGATTTGTTTTATAGGGGTTTATGGAAGCTTCGACTGCGTGTTCTATTAACTTTACTTGTGGGAAGTTAGTATTTTGTGTTGATATTATTAATAACACCATTAATATAAGTTTATTATTAAAGTTATAATTTTGTAAAATAATGTCATTGGACAGCGGAGCCTATACAAACGGCACAGAAACCTTACATGATAGATTACAGTATAAGTAGGATCCGCTGACTCTTACTTAAGCCCTGGGTCTAAATGTTGAATATATTTAACTGGTTGTTTGATATCTTGTTGAATATCTTAATATGCGTGTTGATTATCTGAGTCTGTTTGCTGGGTATCTAATTCTTGTTGTTTCTATTACAAAGCTGTTGTTCTTCGTAATGATTAACTTCGTCTTGTGTAAGCTATTTAAGTACATGGTGGAGCAAAAAAGCAAGCATTAGCTAAGAAACTTTAGCAGCGTGTCTCTCGAGTTTCTGTTTACTTTTAAATTATATGTTCAAAATAGATTGTGTTGCTTCAATTTTTGTTTTGGTTTGGTTGTTATTTAAAATTCTAGTGTTGATGTTTTTAGCGCCAAATTCTTAGTTAGAGGAGTAGTTAATTTGGATTTGGCTGGTGTTATCTAGATGATGGCCTCCCTCGATATTATAGCCCGGTGGGAGTGGAAAATTATAATTTCAACAGAGAACTGAGCAAGACTATTGGGAAGAGATAATGCAGTACCAGCCCCCTTAGACAAGAAAAATAACCAAATTGAATCAATAACAATTAATAGCGGCAACTCCAATTCATTCTAAGTTATGTTAACAGAATTTAATAACAGCATCTAATTTGGATTTATTTCATCATAATAACGAGTGGTGAAAAGAGCGCAATCTCCACGACTGATTGCACCACCTTCCTCCCTTGACCGTGTATCAACGTCTTCCTATTTCCCAGAGCATTCCTATTCTCTACGCTTCACCCCTTCCTGAACATCCTAGTCCTTTATTCTGAACTCGTCACTTCTTTTTTCGGACTTCCATCTTTGTACTGTCTCATCTCTCCCCAGAAAGCTGTTCCTTAAAGGGCAAAATTTCCTTTAATCTCTGTATGTACCACTTTCTACATGTACATAAAATTCCCTAACTTACGTTACTCAGAAGCATACTAGCTATCCACCCTGCAGAAATTCTGAACTAATCCGATAGAACATCACCCCCGCTTCACAGCGACCGGCCGTAATTACCATGTTAGCGGTATATCAAACGTTACGTATCTCTTTACCTACGCTACCACAAGTTCGATGACTATTGCATAAAATTCATAAAATTCTAGCTCACAGCAATCCCTAACTTACAAGATTATTTAAACATTACAAAATCAGATATAAATATGCTATTATCGTTAACTCACGATAACCAATATCGTTTTAACAGACCAAGAAAATTATTTCATACAACCCTATGAAATCTTACACATATGAAAACTTGGATAGCATGCAATCGTCAATTCTATAAATGAACTAGTAACTGTAAAATTAAAGAGATAAATTGCATAACAACTCTAGCATCAACAGATTTCCATGAAATTGAATAAACGAAACATAATATGGATCCTAGTCATATCAAACACATTTGCACAAATCAATCAATCAAAATAGAAGATTTCGTGGAAAATTAAAATCGCGTACCTTAATGCTATTCTCTTTGAGAAACTGTGCGTCCTAGCACTAAACCCTTTCTTTTCTTACAAGACAGCCACATGGTCCCCTTTTACTGTTTAACGAGGAAAGCGCTTTTCTTTTTAGGCTTCACCCGAGTCAGACTTCTCATCTCTCAGGATATTTAAGACGAAAGAATTTCGACCAAGGTCGGCACTTTAAATTCACATTACTTTCAAAGTGTACGCCTTAATTTACTCTGGCTAGTCGTAAGCAGCGGTTCCTAAATTATCTCAAGATAATCATTTCTTTCGTCAGATTTTAGACAGACTAGAATCTGTGAACTACGGTGCAAATCAATTTATTTCCCTTTGAAAATGATAATTTGACATGGGTTCCTATCAAGCGGTTACGGTTTGATGCTCAAATGTTTACTTTATCAGAACAGCGTTGCAATGCCCTGTTCAAATCTCACTGGGTCCCAAATGCTAGTCTTTCAATTTTTAACACTGACTGGGGGGGGGGGGGAAGAAGAAAGGTCGGAGTGACCCTTCAAAAAGACTTTTCTGGCTTAAATGTGATAAAATTTTAGCGCTCAATGCATTCAACTTCAAGGTTCAACACAATTCAAAATTGGACACTTTACAATGGCTTAGGGCTTTTACGATATCTTTGAATGTTGGTGGCACAGTTCATTTTTGGTGATTTTGTTTTTGCTGTAAATCTTGGTGGCGCAGAGATTTTACGAAAACAGTTGGTAGATAAATGAGCGAGTGGAGTAGATTTTCTTGGTTTGAAAACAAATATCTCTTTGACCTTGCGGTGGGTAGAGTTTGGTGCCTCACACAAATTAAAAGAAGGATAATGATGGTGACCAGAATTTTTATTAACGTTTGGAGGATGGCAGAAAGTTGGTCTATGATTTGGAAAGGCGAAATGAAAATAGATTAGATGAGTGATTGGGTGTCTTAACATCTCGATTGTTTTACTACTCATAAGCATACACAAACAACAGTGTCTGGTTTGAGTCAAACCTAATATGTTTTCTTCGCGAGTATTATAAATGCACCTAGAAAGAAAAACCTTCTACATTCATCACACAGTTATGTACAGATATATGTAGTTACGAACATAATTCGATGCGAATGTTGTCCTTGAACTTGTTATTGAACCCTGGCACAGAAGGTGCTAACACTCTGCGACCATTCTACTTCTAACGAAAAGTCCTCTATACATAAGCGTACAAAAATGTCCAGCGATTTTATGTCCTTCACATATGATTTTCAAGTAAACCTAATCAAGCACAGACAATTGGATTGATGCTGGAAACGTGACGGAACAACGGAAATCAAGGATATTCAACATTTAAAACGTATCCCTGACGTCGAAAAACAATAGAAAGCTACCAGAATAAACAAGGCAGACTATTCCTCTGACGCTTAATAAAATACATGTATTCTTCACAGTCCTATCCAAACTACTTCAGTCAAAGATATTGATTTTCTTCGGTATTACCGTATTACTGACAAATAATGGCTGCAAATGTCAAAAACAGTGTTCAGAACATATTTGAAATATGTAACTTCAGTATCTTTGTTATGTGAAACTGACAGCGCTTAGATGAAGAAGTTTATCACGGGTCGAAGTGAGTTGCCATTGTGGTTCATTCAACAGTGAATATATTATAATATCTGGATTTTTTTCTTGTATTGTGGATAAACGTTCTATCGAATTCGTGTCCTAAGTACATAGGGGCCAACAGGTACAGTTCATGTGTTCATTGTGTACGTTTCTATTTGTCTCTAAGATTCGATTGTCTCAAGAAGACATACAGATCACTCTGAAAGCCGACTAGCAAAGTATATCCCCTTGATTCACGTATTATTCGACGGAGTAGATTTACATAAGATAGTGCCAAAGAATAATGAGATATGTATGTTATCCTTTTGCCGGGACCGACTAAATAGCAATAGAAGTACATGACCGAATAGTCACAACTGTACGCACTAATCAGTGTAATTAATCAATGGTATGCGCAATTTATATACTTTTCCATTTCCATAGATTTATTAGATTATATTGATTATTTGTTTGAATATGGGAAGTAGGTGTTGGGGAAATATTCCTCAGCCCGAGTAATTATCCAGTATCTAGGGGAAGATGTCACAGAGTGCAGTATTGATGATATTTTTGCGGTTTAGTTTCGTAGTTGAGATCGTGCCAGAGCCGTCTGTATGAGACAAATATTTAAATCTAAAACTGTTGATTGGTTGTGTATTTCGATGTGGGATATTTGTGATAGGGACTGATATTTTGTACAAGGAATAACTGAGAAGGAGTTGTTCTATTATCTGAAGACGCCTTTGATAGTTGCTATAAAGGTAAATGTAGTGACGGGAAACAAGTGAAGTCAGGAGGTTCGACTTACCGAAGGATATAGTGAGAAAATAGTTCCCTGTATTGGCAGTTTGAGTTTTATTTATATTTCCAGAGTGTGAATTATTGTCCTACATTACGAAGAAGCCATTCACTTGTAAAGTTGTGATGCAAATGTGAAGTTGGGATAGTTTGTGGTTATTGATTAATTAGAGGAAATGTATTTATAGTCTTGGCGCATTATTAGAATTTCCAGTTGACAACGAAGAAATCCTAGGAAACAGGGGAAAACAAGGGACTTCGAGCAGACCTCAAGGTAGTGTTTGATTCGCTCAGTAAAGATACCCTTTGTACAATAGGAGTATATGATCGAATAATCACAACTGAACTCACAAAATAGCAATATGAGTATATGGTCGAATAGTCACAACTGTGCATTTTCTCTTTTTTTGGAACATACTCACGGGCGCACGCATACATGCGCGGGCAGATTTCTAATCCATGTTGATGTAGCTGCTAGCATCAACGGGGAGATTAATGAATACTGCACCAAGTGGCACTGATTAAAATGAGTTCATTATAGTAGTTATTTATTGCAGTGAACCATAGAAAAATATTCATACATACGCATAAACATTCCAAAGTGCAGGTCATGTTACTATCGAGAATAAACTGATTAAAATTATTACACAGTTTTTCACATGAGATTGTTTAAAGTCTTGCCATAAAGTGATCAATAAAATGAGACATTGATAGTTATAAATGTGACATTAATAGTGATACATGTGGCATTGCTAGTGATACAATATTACGAGGTACAAAGATACAACCAGACGCTACACTTAAGGCCCAATTAAGGTACTTGGAGGCTCTGGAGCCATTACGAAAAGCGCTTCCCTTACCTCCACTACTAAAATACTATTTCGTTGTAGCCCACTCCCCAGTGGGGCAGGGGTCGTGGAGCAGCTGATCAATTGCTCCGCCTTTAATCCGGTATTAGTCACCCTTTTCTTTTGCAAATGTTGACTTCTGTCTCGGTTATTGTGCTAAATTGGAACGGTGATGTATGAAGTAATTCACCCATCCACTGAGTGTATCTATTCTCTCTCTCTCTCTCTCTCTCTCTCTCTCTCGTGTGAGGCTTTAATGCATCTTTACAAAGAGGTTAGATACCAGTTTCTGATAACGATTAACAACTTTCCATGGATCTATTCGTGCATGAAAAGTAATAATATAAGTTGTATACAGGATTATTGAGTAGATGACGATATTTTTAATTATTTGTACCTATATTTGTTGCTGTTGTTGCTGATGGTGGGAGAGAAAAAAGTCTGTTGTGCATTGTAATTTAGAGTCACATAAAATGTTTTATTCTACTTTTGAGCACGACAAATGAGTGACACTTTGATAAATGTGTACCTTTATGTAGGGCTGGTGACATATTCTAATTTTTTTGTTCGATTAGTATGTCCGTCACGAAGTATCATTCTACTGTCATACGCCATGGGAATGTTATATTTTCAATTTTTATTATCGCTGTAACATTCATGTTTTTCCCTTTCCTTTTACGCTCTCCTATATATTTATCCTAATGTTAATCATATTTTATTTCTCTCCTTCTTTCTGGATGTATTGTAATGCTCACCAATTGGATGGATACTCAGCCTGTCATGGATTGAGAATGCCCAATACGAGAAAAAAATGGTTTGAATTCCTTTATAGGTAAAACATAACGGTATTGCTTGCCTACAAGACACTCACCTTACGTGTATCGAAGAGAAATGTATTGCGACAACAAAAGGCAAAACAGGTACGCATACTGTTTAATTACAATTTTGAATTCAAATTAAATAGAGAAAGCTTGCCAGTAGCTTCCTGTGAATCGATGGTTCTTACCAGGGTTTTCCAGAATTATTTCTCAACCAGTTATAGTGGCCCCCGTGTATAGTCGGGCAAAACATTACGTATGATACGTTTGTACAGAATCTTTAATTTCGATCTCTTGTCTAATGGTCATGTGATCTTGTGAGTCTGCTTGTCATTTTAGCGTTGGTGTTTTTGTATTTCTTTTTCGGGCAATAGTGAAAAGTCCGTACAGAAATCTATTAATAAATTTTAGGCTTAATAGTTGGCTTTTGATTTTGGGGGCTTTTTGTTTCTATCAAGCAGCTAATATAAATTTCTAACCGATATGTTTTCGACCTATCTTGTAAAGACCGTAAATTCAAATGAATTTAATTATCAGGCCTTTGTCAGCCTACGGCACGAATGGGAAAGATATCTTGCATAACAGTAAATAGAGTGATGAATTTCGATATCATTTTATATTTATATCGTTACATTTTACGTACATTAAGCACTATAAACGTTGATTGCGATCCCCACAAAGATTTGGTCATTCTCCTGCCTAACAAGGGTACCAACAAAAATTAATTGAGAGCTCCGATACTTGGCTTTATCAGCATTTTGGAACCATCTCATCGATCAGAGTATCTCAGGCGTTTCTAGATGACAGATATCAAGCAATTGTATTAATGCTATTTTTAGATCCTTCTTATTACCCCGTGCAAGGAGGTCTGGCCTCAGGTATGCTATGGCTTCAGGTATTCTAGTAGTAATTGATAACGGACTTTCCAAGTAATCGTAAGATCGACGTTTTCTTCCCGGATATTTGGTATCGACGTTTTCTTCTATTTTGATGTCAAACATTATGATTTTTCCCCCATTTTTTCCCTATGGCTAATCGCTGGAGACCACAAAATACATTTGCATTTTGATGTTTATTTTAAAATGTAAATATTGTTCAACTTAGGAAATATTATTTTTTTAAAGTATGATATACCCAAAATAAACACTTGCTCCATGTTCACCTGTATATGTTTCAAATTATTTTAAAATTCTGAACCAATAACTAACTGTTGTAAAAGCAAAATTAATTGGCCCCCTATCAATTCCCTAATAAATCCATAATGTCTCGATTTAAATCTATGCCTATGCTAAAACTAGAATCCAAAGACAATCAACTTTGCCTTGGTTTGATTTCCGCTCATGCTGTTCAAAACTCGAAGTAAAAAAAAAATGTACATGTATCCCCTAAGTATCAGTCATTAAGTTAGTGGTTTTCAAAGTGAGGGACATTACTCAGTTCTGGGTAACAGAATGTGAGTCACTGGGTCGCCTTTCTGGTTCAGATGTGTTGCAATATTGTAATTTCATGAAAAATCGGGTAAAAAGATGTAATTGTCGGGACGCGGGCATCGCAAGAAAATGTCTGAAAACCACTGCTTTAAGTTATGACGTCTGGATGATGAGCAACGTGATCACCATACCGCTAAAAGCATCAAATGCCTGACAAAATCAGCACCGAGAAGAAATTCCTTGATAAATACATAAGGAACGTATCCAACAAAAACCATCTGGAATTATTTATTCAAGGGTGTGGTGTATTTTTAATGTAATAGTAATATAAATAGCCGTGAAGATTTTTCAAACTTCTACTGATGATGCGAGCCCTTTGACTTAGACATTCTTGGACGCTGGAAAGAATAACTAACAAAGAGTAACGAAATCAAGGTGAATAATACCTCTTTCTAAATCGGTAAACAGATAATGAATTTAAATGACATTTCTTTATATATTACTTAAAAAGAAATCAGTCACAAGCAAACTCTTAAAACACAGTAAAATGAGCAGTATATTTCAGGGCAGATATTTCTTCACTTTTTGGTGTGGGGGGAGGCTCAGTAATTTATCTCATTTGACCTCGAGTAAAGTCGATTATGCTAGTTCCGTTACGAGTAAGTATAGATATGAATCCTGTTCTCCAGATTGCGGCTAGATTGGAATTTTGAGCGAGGTGATTGGGCAAAACTGTCTGAGATATTTCAAGTTGACATATATGTAGAAAATTGGCACTGGTGCTTTTGTACAGTTAATTGTTTTGAGCGTAATTAGAGGGCTCGCCTCAAGTACACAAAAAATACTGATTGATAGTTGGTATCACCGAGAATTCGTAGAAGAACGAACACATCAAATAAGTATGTACTTGTATTGATAATAGGAATCTTCACTGAAAACTGATCATTTCTCTTGAGCAACAAACTATTGACAACAGTGGCCATGTTTATAATATAATAAATACATGACATGACCATTTTACAATGCAAAGACTGTATGTAATACCTCGGTATGGTAATACAAAAGGAAAAGGATTTTTTTTAAATTAAAAAACATGGATAAAAATGAAAGATTGTCGAAATAAAATTTGATGAGGACATGATTATCAAAGTTGAGGTATGTGTTACAACCAGCAAGATACCTGATGAGGAATACGCGAAACGTCTTCTGTGTAACTTGTGCTGCAAAGGAACCTTTGAAATCATTTCCTCGCTAATTTCAGTCTCTCATTTTGATCACCGATATCACGTTTGTTTCCTTAACTGAGATAGTTACTTTACTTAGATGCTAGCTGTATCTACTTTTTCTTATATGTTTTAGACGCCAGGTGGTTATACTTTGTCTTATATGTGTTAGAAGATTGGTTTATATACTTTGTCTTACATGTGTTAGAGAATTGGTTTATATACTTTGTGTTATATGTTGTAGATGCTAGGTTAAATCCTTGTGATACGCACGTTATATGCTAGGTGTTTATACTTTGTGTTAGGTGTTGATATAAAGTTATATGTGTTAGATGCTAGGTTTTTATACTTTGTTAAAATATTGCTGCATATATGACACAAAAGGTGGAGATCGGTCATCAGTGCATACAAAATCAAAATGAATGCCTATTCAAATTTGCAAATAACATGTTGAGCAAGGAAACAACGTCTTCCAATAAAAAGATATGAGCATAACTTTGGTAAATGCTTGGTCTTCATGGTTTATATTTGTTATATATATCACAACACGAATAGTTGGAATCGGGCAACATAATGTGCATATATGACTTGTCTCTTAGGCATATCACAGAGGAATGGGCTTATAACTCGTTTTCACTTAGTACTACGTTTCAGATGACAGCCATGTTTTAAAAGAATAATTGAATCGAAAGACAGACATGAAATAACTCTGGACGAGCAAAGGTACATTTACACTAAAGTATGTCAAAACGTATTCTTCAAGTTATACGTGTAAGTGGATCTTACACGTATAACTTGAAGAATAAGTTTTGACATACTTTAAAGAACCTAGAATCGTACAAAGATATCAAAATATGTGTATTAGTGTGAGAGAGTGTGCCTATGTATGCGCTAACTGGACAGTGGGAAAAACACTGAAAGTAATACTTGATTGCCAGAAGAAAAAGACACTTATACTTTGTGTTTGATTTAAAAAGAAAAATGGTATGATAAACATGATAAACAGCCAGAAGCACGAAAATACTGTCACATTAATCACTATGCTACCCACATCCTGCAGGAAACGTTTGATAAATGTACCTGTCGTAGATAGATAAGGAAAAGAACATTGTTTGATTCGGTTCCTCTAGAAGCCTACAAAGATTACATGTTTTGCCCGAACGATATCAAAGACTTAACTCCCTTGGCTTTTGTCTGTCATGTAACAACTTACATGACAATAGATTGTTGTTGTTATTGTTGTAGGGTTTAACGCCATTTTTCAGCACACGATAGGCTATGCACGGCGGCCAGTATTAATGGTGGAGGAAGAACCCGGGAAAACCCCGGAAAGAACCACCAACCCACGAGAAGCTACTGGCAAGCTTTCTCGCATACCCACATTGGCCGAATCCGAGATTCGAACCCATGCAGATGGCAGTGAACCGTAACGGAGAGCGCTTTAGACCACTCGGCCACCCGGGGCCCCCATGACAACAGATAACCGAGCAGATAATACGGTCAGAAAATACACTTTTTGGCGTGGAATATAGGACATTAAATGTTAACAGACAGATGGTGAAGCAACCCCGAGTCTGTAAAATTCTGCGAGAAATGAAGACAAAAGTTTTTAAGCACAATCAGCAAATTAGCCGCATATAAATTAGCTTTCAATACTTGTCGAGCAAAGGTACATTTACACCAAAAATATTGTCATAGTGAAAAATAAATGCGCTGAACTTCACACAAGTAACTTTGACAGAACTTTGGGAATTACATGTTTTTGGCACAATGTTTCAAAATAGACACATTTTATTTGAAGACTTTCTACAGACCAAGGTATTGCTTCTTAGGACCGTTGTCGTCGATGCTAGAAGCACTGTCATGATCGTATCACTTGCAGAAAAAAATCAGATTTGAGAACAAAGCATAGTGTCTGTCATTCTGCTAAACATTCCATTCATTCTCTTTCTCTTGCAAATTAAGTGAATGAAAAGAAACTACGTTTCTAAACAGTGAAAGTTTCACTTGGTGTCTTTGTTATTGTCGCATACCCATCCTATTCCGTTAAGTGACAGTTTTCATTTGGCTGTACCACTGTTCTTTCACTATTCGTAAAATTGCATCGCAGCTTTTATCAACTACTGTACTGTAAGGCTAATGTCATTCTCTATTGCTATCAATAACATTGCGTGGGCTGCATTTGCAATTTCTTCGACCTTTTGAAAATTAGTTTAGTACTCTTTATAAATATCATTTTCTGAGGACAAATATATGGGTATTAAAAAATCATTCTGCTTGCTATAAATTAACCGGAAGTGGGTCGCACTCTCCCGGTTGATTGTGATAATAGTCCTCTGACCTAGATAGGAATTGTAAAGGAAAGACAACACATAAAATAATATGAAATTAGCACGAAACGTCAACGTGGACCCTTTTATATACTGCAAAAGGAACATATTTTTGATCGACTGTAATGTATTAGTGGCAAAAGAAAGAAGGGACAGCGACTGATCTTGAACCGCGCGCTGCCGTTAAGGTTATCTGCGTGACGATCCTGCTTAACGTTCCTTGTTAACATGACTTCTACATCCTTCGCTCTGTTTGTGGCAATGTATTCTGTGTTTTATAGACAGCTCATTCGATGGATATATATCTTTCGATGTAAAATGTTACGCTGAGAGAAGTTTTATATTAATCTGAGCAATAGCATCGTGTAAATTCTCGTAAACTACTTCCCGGAAAGCAGGACTCGTGTTTAAACATAGTTTTGCGTGAACTTTTACAATACAATGGATTATGCAAGATCTTGAATTTGAGACTTTTAAAACTAAAGAAAACGAGTTCTCAAATATTTTGTGATATCAAAGTAATCAGACTCAGATAAGGCACTGGCTGCTCCCTTTAATAGGCTAAGAAAGGTTATTTAAAAAATGTAATAAAATTAGAATCCAACAATTAGATTATAGTAGTTAGTGGCAGTATAATGTGAATCAATCTTTAGCTTATTTTGAATTGTTCTATTTGACCTCACTTTACAAAGTTAGCGTTAGCCATTATCTAGCAGTTCAAGTACTGAAACAAACAAAAATACTGACAAAGAATTTCACGAGCTGAACTTGTACCAGCCTTTTGATTGATGTGATTGATCGAAGTTAATAGACGCTGTTATTGAAATTATACAAATGCTATTGCGTACTTAATAGTATTACCTTGTGAACAGGGATTTTAACCAAGGAATGCAAAGAAATGGTACCTGAATATTTATGTTTCCTAGAAATCGTAAAATTGACGTTTTAATTTACAGCGACTTTCTTGCAGTGTCTGTATCTTTAGTTATTTTTAAATCATTAGACGTCAGCACTTCAAGTAAATAGATAGTACTATCCGCACCAAATAACGCATGGGCGGATCCAGAAACAGGGAGAGCATAAACGTCGGCGAGGGCTTTGTGGGACGGACTCCACAATGAGGGCATAGGGTGAAACACGCTGGAAACGCCTGCATTTTAAAGGTTGCTACGGTATAATTTTAACTATCTAATATTGAGGAAAACCTACGCTAGGGACCGTTCCTGTTTCTTCGCTCTCATTTAAGGAGGCGAAAGGGGCGACACCTATATCTCTTTCGAAGGTGTGCGGTATCACGCAATTTACAGGTGCACTGGATCCTTGTCAAACGTTCAGGCCTAATAATGAGCCACCTGCCACTATATTCTCATATACAAGTTAAAATACAAGTCATAATTTCAACATTTCTCAACCATTCTCATGAACCTTGCAGTATACACTTAAACAATAATACTAAGCACAAGTGACAGGCGTGAACATACAATAGTAGGATTTTATAAGATATGCTAACCAGTTGTTGTGGTTAGCTCTGGTATTGTGATAGGTCATTTGAACCAAATGTGTCTCCATGTTAATGATTAAATAGTGTCCAATCTTCCACTGCGATATTCCAATGCAGGCTGAGGGATGTAAAATACGGAAGATGCGCCCTACTTTATTTCATAAGAGTGGTGAGCTAGTGGAGGCAACCTGTTTGCCGTGGGATGTTTCCCATGATGATATTCCAACTGGGTCTTGGACTTGTAAAAAGAGTGTGGTTTTGTATATGTATACAAAATTTGACCCTGCATTTTAAGAATTTTGACCTAACTTCCTTATCTTATCTGTTTATGTCTAGAAGGAGGTTAACTGTACCCATTTGTTGGCTAAATGACCTTTGCTCGGCACTATATATTAAGGATTGTGCTGCAGTTCCGCTAAACAATGTATTACACATACATACATGCATACAAGAAAACTGTAAAAATTAAAAAGTAAGAACTTAGGTTTCAAGAATCAAATCCAAAATAATCCAAGAATAATCCACGAATACAATTTTTGAAGTCCTAATAATTATATGTTCTAATGAATTCAAGTTCGAGTCCCGACGAAGATCCAAGATGGATCCTGTTTGTAGAAACACAAGAAATAACCTGGTGTTTGAGTTAATAAAATTTCTTTGTTCAAGAATTCTGTATGAGCACTCAAAATATTTCCAGAAAAACGAATTAATCTTTTAGAATCAAAATAATTCGAATAAACATTAAAATGTAATTCCTAAAATGACACAACAAAAGAAACACCTATACGTCCCAGTCTTTAGAAGTCCAACTGAGAGTTCTCTTTCTCTCTAAGCAATGGTTCAAAACTTGAATATCGCGCAAAACAGATGCCCGGATCAGGTTCACGTGATCATGTTTACATCACATACTCTCAGCATGGCCCTGAAAAGAACCAATATTTTACTCTGAAAAAAGTTCATTACTTCACTGAAAACTATTTACAAGCCTAGGGTCACGTATTCAATACAGCATCGATCTCACTCTTATCATTCCCACAATAAAAATAAATTTTAACAAAATCTTGTCGACACGACTGTTACTAAATTTGAATTAAGGTCGAGATCCAGGTCAGCCTTATGTGTTTACAAAAATGAACAGTCAAGGTCAAGCTATTTTCTGGAAAAAGTATGAATTCCTAGTAAACAGAACTACATTATTTTGACATATAATTAAATTAAAAAATGAAAAGATTTTAAAACTTACAAACGATTAAATCAGATATAAATGAAATCAAATATACATAACAAAAGGCACTGTGCTAAACTTATTACTTTTTAATTGGGTCTAATACACTTTTTGAGATTTTAGTCGGATACAACTCATCAGATTTGAAACTGGGACATGAAAACACATCTTTTACCCTTGGCTTTTTCAGTCATCCCGTTCACTATAGGTGGACTTTATCCAGTAGTAGTTGTTGTACCCACCTTTCTCGCCTTATTGATTATATGCTCCTCAAAAACAGAATATTGAAAATCACCATTATTATTTACATATCATCTCCTATGCTCAATGTAATGGAAAAGGACAGGTCAGAGGGATGAAGACAATGTCATGCATAATTGTCATTTGAGTTCGATACTGCCTGATTATGATAATAAAAAGCTTTTGCTAATGTGCTTAGAAGCATTGACATCAGCGTATCACACCATTAAGGAACCTTTGGAAGGAGTATGTGTCTCTTCAAAGTAGATATTCGAAAAATAAACTATTAATTTCCTATGATCAGTGAGGCCTCGATGTTTTTTGATAGATGAAGCGATTTCATTAAACCCAGTGAAGCCGACCTACACATGGCTAATTAGAATCAATGGCCTGCACCTGAAAGGTACAACGTACTCTTATGATTGGCGGACTCTTTTGAGTAATAACATGTGATATTTTGACAGACAGCTTTGTTTTTATCTCCATTGTTTGCTAATTGTGGTTTTCCAGGTCATTCATTAGTAGATTATGCAACGTTCTATACAATGTTAAATACTGTTTTATTATACGTTTAGACTGAACAACATTGACAAAAATGACAGACTGCCTTGGACGAACGTTATTTAATAATAATAATAATCGTCGTCGTCATCACCATCATCATCAGACCCATCTGCCATGTTTTCCTCAAGTTTTGTTACTGGTTATGCTATTAAAAAAAGTAAAATACAAAAACTAAATTATTCTCACATAATGAGTCACAGTTGTGAACAGGTACATATATGAACAATATGCCATACACATGTATGCGTATGCCAGAAGTTGTACATACATACATACATACATACATACATACATACATACATACATACATACAGTAGAAGAAACACGTTGTGACGTCACACTTATAGAACTAATGAAACGATGTAGGAAAATAATGAATTGGAAATCTCATTTATAGATAATTGAGAATAATGTCGGTAAATATCTATTCATTCTATCTACCAACACGACAGTCACAGACAGCTTTAGCATACAGATGCTCATCCTCGTGACTATCCGTCCTTCGGAATGCACAAACAAGGGAAATGCATAAAGACAGTCAAATAATGTTGAGGAAAGTCAAGAAGCTGGTCAGAGAAAAGTTTGCTCATATGTCCAAAGTATGTTCTCAAGAGCGGTAGACTCCAGTACCAGCATATGCTTAAAAAATCCATCAACCACTGATGATTTCGTGCAAAAAGAAACGAATCCCGCTGATCTGGAGTCATAAGACTGTTTTAGACAAGAGATTATGCAAAATCAGCATATGTTGCTGCGACGACTGGAACAAAAAAAAAAAAAACAATAAATGTCGTCATGTACAAGTTAACTGATAAGCGAGAGACCAATGAATCGTGCCATCATCTCATCCCATAAATCCGATAATAGTAAATCAGAGTACACCGAATGAAACTGTGAACTAGCTGAGCCATAGCACATGCAGTTACACCATATAAGATACCGCACCTATATCTTACCTGGAAAGTTAAGAGCTTTTTCAATGTGACACTTGATAGTTCTCAAATCAAAGTTATCACGATATTAACCCTAATTTGAGTTGCTAATATATATATATATATATATATATATATATATATATATATATATATATATATATATATATATATATATATATATATATATATATATATATATATATATATATATATATATATATATATATATATATATATATATATATATATATGGCCAGGTTGGCAACGTGGTCTTAACGTTGGTAGGGGTGCAATATATAATTTTAGCAATTTGTTTATATGCCCATTGAAAATATTTTTAGCATTCAAAACTAACCATATGCATGCCATCATTGCATAACGGTAAAGTAATTGCAGAGTAATCTTGAAAAAGCATTGTAAATCTAACATGGCACAAATTAAGTTGATTGCTTTTCCAAAATGAATAAACATGTAAAATCATTCAATGGAAAAAAATTCTTCTTCTTCTGGCTACTTGGCGATATATAAAAAGGAAAGGGTATTTTATATTTCATCTTCCAACTCTAATTCCAAACAAACAATATCTGCCCACAGAGCTACGCAAACACTATACAGAACAAGGAAGTTTTCTCTACCAGTAAGGACGTCATATGGTATATGTATTGCTTTCCATGTAATCTATATGTATCTTATACTGCATTATAATTTGATATACAATATTTATTTGGCATACACTTCTGAACTCTATGGAGAATGCTCAGTCAAAACTACAATTCTTTTATGTATTAAGTTTCAATAAATCATTTCGGAGATGCAACACAATCCTCAGGTGGTCTCCATTTCCTCATAATGACCCCATTTTTCACAAAATAGCAAACAGGTACTTGTGTGGCTTCAGTTTCGCTGAAAGCCTTCCGAAACAAACAGGAGATCCAAGAATCTTGTCTCTGTACGAGTACGACAAAGATAAGCCAGCGTAAATGTCAGTTCCGCTTAAGTTTCTTTTCCTTTTCATGGGCTTCCATTTTCCCCAAATTCTACTTCATATAAGGCAATTGTAAGCTATTTTGATAAAGCCGGCATGAAGGAATTTGATACCAAGTATAATATATTTTAATTTGTATAAAATACAGCTAATGTTGTATCCTAAGGAACTCTTTGTAGTTTAATAAAATACACATTAATTGAACCGTTATTTTTACTGAAATATTATCAGAATTAATAGTCCATGCCAAGATTTTGCATGAATGTCCCACAAGTTACAACATTGCGATATACACTCAAGAGTTTCGTCTCCTCAGCTGCCCTTGTATTACCCGCAGAACACTTGATGTTACCGTTCACATTCCTATGACGTCATGTCACATCACTCTGACGCTACCGTCGTGTCACCTTGTGAATGTTAGCACTACTAATTCTTCAAAACGGCCCCTCGCTAATCAGTATAAAATGGCCATTTTTTTCCCAAAGGAAATTTCAATATATTCAGTATAATAAAACAATATTTACTCTCGTTTCTAGTTTGAATGGTGAATTGTTCACAAACTGCATGGCATTTATCCTCGGGCCAAACACTCGAGTAACATAGCATACGTCATGGGTAGTCATTTCGTCATATAACCTCTAAACAACAGCAATAATTGTGTAATATAACTGTTGACGGTATAAAAAATGTGGCTCCTTTAACATTTTATATTTGAGACAGGTAATTATCCGCAAATCATAAGCAATTCTAGCAGCGATGTTCTGAGATCTTTCTCTCCATGTCGACTATTTCGTAACATCACCATGATTCATTAACTTCATGTCGATAAGATTTTTCTTATTTCAGCTATGACGTCATCCTACTTTATTAATAATTAAGTTACAAGTTTTTTGTAATACAACAATTAACGTACACATTCTGACAGCCTGATGCGTTGTTTAAAAAATCCAGTCATCATTGGTCTTTATTTGTCCCAAATTGCTTTAAATTGTTTTTGTGTCACAAAAGAGTATATTGTTCGGATACTTCCTTGATGCGTCACAAAAAATGTATTATTCTGTAACTTTCGCTTTGCCTCAAAAAAGCATATATTATTCGGATACTTCCTTGATGTTTAACTGGATCAAACCTTCAACGTGTTGTGGTTTATATCGCACTGGAGGTTCGTAACATTCTGGCTGAAAGCGTGCCAAGACAGACGATTAAAATCGGAATGTGTGTCAACCTTCCGTCATTACGTTTACATGACATGAAAATTACTGCAGTTTGTTTGCAGTTATAGGAATGACAAAATACTTATCGGACTGAATATGGAACAATGTCTTTGGTATGTGCCGCCCATGATACAAGACTTCCTTTAGGTATTGGACTGGGCGACTAGTTAAATTAGCTGTGAAATGACTAAAAAGAAACGAACGATAACAAAATGTAAAAAAATCAAAAATATTAAATGTGAGCAACCGTTTTTACTATTGGTTTTATGTTTGAAACACCAAAAACTGGTCGATGCAGAGACAAGCCATTTCCAGATTAAAGAAAAGAAGCATTTTGATTGGCATAAAGATTATTAATTTTTAAAAACTAAAACTACTTGAAATAAAACTTATTGTTTTACATAAATAGAAAACAGTGTAAAATGTTATAATTTATTAAATTAATTTATTTTAGTCACTGGAAATATTTCTATTGCTGTACTATGAACACATTTTTCCAGATCCCTTAAACCTTCTCTCTTAATAGTAAATACATATATTTGTATAAATACAAGCACATTTTGCTTAAACAATTACGCAAATTAAAATAGATATACACTTGTATAATTCTCATATTGGTCATTTTATTTTGAATTTGGCTTTTGGAAAGAAACGTGCAAGACTAGGTTCTGGCTTCAACACAATTAAAAACATCATGTAAATATAATAGACTGTTGAAATGAATGACTCACATCTACAAGCAGAAGTTTCTGGTTAAATTTAAATACGAATAATAATCGTGGCTTAGGAATGAACTTTTCTTTTATTTGTAACTTTACCAGTCACGAAAATAATGTCATCGTTCACCTCATGTCCTTACAAATGTTCAAATCAGTATTGTATGTAATGTTTACATAACACGTTATCATACATGCTTTTTTTATAAATACAGTCATATGCTATGCATCTGTGAAATATTAGTCACTTATTATAGAAGACATTTAACATATGTACCTTCCCTAAGTAGATATGACGTGCAGCCTTTTTATTCTATTCTAGTCAGAACACACATGCACCCCCGCACACACTATATATCCTATACGAACACGACTTGAGAATGTAGTTCTTGCCAATCAGGAAATGTTCCAACAGAAAATAGATGGTTGTAGACATGTAAACTTTATCAAATATAGATTCGAGTGGATATAAGATGAAGCAAGTAAGGTACCCACCCACGAAACCTGATTCTGGAGGATCACTCCTAATTTTAAAAAACTGTTGGTTGATTGGTATCTTGGACCCCACTGGGTGTGCCCCCTTCCTCCTTGGTTAGAAAACAATATTATATATGCCTAATTTGCATACATTCTACATTTTATTCCGGAACCCCAACCCTACCTAAAACCACTTACCGTCTTCTATCGGCAACCTTGAGGTTTACTCGGCTAAACCGCTTGTATTTTGCTGGCAATTACATTTCTAACAATTGTGTAGGTTATCGTGTGATACAAT
Organism: Sinohyriopsis cumingii; assembly: GCA_028554795.2. Classification (NCBI taxonomy): domain Eukaryota; kingdom Metazoa; phylum Mollusca; class Bivalvia; order Unionida; family Unionidae; genus Sinohyriopsis; species Sinohyriopsis cumingii. Next base: position 162,131,625 of record CM068824.1, read on the forward strand.
GTAAGACATTAGCTTTACTTAAGAACACTACGTTATTGTATATTTCGCAAAGTGTAGGCTGTTATCATTTTCAGTTTCTCCTGATGTTCGTGATTTCTCCAATTTCTTTTTATGTTGGCACTCTGAGTGGAGTTCATGAAGTCTGTAATATTTGTTCCTGTTACACATTATGTACGAGAACAGTCTTCAAATTTTCAATGTAATCTTCTCCGTCGAGGGCATGAGAAAGACGTTTGAAACTTGGCTAATTCTCTTCTTTTTTTCCTTTGAAATCCATGTTTTAAGTATGTTCACTCAACTCCAACACTTCAAACTCTATTTAGTTACATAGTATGCTCTATATATATATATATATATATATATATATATATATATATATATATATATATATATATATATATATATATATATATATATATATATATATATATATATATATATATATATATATATATATATATATATATATATATATATATATAGTCGTATGTATCCCAATTGACCTAGTAATCCGCTGAGTGCTAGTTCTGCCAAAATAAACTACTATAACGAAAAGTCTACAACAGGCGGAAAACTAACTAAGCGTTGTCAGCATGAATCAAAGTTTATTGCATCATCCTGGTGGACTGATTAAAACCCTTATAAAATGTACAAGCAAGCTTTGACAGTAACAAGAAAGCATTTACAATAACGAGCAAGTTTTACAATAAGAAGAAAATGTATATTTATAAAAGTATGCATTTGTCATTTTGAGTTTTATGAAAAAGTTGCTTAACCTCTGAAAATTCCCCATATGACGTATGTAACCGGGTCAAGGCCGAGATATAAATTGTGCAGATGTATCATCAGTCTGTCTGCTTTGCTGAGATGGTGACTTATTCTCTAACTTTAAATGCTTCATAAATGTTGCATGGGATATATGAAAAGATGTAAACTACAGGTCATAGGCAAATGGATTTTTCTTTATTTCTTTAACGGAACATGGGTTTGGGAGCAGTAAATAACCGCTCCTTCATTCACCATAGTTACTTAATACACACACTCCACCTCCAAGCAACTTTCAGTGCAATTTCTCTATAACAGTGCTCAAATACATTCAGTCGTATACAGAAACCCGTTATTTCACAGTACATTCAACCTCCCACTTATGTTTTCATTACAAGAAATTATTTATGCATTAAACTTAAAGGTGGTAATTTGAGTATATATTTTTAAGAAATCCAAGATTCGGTCTATTGTAACATCCGAACTAAATTTTATCATCTGGGTATATTTTAACAAGAAATTTCTAAACAATATTTCAATACTGTTCTATTTTGTTCTCTTTATTTGCTATTTTAACAGTCGTAAGAATTTATAATTTAAATATACAGTTCCCTGATTTCACCCTTTTGATGAAAAAAATTCAACAACATTGCAACAAATTCAATTATAATCTATCCAGAATTGACAAACTCCAGAAAAGGGCAGCCCGAACAAGTCTGAAAACGCCTTTTACGACTCCATCGAATGTTTTGTTCTCGTGTCTACAATGGCGAAAACGCAAAACGTGTTCTTTGTTTTGAAAGGAATTATGGCAAATAAGTCTCTAAACGATCTTTCTAATGAGTATATTGATATGTATATCTATATTTTGTGTATCCTTTCTTACAAAGCTGTATCTGTATTGTGTGCAGTTTTTGTTCATGACTGTAAATTATAATGAGCATCCATAAACAAGTTAATACGTAAAAAGATTTTGTCCATGGGTGTAGATTCTATTTTAAAGATATTGAGTTATAGGTGTTTACAAGTTAAATTCAACCTATTACCTGTTGACAAGACTGGAGTAATTCATTTTTCATTGGCTAGCGAGGTCACGGTGGGTTCTTGGTTACAATAAATGTATCTGCCATTGGATGGGGCGGTCAAGTGAGTAATATTACGAAGTAAGTCAAATGAGTAGATACTGTGAAATGTTATATTGAGTAGTACGGTCTGTCACGTGGGGTTTATTGCGACATATAGTCGTAATAGACACTTGAATATGTATATAAGGAGAGAACTGGGCAATTAACTCATTCCTATTTCAGAATCTTTTTTATATAGTCTATCTTAATATCAGTTTGCAGATATGTTTAATGTTGTGTTTGGATATAATTTGAGAGGAGACATTTGTTTGAATTATCCATTGGAAGTACACGGTACTTTTTCGACTAAAATATTATATTAGGACTGCTATGACTTTATTCAGAAGAGTTCTGGACACTGCTGCTGCGATACTTTAGGGCTTTTGGTAGACCAGTACATTCAAGGATCTGAAATTCATTCAGAATAACCCATTCATTAGGACCTTTGTTGAAACTTTTGGAATTATTTTGGATTTAATTCTTAATACTGTAAGTTCCTAGTAACGATTTATTTCACAACTTTCATAATTAATATATTTGTTAAGTTTTTATACAACTTTATGGTTGTGCTTCTTTCGGCAACTTAGTTTATCGCGACAGAGTCGTAACAATATCTCTAACCTAGCTGAACTAAAATCATCAAATACTAATCGTAATCTCTACTCAGCAAACTAACAGCGAGCTCAGCATTCCGTTGTCGTAAGCCAACTTTATCAAAAGTTCTTTTACTGCATCAGTACCTACATTTTGGGAATTTCTTAATCTTGACTCAAATTCCCCTGCTTCGTTTAAGATTTCTTTAAAGAAATTCCTTCGTCACCAGCTGGAATGATATATTAAGGTCCCTCTCTGCTATGCAGAATATTATCATTGTGTCCGTAAATAATAGTTGTATGTATGTATGTATGTATGTATGTATGTGTGTGTGTGTGTGTGTGTGTGTGCGCGCGCGCGCGCGCGGGTGTGTGTGTATGTATGTATGCATGTATGTATGCATGTTTGTATGTATGTTTGTATGCATGTATGTATGCGTGCGTGCGTGCGTATGTGTGTGTGTGTTTGTGTGTGTGTGTGTGTGTGTGTGTGTGTGTGCGGGTGTGTGTGTATGTATGTATGTATGTATGTATGTACAACTTCTGACATACGCATACCTGTGTGTGGTATATTGTTCATATGTGTACCTGTTCACAACTACAGTTACATATATTATATTAAAACTGTGTGAGTCATTATGTGAGAATACTTTAGTTTTGTATTTGACTTTTTTTAAAAACATAACCAGCAACAAAACTTGAGGAAAACATGGCAGATGATGATGATGATGATGATGATGACGACAACGGTTATTATTATTATTATTATTATTATTATTATTATTAAATAACTTCCGTCCAAGTCAGTTTGTTGTTTTTGTCAATGTTGTGCAGTCGAAACGTATAATACAACAGTATTTAGCATTGTATAGAACGTTGCATAATCTTCTAATTAATGACCTGGAAAACCTCAGTTAGCAAACAATGGAGATAAAAACAAAGCTGTCTGTCAAAATATCACATGTTATTACTCAAAAGAGTCTGTCAATCATAAGAGTACGTTGTACCTATCAGGTGTAGGCCATTAGTGTTAATTAGCTATGTGTAGGTCGGCTTCACTGGGTTTAATGAAATCGCTTCATCTATCAAAAAACATCGATGCCTCACTGATCAGAGGAAATTAAAGTTTATTGTTCGAATACCGACTTTGAAAAGACACGCCAGCTTACTTTGAAATAATTGCACATTTTCCTTCCAAAAGTTCCTTAATGGTGTGATACACTGATATCAATGCTTCTAAGCACATTAGCAGAAACTTTTTATTATCATAATCAGGCAGTATCGAACTCAAATGACAATTATGCATGACATTTTCTTCATCCCTCTGACCTGACTGCGAAGGAAGCAGTTTACGAATAGACTTTTTATTCCTTTTCCGTTACAGTGAGCATAGGAGATGATATGTAAATAATAAGGGTGATTTTCAATATTTTAGTTTCTCGGGAACATGTAATCAATCAGGTGATAAAGGTAGGTACAGCAACTGCTACTGTATAAAGCCCACCTATAATGAACGGGATGACTGACAAAGCCAAGGGTAGAACATGTGATTTAATGTCCCAGTGAGTTGTATCGGATTAAAATCTCAAAAAGTGCTTTGATTCAAATCTCCTTAGCGCAGTGCCTGTTTACAGCCCAGAGTAAACTAGTCTCGTCATTAAAACCTTTCGAAGAAAAGGGAATCTCTTGAAATAGTCATATACTGCAAAAGACTATGTATGTCATATTAGTTTATAACTTTTTTGGGTAACGGTGAGGAATGCAACTTTAAAGAATTGTTTCATATTTGTACCATAACATGTTAAAGTCATTAACCTGATGAAAAGATGGAAAAAAGCAATAATAGAAGGTGAGCCATATACTTCTGGCTCCTTGTTCTTCTTGTATCGCAATTCGAATGCAAGGATTGATCGGATATTTTCTGTGGAATCTCAAGATGACAGCTATCCCGATATATGATAAATGCTGTTATAAAGTAAATAGCATTACTCCGCGACGTCCTGTCTCAGGAATGCCAACAAACTATATTCGATAATTGTTATTTTGGACAATTGCGAGGATGCCATATTTGTCTTACTTCTACGACTAAATGTCCTCTTGAATATTTTTCTTTTCAAAATTTAAAATCTTTTCGGGTAAATATGGCCATCTCCATGACCAAACAACTGTCTTCATATATCAGAAAAATATGACACATATAGTCGGCTTAGACTTTGTGTGGCATCATAGCGTAATTCGACTTTTTCAGACTATCTGGTAATGCCAGAAGGCTCCATGTTATTAGGCAGTGTTGAAACGATTATTCGAATAATACTACTTTTGAGTCGAATATTCGAATCGGAGAATACTCGCTGCATTCTGTCCAATCTACAAAAACCTCACAAGATGATCTCCGCGGTTTGTAGTGTTATTTATGGAACACATTATGGACCTATACACTAAATAATCATGAGAAACTGGCGACCCAACATCAACCACGAGTAAATCACGACGTTCTGGTTAAGCACACTCTCTGAATTATGAGAGTAACTCTGAAAACTAGCCCTATCAGGCCCAGTCTTCGCTAATCTTCTCAACTTGAGTACGTTTGTCAGCTGTCATTTATGAATTACAACATAAACTTCTACGAATACCCTAGTTTTCAAAATAATTGTCCATGAATTTGATGTTCGTAAAACATGAATCAGATGTGTCGAATGAATGAGTACGTACTCAAGCGTCGTTTTGTGAAATATGGCGGAGTACTAACAGTATCAAAAATGACAAGATTTTCACTCAGTTTTTCCAACACATACGTAATATTACAGACTGATGTACACTTTGTTATTCCAGGAAAACTCAAATGCAACAATGCCTTACCAGTTGATAATTTCTACATGGCATCATCCAAGGCATTCAACCAATCAAACGCCGCTAACTGATTCATTCGAGTAGGGGATTTTAAAACTAAATATTCGTAATTAATAACATGCTGAAATGTACTCCCAAGATTTTCCAAGATTCATTTTGAGAAATAACAAAATTAGACACTTTTAAGGGAAGATGAAGGATGAGGCCTGAGTAAACCACATCTCTCCCCCACCCACAGGATCCGGTTATCAAGCCTATTGTAGTGCTTATGTCGAATTATCGATAATAAATCCAAGAGTTTTATAAACTTTCGGAGCGTAATATCCTAAAGAATATGCCGCAAAATACAAATGTAGCATCCGATAGAAGATATTGGTTGTCATAAAGACGCCTATGTTTCGTAAGAAGAGACACAACCTGCTTTGTATCTTAGATTTGTAATTGTTTTACTCCATTAACAACTATAAGATCACTCTGTAGCCTAGACCTATCCAAATATCAATCGCAGCAATGATATCGTAACCAAGGCTATTTATGATTCACCGATGTAAACGAACAGTTTTGAGACTATCCCTAAAATAGTGAACCAATGCAATAATCATTTTCATTGGCTCCCACCTATATTGCACATTCGTTTTTATTTCGCGAGTAAAACGGTTTTCTTGGTGATCTCGTTTCGTAGCTTTTGTTCTGCTTCGATTATTTTTTGTGTTCTTAACTTTGAGGTTCCAACACAGTTCTTCCATTAATGTGGTCACCGTGAAGTATAATTGGTCAGCAAACAGACTCTGTCCAGACACATCACGTCAAGGTGCAACACGTACACGTACACGCACGTCCAACCAATTAGCTTTCTTCACCACTACAACTTTCATGCCATCACCGAAAATATTTTCCGTGGAATATTTATGTTTCCGGCATTTGTATTTTGTGCTGTCAAAGATAGATTAGGTTTGTATACAAGCAACAGTGGGCAAGCGCTGGTTTCTGAATAAATGTAAAGAAAATTTGGAGGTATGCTGTTATTAAAATTAAGAAAAACAAAATTGAAAGAAATCTCTAAATAAATTAAAATTATCTTTCGAAGTGATGTTATTTATGCTTTATCTCAATGGAAAAATGAACGATCGAATGTTTGGGAATATTTTTAAGATATTCTTAATTTAGTAACTATAGATAATTTTAAATCATACACAAGACAGAGGACAAACTGTGTTGTACTTATCAAACACCTTTTTGATGCAAAGAGATCTCCGTTACGTTTTGATGAAATAAGACAAACAACACGAACGCAGTCATCTACAGACAATGCAATGTTGACCATGGCGCCACCAGATTGAGCAACAGTTGCGATTTCATGACCCATCCAAGTCAATGATCCGGGCGAGAATCGAGTTCTGAAACAACAAGATACAATTACTGAGGTCATGGAATACAGTTCGATATACGCCTGGACCCTGATAACCGACTGAAGCCAGGAGAAGAACCTGTAAACTGGGTCGAAGGTGGATGTTATCGACATCATCTCGTTAATATAACGTAACGATATCCGAGGCCGTCAAAACGTTTACGAGGAACTCATCCATGACTTTAATGTGATCACTACTACACTCGGAGAAAGAGTCGACATATGGATTGTCAGTGGAGGCATGAAGCCTAAGAATCCACTTCGAAAATCATAGATCACGCATGAACAAAGAGGCAATTGAGTCAAAGCCACGATATAATAAAAATACCTAAGAAAGGGTAGTTTCCAAGCGGACTTTGTCCGCCATATACCACAGTGGGCGCGGTTATCGGAGGAGCAAAGCAACCGGTGAAAAGTTACCCATTGCGTCGCCAGATCGTGACAGGCTAAATAGGCATTGTGGCAGATTTATTTTCATTTACCAAGGAAGATTTCCCATGGATGTTCCGATCCAGAACGACATTAATCAGGGTGAAATTTTTTCTCCCACATACCCAAGGTCGTCTACACACATATAAAAGCACTCTGTGTGATTTCGTCGTGGACATGTGGGTGTACATCGCAATCAAACCGTTGTGGAACAACTTAACTGCACAGTTGCGGAACGATTATTTAGGCACCAGTACGCGCACGAATTGTTGATTCACGAGAGTCGGCCTCGACTGGTCAGAGCAGCGTTGAATAATAAAATATTACATGTATGATCAGGTTGAGACCCGCTGATCTGATTCGGCAGAAGACTGTCGCAGCCCACAAAGCGGCCATGCTGCTGAAAGCATTCGCGTTAGACTCAGTTGGAACAATTAGTTCGGTATCTGTATGACCCGGAGGATTTAGAAAACAGTCAACGTCGTTTTACTGATATGGTCCAGAGACCTATTTACGATCTCAGTCTGGCTTGATATTCCGTGGAAACCTACGCGCTACCATTTAGCACCATATTGGATAAAGTTAATGCTGCGAGTGATCATGCCTCTAAGTAGGGCATTTGTGCAACAGGAATTACAAGACCTTCCGCGAATACCCAATTACCGCCAAGATTTATCTTGGGATCTGCGCGTGCTCGTATGCGAACGTAGCTATTCCATCTGGAAAAATCCATTTCTTGGTATTCAGCGAGGACAAACTTACTTTGGTGCAACAGTATACACCCATGCGATGTTACTTTGACCAAATAAGATTTGCACCTTGCGCGAATTCACGTACTTGCCGAGGACACTGCACATACATATTATGCTTGATATCCTTCGCGACCACAACCCGGGAAATCCTTTGACTTTTTCGACGTTTTCACCGCGGAGAATGCCACCGGGGAAACCACGATCAAGTACATTTTAAGTCACAGGCCCACATATTTCTCAATGGGCTGTCTCGCCCACTCGTTCTTGAATTTCCCAACGATTTTCTCGCTAACGTTTTTAAATAGCTGATGGTCTTTCGGGTATTTGCTGATGTTAAACTCGCACGCGAGCCATGTCACATCCATATCCGCTTAGACATGTTTGATGGTAATGTGCATCAGCAACCATTCCGTATCCGTGTTCTGCATCGAGATGTTGTCTCTGTACCGCGGCTGAATCGAATCGTAATAGAACTCGTACTTGAGCAGATTTGACAAATCTAACAAATTTCATATCATTTTGTGGTATCAGGATAAGAACAGCAATTATTTTTCTTTGGTGACATCATAAGCTTATTCCTTGACAACAGTTTTCGCAATTGTGTTCACAATTCTTTTCCGCTATAATACTCGACAACAGATTTACACGGTCGCAAACCTGATTACGCGACTTGACTTCGATACCACGTCTAAGGCATAGACGAGCACTCGTGCAGACACATAACGCAGGTAAGTCGGATTTACAGTATTTATAATCACTTGTTCTGCTGCACAGTTCACGTTTTCCAAGGCATACACCTTTCCGTCGATTGCGTCCCAAGTTCATCAAATTTCTTATATATACACGAGGAGTGTATTCTTTAATATGAAATACTGTTCATCTATTCTCTCGATTCATGGCGTGTTTAATCCAAAAGGTGTTTTATCAGATTATATTGCACTGGATAGTATCAAATGATAATACTGCCAACCATAAACTACGTTGGCTCATGGCGGTAATGTTGAAAGGCATGGCAGTGTCTCGTAAGCAAGCTATTTTTTCCACGCGGTAGCCTCTGTGGCATGGTAGTGTTTCCTATTTTATACACGGAAGTCATCTCCTCTCTAATTGATTTACCCTTGACTGTGGTCAGGAAGATCTTTGCTGTCTTCACTGTCTTTGCTGCATCGTTGAATCTTTCAATACCTTCACTGGGTGTTTCGTTGCCGCCAATCTATTGTTATCGGTATGCGAGCTCACAGCAGACCCGATTGAACATCCGTTCATCTACAAACAAATACTTTGCCGTCCCCTCGCGTGTTTATCCACTATGACCCTTTAAGCATGTGACTGCGAACGACCTTAGTTCTTCGCAGATTGCAGTGACGGGATTGCTCGCGAACTCGAAACGGTTTTGCCGTTCGTTCACACATCGGTTACAATCACAAATTCGCGCATGTGTGGAAAAAATTCCTCATTTGAGTAAAATCATGGGAAACTAGAAGGAGTTTCGGGCCTGTGAACTACGATTGGCGATCCTATATCAAACGGCTTTTATCCCTCAACAGCCTTTCATCTAGAAAAGGGAAGAACAGATAAGAACACATGCACAACACGTACAATCCATTCTAATGTATCCACACATACACGGTCAGCAAGTAGGGTGCATTTTATGAATCGATTTTACACTCTACTTCATTAAGTCACTGAATAAATGAAAGTCTGATGTAACATTTCGTGTGCAGAGATCGAATTAGGTTGTGTCGTCTCCGACCAGCAAGCTGTTTCTATACCACAAAATGAAACACGCATGCATGGGTCTACTCGTTGAAGACCGAAAAGGTTATGGGCGTTCATTTCGACAAACAAATGAAATTTTCTCAAAGCCATTTGTAAGGTTGTTAAAAGAGGTGACTGCAGGCCACTTATGACTTCTGTATATACGAGATCTTTATAATAGACAGATGTTAACATCAGAAATCTGGAATATGCTCCCCAATTTATGAAACCAGCATTGCTATGACCAAGTTTAATTTTCATAAAATTTGAAGACAATCAGCTCTTGCAACGAATCAAAGGGATGCATATGATTTCGTGTACATAAAACGCGTATACTCCAAAATAGTCTATGCTCACTGTATGTCCAGTTTTAATTCTGTCAGATTCGTCTTCTTTAAAGGCTTGTCTACCCCAAATCATTTAGTTTTAGTATTTTTTACATTAGTGTTTACTTAAATTTTAAAACAAAAGCAAAAAACTTATAAACGTGGTTTGCTGACAGCTACACGCGTGCACTTCTTGCGGTCTGTACAACAAAGAGAGCAGGTGATGCTGAAGTCTTTGATGGTTTCATGTCCACATTGAACAAGAAGAGTGCAAAATGGAAAATGTGGAAGAGCATTATGGGTAAACGCCTATTTTAACAATAGGTGCAACACTGTCTTCATATAAAACAAATGGGAAAATCACGCACCTATAAAGCACGAGGAAACAAACATAGCAGATTATGTTTTACTTGTACGATACGTAGGATGACATTTAAACACACGCAGATTTTGATTGTACTTTTAAAAGTTTCTGTAAATATAAAATTTTACAGTTTTACTGCCTGAAATAAAAACAGACATGTTGATGTGAAATAAGATAACCTAACCATAACCCTGACCCAAATAAACATATTTACTTCAATTAATAATAATTATGATTTTCAACCCATACACATCGAGAATAATTTAGCTATGTATAAGTTGTTTACACAGAATAATATAAAAAAAAAAGTCAATTCAGATCAAACAGAAATGAACTCAGTTTTGGACAAGATCAAGTCTAACATGCAAAGTTACGTTACAATAGCATGTAATGGAATTTAAAAAAATTAAAAACTAACTTACAAAAGTAGAAATTAAATATACATATCATGGGTCTCACATTAATTCTTCAAAACGTTTCTAGTATTTGAGGGGAAAATAATTTTTCATAGTTTAGAATGACATCTAAATTATAAAAATCACGAAAAATAATTACACCGGAACTAGATTGTTGTTGACTTTTCCAGTTTTCTTGTTCACGCGACAATTTGGAAGGCGAATTTTATGTATGCCGGTACGAAGACAGCTAGCCTTTCACGCTCCCACCAAATAGAAAGCGTGCCTTTCATATTTCCACCAAATAGATAGCTTTATAAAAACAACGCGAACAAGACATAAATGTTGCAAGTTTTAAAAATCAGGAGTAAAGAATACACGAAGAACGTTTACTTTCGTTCAGTCAGCAATGAGGTCTGCCTTTAACCTAGTTTCAAGTACTAATAAACCATGGCGCTCGCTACTTGTAGTCTTCAGGCATAGCTCAAACCGAAAGTGTAGAAAATTCATAGAACACCTTAGAAATATAGATTTGTCCCAGTGACCTATGGACACACCTGTTCTATTATTTGACCAAGTGACCTATGGGCACACTTGTTCTGTTATTAGGTTTAACCATAATTAGTATTGTGTCTGCATTGGCTAATAAGTCCTTTTATTCACTTGTATTCTGTGAACTGTAAGAAATTCAAGTGGATATATCTTGTCACGCAATTCTTTTTTATTGTAGTTGCTTTGCGGCATTTTAACATTGCATAAAGAGGACACTGTTTCAAATTTTATTTTTTCGAATCCCATGCACATGGTACATGTCTGATTATGCTAACCAATGTGCAACCAGCAGGATGTATTCGCCACCATCTACAGTATCTAGCTGTCTATATTAAAGTCATCCACTTCCTAACGATAATTTAATAAGAAAGGTTTAAACAGGGCGAATTTCAAAGTTTGCAAATTATGTGCATTCAAACATACAGCTATATTAGTAAATTACTGTTGAAAATCAAGCCATAGGCAGGTAAAAGTAGGTAATGGCCAACAAACTAGGGTGTTGTGACTTACATCATGTTAAGTGTTGTCAAAAAGAGAAACATTTTAAAAATGGTTAGATGTATATATGTACATATTAGTAACATCATACAAGGAATGATATTCAGTTCATGACAAAATAAACGACATCAAGTATTGTTATGGAGTCCACTGCTTGTAACGGTTCCTTTTCCAAGAAAAGGAACCATACGTTATGTTTGTCATCTCATCTCACAATTAGTTTAATTTTAGGTCCATAGGTCTGAATTGCGGTGTTTTCAATTGTCACTTTATATCTCATATGTTTGTCAAATCTATTGAATCGTATCAGATACAGACATGTCATTTCATTCATGCTCACGTATCCAGTTACAACATCACAAAGCACACTTTTGTCTTCATAACAACACCAGTGTGGTGTAAAAGCCTAGAATTAAGGAAAACATAGTCTCTGTTTTAAAGCAGTTTGAATTACTGAGCTTTCGAATATCTGAGTTGAGGGTAATTGGTCTTATATTTAATGTTTCTTTAGTTAAAGGATCGTCATAAACCAAGGATAACGTTATACATAATGTTGCATCTTGGGAAGGGGGCAATATCCTTTGGTCTTTAAATCCCCTGACAAATTACCTGTACAGTCATAATCAGTAACGAGTAGAAAAAAAGAACAAAGAAGAATGCCAAATATTGCCTGTGATTACTCAGGGGAGTCCACCAAGAATTGTTTTATGTTGCAAGTGCGATTTTAGATATTGATTACCCATGAGCAAAATGACTTTCCCCAGTGCATATGTTATGATTTAAATCTAAGTGCTTTACCCATCAGATGATTTGATTAAACATGCAGACCTATCCGGTGACCTAGTGGTTAGAGCGTCCGCCTCTGATGCGGGAGGTCGTGGGTTAGAACTCCAACCGAGTCATACCAAAGACTTATAAAAATGGTACTAACATCTGCCGCGCTAAGTGCTCAGCATTTAGAGGTTAGTGTTAGGACTGGTCGGCCTGGTGTCAGGATAATGTGACTGGGTGAGACATCATGCTACATATCTGTGGCATTATGTCCCAGTGCTAGACATCACTATAAATTGTCATAATGATATGACTAACACGTGTTTAAAGCTATATTAAAAATGCAAATCCAGATCACACATTGATTCAACTTGCAGTTTCTTCGTTTCCAGAAGATTTACGTGTGTACGTTGGGCACACTTGTATGTTGATAAAATGCAGCATACTCTTTTCGGAAATTTATTGGTTGATATACGACATGAATGCTGATATTTTTAACACTTAGAAATATAGCCCCTTGTCCATCAAAATAGCCCGCTTATATTAGTCTTACCTTCATTAAAGCAAAGTTCGAGTTGGATTCTGTATGGTCATAAGACACTGCATTGATCACATCAGAGGTACATATTCAAAATTGCAGGTTGTGAAGAAACAGACCTAAATACCACTAACCTAGAAAGGGTTGGAAAGCATGGTCTCACAGAATCCCGTTCAAACTTTGCCTAACCGAACTAAGGCTCGTTTAAGTGGGTTATTCTATGGCATCATACGTCTGCTTGGATCTCATGAGATTTCAAAAAAATGCACACGCCCAGAATCAGGAAATACGTAGTCGACTGAAATATTATGTTCTCCGCCATCTTAAAACACACTCTTAATCCAAAATACATACATATGTTTTATGTCACTAATCTTAAATTGATACCACATATCGCTGAAATAGTGGAATATATCAGAGGATGCGCTCTACAATTTCGCACTTTACATAGGGTTTGACTTTTAAATAAAACAAATTTCCCAGGTTTCTATCACTTGTACCCCTTACTATTTAAAAAAAGACAATGTTTATATTTGGTATTGTTAAAAGTTTAATTTCCTTCATTTTGATGTGTGATTCATGGTAGTAATATGGGTTTTAAAGTATTCTGTTTGGCCTAACTTCAGATGTACACAAATAAAAAATAAACCGCTAGCTCCCCTTGGAGATTTTCACTTCCGTTGCTTCAAACGGTAAGTTATTAAATAAAACGAGCGGATAAAATTCTTTTAAACTTTTTATATATGTTGTCATTCATTCGTTGCACCTACGTTAGAGTACTTTGGACTAGTTCAGGCTGATTTTTCCAGCTCATGGGGGGCAGCCATTTTGATTAGCTGTGTGTTTAAGTCATGATGGATTTTAACCGCTACAACATGCAAAGAAATATCAGTCACAGCACATAAAAGTAGGTATACCAGCAACCAGGACCGGATTAAGGCCTTTGGGTGCCCTTGGCACAGCCAATATAGGGGCCCATAGTTTTCCTGCCTTGTCCATAGATATGGTTACAATACTATTAACAACACTACTATGAAATCAGACGATAACATACGGATCCCACTGAGCCTCTGGAGCCCTGCCTGTGAAACCAGACAATAATATGCGGGGCCCCTTGAGCCTCGGGGGACCTGGGTACGTTGCCCACTTTGCCCTATGGATAATCCAGCACTGCCAACAACTTCATTGTGCACGTTGTACATGCATACAACTTCACCTTACGCCTGTTACACTGTCATGGGTACGTAATATCCGTGGAGCACATGACAGATGATCATAGAAACAGAAATTCAAAATCTAAATCCATATGATACTCTCGGACCAAAATATTAAAAGGTCTTTTCAACCTGTAAATTAGTATTTCACTCATAGCAACATTATCGCGGTTATCTTTTGAAACGGCGCTGTATGCATCTCATGGGATCCCAAAAGTGGTATGAAGAAATAAAATACTATCTAAATCAAACACAATCCTCGTATTGATTTTATCAGTGGGACCTACATGAGTACGACATATTTATTCAATATAAATTTGATTGCTATTACAGCTGACTATAAAGTCAGTTAGCTTCAAACTCGTACATTAAAATGCAAGAGCAGTTTTGGGTTTATGCCAAATTATTTGACCTCCATTGGCCTCAAGAACATTTGGAATAATAATTATCTTAACGTGCCAAGGTAGAAATACATATTGATTGACAGAGAACCATGCAATATCGGACTTCGGTTTCTGACTATATCGGCGTTCGACTGAAACGATTGATCTAAATTTCCTGTGGAATTTCAAAATGACAGCTATCAAGGAATTACATTGATGTTGTCACACGGTTAATGGTATTACTCCGAACTTTGAAATTTTGATTTAGGAATTTCAGAAGCTGTATTTGATACTTTATATTTCCGAGCATTTTAAAGTCGATAATTGGTTCTAAGTATTGATATTGTAAATCTTTATGCAAATGTTTATTTTCCCTGAAACAAATCTTATGAAGTAAGTCTTATCTTTTACGATGTCGTTATGACAACGATACCAGGATGTGTCAGGAATTCCAAGAAGGGCCATCGACTAAGACGTTTAACGTAGCTATAATTCCTCTAATTCTTTTTTTGCGAATTTTTCTTCCGAACAAAAATGTCTATTGTTCCCTGAACAACCCATAAAAGCTGCTGCTTTTAAACAGAATTCGAAGATAGCAGGCAAAGCATATCATTCGGAATATTTTTGTTTTTACTTATCTGCCTTATTACAATTGTTAAAACTGGATATATCAAAGTATTCATCGCTTTAAAATTTGCAATTTTGATTTGTCGATAAAGCTGAAAGAGGAATCGAAGTAGTTGTTCCCAATTTATGTGAATAAAAATCAACAAATAATGCATTTACCAGGAAGACTGTCGAATATATTTGCGCTGAACGTAATTTCCATTTTCCTTGATCCGAGTATGGAGTGCACACAGATTACGCGTAACTGTGACTGTGTACGTGTAGAAATGGTGAGGAAAGCATGCAATGTCATTTTGCTGATATATTCAACAAAAAAAGCAGTAAAAGCTAGCCTTGTGTTCCAGATAAATATAACAGGTCAGTCAGTAAAAGGTTTCTCTCACAACCATGAAGGTTCAAGTAATGCTGAAAAAAGGAAACAATACAACGACTCGAGGAAATTCTTGAAAATACCATTCTATCATATGCATGCTAAATATTCTGCAGACTTCACGCATAATAGATGACACGTTTGTCTGGGACAAATAGTATATGACACGTTTGACTTGGACAAACAGTGGATGACACGCTTGTCTGGGACATATAGTAGATAACACGTTTGTTTGGGACAAATAGTAGATGACACGTTTGTCCGGGACCAATAGTAGATGACACGTTCGTCTGTGACAAATAGTAGATGACACGCTTGTCTGAGAAATATAGTAGATACCACGTTTGCCTGCGACAAATAGTAGATGACACGTTTGTCTGTGACAAATAGAAGATGACACGTTTGTCCGGGACATTTAGTAGATAACACATTTCTCTGCGACAAAAAAATAAATGACCCACTCGTCTGGGACAAATAGTAGATGACACGTTTGTCAAGGACAAACAGTAGATGACACCCTTTCTGGCACAAGTAATAGATGACACATTCGTCTGTGACATATAGCAGATGACACGTTTGTCTGGGACAAATAATAGATGACACGTTTGTCTGAGACAAATGGTAGATGACACGTTTGTCTGGGGCAAACGGGAGATGACACGTTTGTCTGGGACATATAGTAGATGACACGCTTGTCTGGGACAGACAGAAGATGACACGCTTGTCTGGGACAAATAATAGATGATACTCTTGTCTGATACAAACAGTAGATGACACGTGTATCTGGGACAAACAATGCAAGTGATGGTTATCAGAGAAATGGCGATGACAAAATATTTGAAGTTAGGAAAAGGGAAAGAATGATAAATACTACTTTTGTACACTCAGAAGGCAAGCAGAGAATACATCAATGTACAAAAGAGATAATAATTATTATATACATACATACATACATACATACATACTTACATACATACACACACACACGCATGCATGCATGCATACATACATATATGCATACATACATACATACATACATATATACATACATACATACATACATACATACATACATACTCATACATACATACATACATACATCATATATACATACATACATACATACATACATACATACATACATACATACATACATACATACATACATACTGGAACGAAAGGATAAAAAGAGATAATAATTATTACATACACACATACATGCATACATACATACATACATACAGACACACACATACATCATAAATACATACATACATACATACAGACACACACATACATCATAAATACATACAGACAGACAGACAGACAGACAGACACACACACACACACACATACATACATACATACATACATACATACATACATACATACATACATACATACATACTGGAACGAAAAGATAAAAAGAGAAAACAATGAATTGTCATTCTTAACAACATTTATTTAAAAATACAGCAAATCATGCGTAAAACAAAAGCCTATTTCATGCATCAGTTATTTTATTAAATTACAATCTCATTTATGGTGATAACTGGATCTGAAGATAACTTGGTTTGAGACTAATCCTTGATAGAAAATAAACTTTTTCAATACTTTTGAGTCAAATGATTCTCGAGTCATATTAATCACTTAAATACGAAGGTCATGAAAGACAACAACACGATATATATATTGTTATGTATATTTGATTTAATTATGTCTGATTTAATATATATTTATTTCAATTTAATTGTTTGTCAGTTGTTTGTTTTTTATTACATGATTTTTAATGTAAATTTATTCACTAGAGATGATACTTTTCAGAAAATAATTTGACCTTCACTGTTAGTTTATAAGCACCAGGTGTTTATCTAAATCCTGACCTTGTTTCAAAATTTTTAGCAACCACGTAAACAAGTTATATCTTTGTTTTAAAATGATTGGTTGCTGTCGAGTCATGATGGGACTTCGTGATTAAGATGTAAACAATCGTTTGTTATTTCTTAGAGTAAAAGGATTGGTTTTCGTCAGGGCCACACTGGGTGGACGTGATCTTTAACAAGTTCCTGATTTCTATAGGCTTCTAGAACATGATCACGTTATAACCTATGTTTTGGAGAATTATTCACAGTAGAAGCTGGGCTGTTACACTGGAAGTTGTATGTTGTGCTCTTTGGAGTTATTTCAAATTATTTGGATTCAATAGATTCAATATTTTTTTCCTGGAAAATGCATGTGCTCATGTGAGATTCTTAATTAAAGACAGTTCTTATAAGAAATTTATTTAAATTTCCAAAACCCGGAGTAATAATTCTTAAGTACTACAAATTGCAGCATACGTCATCGTCTTCCATTTTGGATTCTCCGTCGGGATTCGAACTTGAAATCATTTTGTTACTAGGACTACTAAAATTTTATTCTTGGATTATTCTTGGATTATTTTTGGATTAGATTCTATAAAACCGTAAGTTCATATTTTTCCATTTTTACAGAATTTTTTCCAGGGAAATAAATTAGTGTATTTTTTCAAAGCTTTTTGTTTTCACTTTTTCTTGTGTTAGTGTTTGTTCGAGCCTAAACACGTGAGATAAGAATATTATTTTTCAAGAAATCAGTTATGTCAAAAATAAAGGCCTTCGGAATGACCACTTTAGATTCCTTCATATGAAAACGTCTGATACAAATGCTTTTCACACTTACTTAATATATTGTCCTTTATTTTAAGTGTCGTGTTTAACAAGGAGTTCATTTTTCACATAACACATTTATGTCGCATTGAATGTTCACCATGCAGGTAGTGTTACCTATGGGAGACAAAATATATAGAACACGCTAACTTTGTAATGATACCCATGCTAACTTTATGATGGTATTCATGCTAATTTTGTGATGGTATTCATGCTAACTTTATAATGGTATTCATGCTAACTTTGTGATGATATTCATGCTAACGTTGTGATGGTATTCATGCTAACTTTTATGATGGTATTCATTTCATGCTAACATTATGATGGTATTCATGCTAACTGTGTGATGATACCCATGCTAACTTTGTGATAGTACTCAGGGATGTAGAATATATCCTAAAACTTGTACGAATACAATGTGGAACATAGCTGGGGTTAATGTCCAAGCACGTGTAGATAAGGACACAAGACAGGTAAAAGTACTCGAAAACCTGTCCGAATCAAGAAAGCGAATAACTAACAAAAAATTACATGTTTTTTATCGATATATGGCCGACGGTAAATTGTCCATGTTCTATTTTATAGTAGGGTTCTTTTTCTTTTCTTCAGTTGATACTTTTTCATCAATAACGGAGTACATACTTGGCATATCGCTAATTAGTTATGATTTTCCATTAAGATATAATGACAGTTGTATCCGAATACCAGACAAGTGCCGTGTTAACATTGTACCTTAGACTGATCGCTGTTGGCCTCTAAATAAACAGCAAAGTAATGTATGCGAGTCTATATTTTCTTTGACTTCTGACTGTATACCTAATTAGATTGACGACAGAGTTATGTTCTGTGGAAAACCACAGGAATAAGAAAAACCAGCAGAAGCTATAAAATATTTAAACAAATTATATAGGTCTGGGTGATGAAATGTTTTGGTACATTTACCTTACCACTAAGATCTCTAAACAGCTGCAGGCCTCCAATATAGTTCCAAATTACTGCTAAAATAAGATGAGAAAGGTATCAGGGGTTGAAACTATCACTCTGTTTTATTGCAAAGACAAATTATCAGGTTTGTGGTCCTTTAAATAATGTATTCATTCAAGTAAATTTTCTGGGAAAGTATACATACCCTCTGACGTTGCACTTATCCACGTATTCTCTTTGATTTCTACTCCTCCGTCTTGCTGATTCTCTGTACCCGATGTCAAGCAGGAAGATTTTTACTAAATACTCATTTTGAGTTTATTAGTATGGACGATGTAGTATATCTGGGTATTCGCTTCGCTTTGGGTTTTGGTTTGATGTTTTATGACACAGAAACACAAATAGAAATCAAACCCTCGCTCTCTCGGTCGCGAGTCTGGTACGCGTAACAGCGATAGGCTGTGTCGCCTCTTCGTCTACGTGACACAAAATATAGATATACACGCGTATAATTTCAAAGAGGTCACCATTGAAGTTTAAACTAAATATTTCGAACGATCTTTTGTACAATATTTTAATTTTCATATAATTAGCGAATCCTCATAACTGAAATAATCATGTCAATCATGTTATTTATTTTGTAAAACAGACGAATTTCATTAAAATGTTGACTACGCAGGCAGATGTCGGTTGATACTGAAGATGTACAATTAATATAAAAGAATAAAATTATTATTAATTGATTGTATTCATGCTATATAATACAATTAATTGCCTATATATCTAACCACTAGATATGTGTGTTCGTCTGAAGAGCTCAGTACAGCGGGCATGATTTACGCGATGACCGGAAAACAGACTGGCTAGGGGCTCATTAGAATTTCAAATAAGCAATAATTGTCTGAGTTTGGGGATTCGTCAATTTGTAAATTCGCATACCCCAGACAGCATCATATGAAATTAATCGCACCTAAAACTACAAATGTCCGTTAAATACAAGCACAAATTCATCATAAAGACTAGGTGAAGCTCAGGGTAAATTAATTGATAGTTTGCAAATGTTCGCTTGATGTAGCTTTATAAGTCTCCGTTACTTACCTATGATTATCACCTGAAGCACCAAGGAAAGACGAGTTTTCATTGTCACTGTTGCTTGTTGACCATTAGTATCGTGTCAAAAGATATCTAACAGCTGTATGTCCCGCGAGTACACAGGGCAATGAACCTCACGAGAATATCTCTGACAGCTCGCAAACATTGTTTCTCTTGTCCAAATGTAGCCATATTTCTTGCCACAAATGGCTTTTGGCAAATAATGTACGCAGCAGTACATTATTGTATATAGGGAATTATAAAGAGTATGCAGATTTCGAAAACGTCCTCTTCGTTGGTGCATTGAAATAAAGAAAATGTACATTTGTGTCTAAAAGATTCGATATTCAAGAGGAAAAAAAGGCATTTTTATAACCGTTACGCGCAATCAAATATACAATTAAACTTGACTCCACACATGGCACCTTGTGGCAAATGAGGAATATAAGACAATACATAATAAATACATATGCATGTGTATAACAAGATAGTAATTATAGTCCTCCAATAAATGGATCAAATAGTGCACACAGAACCTATTGAGAGAAAAAAATTGTTCGAGGTACAAAGCGTGTTATTACAATATTAAAAGGCAATGCCTAAAAATCACAGTGTTGTATAACTTAAATTCATACCAGTTTATAATAAATATTTTCCATCAGCACATATTTTATTACCCAGAATAGTTCTACCCATCATCAGACTCTTCTGCGAACGATTTTCATTGAAAGAATTTAAGTCAAACGACATGTTCAGTGCTGTCAAACGACGTGATCAAGGCTGTCAAAAAGACGCAGTTTGTTATGCACATATACATGCCAAAAGTCATTTAGATCAATCTCTCGTCATAGTTGCCGATTATCTACTTAGATACGACACGTGTCTAATTTTAATGTTACGACGTCTATTTTTATATTTCAAGCAATAACAAAAGCATTAAGTTAATGGAGGTATGGAGGCCTTGAATTATCCCCCTTTCTCTAATGAAAGGCATATTGTTACAGGCTAACTAATAATGGCGTATGTTGTTTGGTAGCAGAAATAAATTTACTGACTCGAAATAAAATATCACAAAACACATACATTGACAGAATTTTCTCCAGCACGCCTTGTTGAAAATGGCAGTTTGGGTTGTCTTAGACAGAAGAAACAGCCAAACCGTCTAACATCCGGGCAACAGTGGCAGCAAATCGTCTGCAAGGTAGATTTATCGCAATGGGTCTTTTGGCAAACATTTCGTGCATCATAGCAGTATAACCTGATACACCTAAATGTGCTGTGTTCAGGGTAATCGGTATGGTATATCTGTATTTGTGCTTAGAAAACACACCTATTTAGGAAACCAAAACACCACAAAAAATCCGCTTACACAGAGATAACATGTAGGATATTGTTGCATAAATACAAGGTGGCAATGGTTTTCTTATCGTTACATCCCAAACAAATTACTATTATCTGTCTAGCCACAATCAGTGAAAAATGATGGTAAAATAATGGTAATTGTACAAAGAAGATTGCCTGTGTTTACTCCAGACAATCCATTAATAGCATGGGCATGAACGGCTTTTGGGGTGGCAAGTGGGACGACTGCCCCAGGCCCCGCTCTTGAGTGGGGCGCGCGTTTCAGGCCTAAGGTCGTCGTTATGAGTTTGTCAAGCAATTCGCGTCTTTATGTTATTTGAAAAAATGACAATAATAATCAGTTTATTAGGTAAAAGGCATTGTCGTCATGTTATTATTTCGATTTTTGAAAAAACGTTGTCCACAAACAGGAAATTTTGTTATGAATAATGAAAAAAACTAAATTCGTGCGCCAAATCGCGAAAGTTGATCTAGTCTAGACATAATCAGTGTTTGCAGTAGCATACCGATCGAGATACCGATACTCTGGCCACGCGCGGTCATGGTCGGTAATAGGCTCCGCGTACTCCTAACGCCGCCTCTAAGCATGGGGAACTTACATCTGTACCTTTTGATGCTAAATAGAAGTGAATAAGATAGTTTCAGGTTACGCATGTATTATTTTTTAACTTCAACATGTTATCTTACCAACATCTTCGCAAACCGCATGCGAAAATCCGCTACTATCAGTTCTCTCACCCGTGGCTGACTGCTATAATATATCCTCGTTTCTAATGGATATTCATAAACCTGCTTGACCAATCATTGCGAGCCGGAGTAAAATGTTATAGGAAAGTTGACCGAATATGACCTTTTAAGTTGATTTAATGAGTCTATAAAGTTTTATCTTCCAAGCACTTTCACTTACTGTTCGATACAAGCACATTGTTTACGTGTAAGAGCTTGTTTTATTGTATTGTTGATGCATTTGTGTTTATTTATGTTCGGGAGAAACGAACAAATCTTGTTGTGAGCAGTCACGGGTGAAAACGGAACTTAGCTGCTTTCGCCCGTGGATTTCGACTATGTCTGACCCAAAGATGCGGTGGTTTGTTTATTGAGATTTGAAGCTTTTATCGGTATTGTTACGAGATCTGTTAAGAACACGTACCTGCGAAATGAAGATTCTTTGTCTTTGCAGAGGCGGATTTTTATAAATCGCACCAATATACCATTCTAAAATATATTTTTGATGCCTCTGGTTTTTATTTAAAAAAATAATCTGTAAGGATGTGTTCATTACGCTTCTGAATGAAATTAAAAAAAGCAATTAATAATATGGTAACTAATTTTAATAGGATTCTCAAAGTTTCACTGAAAACGAAAATATTTGTGATATTTGAAAACCCAAAAGATAATTTAAACTCAGACAAGAACGGTTATCTACATGCAAATCACTTTAAATCTCATGCGGCTAATTTGACTTGTTTATATTTTCATTTACTCCATTGTCTTATATTGAGAAGAAAATCGTTTTAATTCCTTCTATTCTATTGGTGCGTTTCTGAGCAAAAGCCAGCCTCGAGCATTCATAAGTCAAACTTTGTTAAGATATGATCTCCGAAAACATCTGATAATGTACTTTTAACCGGGAAGGGGGTGGAGATGCTATGCAATATTTTTGACAGGGTTATGAAGCCGTGGATCTCTGAAAAGTCACCCTGGTCACATACCACAGTCAATTTAATTTCCAATAATAGTGCATATTCATGTACTTGTTAGTAGACAAGATACCGATATAAAAAATTACATCAGGAAATTGTTGTCAATATAATGTTGTTATATATGTCTTACGTTGTATATCCAATCAATGTCTGTGTGGATCCAATTAATTTATTTAAATAAGATATGTCTTGAAAGTATAATCATAACTGTGCAATATAATAAAGTTTCAAAGATTAGGACTCAGTCATTTATCTAGGGACACAGTTGTGTACTTAGAATGTATTGTAAAAATACTTTTTGATCTACTGCTAAGCGTCAAAGTTTGATCCAATCCCAAGATACCAGATTTTAAAAAGTTCTTCTCCCCACCCCCGCTTTTATTCCTTCGCTAGCAAAACGGTAAAGTGAAAGATAAGTTCATTAATTAAGAAACTTATTTAAACTATAGTCCCCAAAGTGATGTTGTTCATGTTGTAGTTGTTGCTCTTATTGTTGAATAAATAAAGGGCAATGAAATAAATTGTCTTCTCTTTCCGTCTTTCTATAAGATTTTTTGTACAAATTTGAAAATTGAATTGCGGTAGTTATATTAATCTGACAATAAAGAGAATATCTTTATTTAATTTAGCCTAATGTCAAATACATTTGGTAAAACGGAGTTGAATGTGTTTTACATCTTTTGGTGTTTTAATTTTTAACAATATTTATCGTTATAGTTTAAAATATACATATATTTCAACATATACTTCTATGCATCAATTACTATTAGAAGGTTATTTGAAAAGTGTGTTTCAAAAACATCTTGCATTTCTTGACCATTAGTATTATTCCATGTTCCCAACAATCTTGTTTTAGACGGGGACACTCAACGGGGTTCCAATTGACTGATGTTTGATGTATACAAAGTCCGGTCTTTCAATGTCATGCGCATCTTGGATTATCTTTTGATAGTAAAGGACAGTAAGCCGTACATTCATATAACAGAGATAACCAATAAGAAAGGCAAAATAGTACTGTCAGCCAAAGATTTAAATTTAAATGAGAAAATATTCGGAAATAATCTTTTTTGGGTTAAGTGGACCTGATTTACAATACGCTGACACTTTCTGACAATTTTAAGCAGAATTTTACTTTTAAAATGTAAGAAACAGAAAATGCAAATTGTAGCAAGGCGTTTTTGTTAATTGTGCCACAAAATTTGCCTCAGCTAAAATATGTCTCGAAGGAACTCGATGGGAAACTTTAGCTAGCATACGCTATCAAGCATGAAATAGTAACTTTCTTCCAAATGATTAACAATATTGCCCAGTGACATTTCCCTGTAGTAGCTCATAACAGTTTTGGAAGCGAAATAACCCATTGTCCATCAGTAAATATCAATAAATTGCAGGTTCCACTTTGTAGAACATATCTGAACCAGCGTACCTTAATACCAATCGCTGTGAGAGAATGACATCTACTCTCTGACAAGATTAGATCGTGTTCTTTCCCAAGCATGATCAATCGTTATTTAAATATAGAATTAAACAAGGTTTGTACAAGTGTATAAAAAAATACCCTCGCTAAACCCACATCCTTCATTGTAGACTCACAATGGGACGGATTTCACATGGTTATAATCTTTATTCGAATGAATTTTAAAAAAAATCATTTGTCACATGATTAATGTGTTATTTACTTTAATATACACATATCATAATTGTCCTTTGTGTAATACGTATAACACTTCATGATGCCACTAATAACGCCATGACATTATAGAAGGCAAAGGCCGAGGCATCCGAACGTATTTTAAATTCATTTAACCTCGCTATTCTGCGTACTAGTTAAATAAAATAAAAACAATATTTAAAAAAATCAAGTAATAAAAAGAATCTTCTATTTATGATGACTGTAAATTAAATTTATGAAAATCGTTAAATAATTTCACTTTACAAGGTTCGCGAAACAATAGAAAGTATGCATCTCATTTCATGAATTTTTTTTTAGACGAGCACTCATGTAAGATGCCCTGATGTTTTACATGAATTTGTGATCCGTCTGAGACCCTACTTCATTATACTTTTTCTTCAACAAGTATACTGCTTTGGGAATTAATACAGTTAATGCAATAGACCATAATGGTAATTTGCACTACTGTCTACAGAGAAAAACAAGGCAATTGATCGATGCAACATAAGTATTAAGAAATGCCTTGTTTAATCTGATGATAACAAGAGAACTCGTATTCTGATAGCATTCTTCTTATCGATTATTGACTTTAATATTTTGTATTGTATCCATTTAAGGTAATTTTTTAAAATTTTGTCAAAAATATATTTCTGTGTAACAATAGGTATGTATATTTATATGTAGATACAGTTTAATATGATAATATTCTTTATCTGGCTAGATTTCAGTGATGATTTGATTATTTTTGTGCATAATACCGTTTACATTTCTTACAATAAATATTGTTTAAAGAAACTTATTGTTAGGTATCTTGCAGCATGAAAGAATTACTGGTAGATAGATAGATAGATAAATATTGTCTCTGACTTGAAGTATAGTGCTGGAATAAAAGAAACTTTAGAAGAGGCATAATCACGACAATCAGGAGGGAGGTTTACTGGAGCTCTTTGACATCACCGAACAGCAAAGGTAGGTGTGTGTGTGTGTGTGTGTGTGTGTGTGAGAGAGAGAGAGAGAGAGAGAGAGAGGGATTCACAATTCAGTCATAAAACCATCCAACCTTACACATGATAATACAGGATGATACAACATTTCTCCATGTTCACCAATCAAATCAAATGTCTCATTTTTGTGTTGTGTAGATAATATTCTTTCCTCATTCAGTTTAAATAATTCCAGTAGCAAAACAATCACTGAAAGATAAAATATATCAAAACATCATTATTGGAATTCCTGAGATTTGGGTATATGTTGTTTTTTCTACTGAATACTCATAAAAATACATATATCCAGATAAGCGGGCGCATTATGCGACGGCAAAAATTGGGCATGTGCGGTTAACAGTTGGTCTCTTATAAGCGTGTTCATACAGTAATGAAAAATTATGTATTTGGTTGTATTCAGGTGATGTGGTTCTACTCGCTGTCTGTGAGACTCGTCTGTAAATTAAGAATAATAATTGATATTTTTGTCGTGATTGATAATAAAAACAAAACGACTAAGGTAGTTCATTTTAGACATGCAACGAGGCGTTCAGCGTTTTCTTTTTTAAGTGTGATGTTCTTAGTATTGACATTATTAGGAAATATGTTTATATACACCAACTGAATTTGAACTGCATAAGGTAATGGCAGAGACTGCTTTATAGTCAGCAAATATGGTTCGTTGACTTCTTATTGTCAAATTTAACTCTTTTGGAGGTAAGCAATATAATCTATGTGATAATTTTGTGTCTGTGTGTGTGTGATATTTGGATTTTTAGCGTAGCTTTAACAATTTTTGAGTCATATCGCTACGATGTCTGCAGTATGGCAGTTTATAGTGATGTCTAGCACATGTAGCATCATGCCTCACATTATCCTGACATCAGGCCGAGCGTCAAGCGAGGCAGCTGTTAGTACGATTTTTGTAAGTCTTTGGTATGACTCGGCCGGGGATCGAACCCACGACCTCTCGCATCTGAGGCGGACGCTCTGAACACTAGATCACCGGAGCGGTCGTGATAATTTTGTTTGGCTGGTCTAAATAGTTTGTTCTGCCATACGATTCGATACTTTTTCTTACTCATGGTCTAAAAATTTTGATCTGCCATACGATTCCATGCTTTTTCGTATTCTTGGTCTAAATAGTGTGATCTGTCATATGATTAGTACTCATGGTCTAAAATGTTTGATCTGTCATACGATTAGTACTCATGGTCTAAATAGTGTGATCTGTCATATGATTAGTACTCATGGTCTAAAAAGTTTGATCTGTCATACGATTAGTACTCATGGTCTAAATAGTGTGATCTGTCATATGATTAGTACTCATGGTCTAAATAGTGTGATCTGTCATACGATTCGTACTCATGGTCTAAAAGGTTTGATCTGTCATATGATTAGTACTCATGGTCTAAAAGGTTTGATCTGTCATATGATTAGTACTCATGGTCTAAAAAGTTTGATCTGTCATATGATTAGTACTCATGGTCTAATCTTTTAAAATCTGTAAAATCAAGTGAAGAAATTAATCTCATATCCAGAACAAAAAGAAGTTATTGTCAGAGAGAAGGGGAGTAATTCATTCCTTACGGTAGATTACCTTCCTTTCCTAACCTTTTCTTTGCTCAAAATTGTTCTAAACTTTGTGATTCTAAAATGTTATTCTATATTTCTTAACTATTTGGTCACCTTTTACAAGAACTGAAAGTTTTTTTTCACATCGGAGAAGTTCCATTTTTCAAATGTATGAAAATCTAGGCCTCATTTGCTGCATATTTTCTTATAAGACTTAATTTTCAGTAGTACGTGATAATTTTAAATGAACAAAATAAACCTGAACTACAAGAAAAAGCAAAGCAAGAAAGAGGAAATGATTGATTTAAAGGAAGAGTATTGGGGGTGGGGTAGGACGATAGGTGTCGAACCACATTTTCCAGTTATTACAATAAATATTCTGTGACAAACTTAGAAAACCGTCAATTTTGATCAGAATAAGCCTTTCCAGATCAAAATTCAAATTTAAAAAAAATCCAGTAGTAAAATTCCTGGACCGACCCATTATGTAATAAGATAAGAAAAATATTTACATTCACTTTACTATCTCACAAATAGCTGAGTACTATTTGTTAAAGATATTTTGAAAAGTGTCATGATTTAAGTTCTTTTTAAACTCTAGCGTGACGAGTTTGACTCTCAAAAATAAAAGTAAAAAATATTTACATTGAATTTATGACATTTGAAATACTTCTTTTTGAATCCAATTATAATAATACCCCTTTCACGGAAAGTTTTTCATGCAACTATATTTCAGTTGCATGTCACGCCAGCGTGAAAGGTACCTGAATATAATAAATCATTTTCGCAAAATATAAAATTGAGCTGAACATTGAATAAATCTATGAAATGTCTGTATTAATTTTCACTATAACCTTCCTTCGGGATTCATTTCATAGGGTATTGCTAGTAGAAATTTGGATTCTATATTTTAAAAAATTGTAGCCTAAAGGCATAGTTACAGTTATAATAAAATGTACATGATTCTATTGATAACAAATCACCTGAATTAACAAAACTCACGATACGAGGGATTTGTTCGCATCGGCTGATTACCTCAGAACACAGCTTTATGTTACTGAAACCACTACCAAACACGTGACTAGGCCCTACTGTCACATCTCAACTCTGAGTAAAATGTCAGCTGAAAATGTTGCATGCTGGTCATTTCGAAATAACGAATACATTATTGTATCGAACTTAGGTTTTGAAACAACCTGCTCAATACAAAGCCCAACTCACACATAATTTCAGCTTACAAAAGTTTCACAGAATGTCGATTGTTAGTTATCATTTATACTTGCTTATAAGTTGGATCAAATTTCGTAAGCAAAGATCCTGGTCTGCCGTAGCATAATGCGTCTGCAGATCAGGGTCTATATTGTTTGTTCTACTAATTACTCCTAACAAACTGCACAGAGACAGATTCGACGGCGCATTATGCGCCGGTATATCTAGCTATGTGCAGTTTGCAATTGACTCGTCTTATAAGCGAGTACAGAGACATATCTACTCAAGTTGAGGTGTTTTATGAAAGCTGAGTAGGTGATCAGCACATATAAAAGGGCAGCGCCTCTCTGATATCACTCACTGACTACTGGAGTACACCTAATTCTCGCATGCGATTTACCTGTGGCCAGCCTGTAAGTTACCTGTTGATATACGCCATGGTGATTATGACTGACGATATGAAAATTGTCCAGTGCTGTATTGTTGGAGATGGCATGGTAGGGAAAACTTGCCTTGCTTTGAACATTATGCACCAAAATTCACCCAAGGATTATACCGCAACTGTCTTGGATCATTATGCTAGTAAGTCAACACTCAAAATTATATAACTGCATTGCATGATGTACTAAAGGCAAAAATCTTTTTAGTTAATATCTATAATTTTTATTCTAAATTCGTCCGCATTCATCAGTTACAAAAGGTAAAATCCAAACTTTATGTAGAAGGAAACATTTTGATGACGAGAGTTTTCTTGTTGTTCATTCTCTATATACAAAGCTATGTACACTAGATTTTCAGTCTGAATAATAAATCATATGTGCAGTGAATTAATAAGGACTTAAGCGGCTTAAAAGATTTACTAAATCAAAATTTACTTTATTGTGATTATCTCAGTTCCGGTGCGTCTAACGACCAGATTCACGTATATTATAAAGATGTTGTTAGCCAAGAAATATTCAGTATTTCATGTCCTGATCAACTACTAAATGCTGAAAATGTGATATTCTAAATATATTTTATTTGCTAATATTTTTAAATTATACTTATGTCCGTCCATTCTTGAAAGTCAATTGTATTTATTTTCGAATGAAAGATTCCCATTTAATGATAGCAAATATCGAGTAAGCTTGGCAAACTATGTGGAATGGAAAGTCCACAAACCTAGATCGGTGTCCCTTACACAGAAATCGTAGAATTGGGCTGGTTTTGTGCTGATCACGTGTATATGTCACATGCCTGACTCCCGAAGCCAGGGGTAACCGCGACCAGGATACTTACTCTTCAGTGTCCACTGAAAGTGAACAAATTCTTGTCGAGTGTATCGACTTCCACCCAGTCGGACAGAATTCATAAAAAGAAAAACATAAATGTGTAGGATCAGAGAAAATATTGGACTTTTCGAAGGAATTCAGTTTGCCAAATTTGAATATTCATTGCGTATTTAATCTCTTGTGCATCGACATTGCACATAAATTCCAAATTTAACCATTCCTTGACGAGTTGTAAAAGAAATTAAAAATCCTTGTTAACACATTAACCCCTAGCGACGAGTTAACGTGGCAGGAGGTAGTAGCCTACTGCCGAGCTCTGTAGCATCATGGTCATGCATGATACACTAAAGTGGGTGGTATTATAGAAAGGTAAACAGATGTAGCTCTACAATGATACCAAATAATCTGGAATTTCTAGTTGCACTACAAAATAGAGAGGGAAAAAACCTCATATTTTAGACCTGATTTTTTTCTACCCAAAATTCGCCCGTCGTCGGAATCCGATTTTCTGTCCGGATTTTATACTTTTTGGTCTCAGATCTAAGGCAAACGGGTATGAACTGCAAACAGACAGACAAACCTTTGCAAAAAGTAGGATAAGATGGGGATTTGGAATAAAGAGTGGTCTCGATACAAAAATAATTGCTCCGTTTAGCAACAAAAAACACAACAAAAAAACTCCCACTTTTACCCTTCTACTCATGCGCGAGCCAAATAGCCAATGAAAAACGATGTTTCTAACACAACTAGGCAATATGCTATTGAAAGATCACCTGGGATTTGGTGTTTTCGGATCTTTTCAGAAAAAGCTTTCAAAATATGTTTACTACTCGAATTTCAGGCGAAAACGACAAAAACCTCCAGGGGTTAACGTGTTCATCGGCATTATATTCAATATTGTGCTAACGTTCCGTTAAACACTAACAAGCATATTCCTCCACGCTTAGCTGTAAAGTTAGTTTTGGAGGCTTCTTTAATACAAAATGAATTAACTTCACACAAAATACACTTAGTTGTCATTCTATCAATATGCCATGGTAACTTGTATTGCTTTCCCTTTACGTTTACAGGCAGCATAAAAGTGTCGGGCGACGAGTACCGCCTCCACATCTATGATTCGGCTGGTCAGCACGACTACGAGCGTCTGAGAGCATGCACTTACAAGGACAGCGAGATATATGTCGTCTGCTACTCTGTGGTTGACCGCGAATCTTTAGAATCAGTCAAACAGTTCTGGATTCCTGAAATCAAGAGGCACATGGACTGGAAAAAGCCGATCATCCTTATTGGTACTCAAACGGACCTGAGACAGACTTCGGATTCTGAGATATTCACGACTGTATCTACAGAGGAGGGAAGTATTCTTGCCAAGGATATTGGTGCCGTACTTTTCATGGAATGCACGTGCCAAAACCAAAATTCTGTGAAAAGAGTATTTGAAAGCGTAGTTACGTCCGCATTGAAATTCAGGAAGAAGAATAAATCTGCTCTTGTTAATAAAATATTTCGAAGGTTAACTTGACTTCATGATGTTGTTTCGGAACTTGACGTTTTTATCATCTCAAAGGATCCATATGCCTCACATTTGCTCTGGATGAGACAGTGCCCAGCCCGGGCCCCTCTGAGCCAGTATGAAGTTTTGGCAATGAGGCATCATTGTTTCTGTATCCAGTACAAATAAGCCGTGGAGGAACATTTTGTGTGTACATTGAAAGCGATTGACAGCTAGCATTGTTCTACACTAAAAGTTCTTTTTATTTAGTACAACAATGAATGAATAACTGATGTACTTTAACACATCCAGAAATAGCTCAGTTTAGTAAACAGTAGTTTCTAGACTCTAAATCAGATGACTAGCTTACATGACAGGTAGGAAACACGTTTCATAAGCCTTCTTTTTTTTTCTCCTTTTTGTTTGTACACCACAACTGACGCCGAATAGAACCCGGACCGTCGTTATTGCCGTATTTGCAGAATATGGCTTGTTCACATAGACAAGACTAGTGAAAATATACAGTATCGTGTTTAAGTGGTTAGTGTGCTAAATTAGCGAACTGAAGGACGTCGGTTGTAATCTTACTATCGCATCAGCTCCAGTCAGCTGCTATTGCGTATCTCTGAAAAAATGCACTTAATTACTGTATCTTAATTACTGTGTATTGCAATATTGTAAAACAAAACAAAAAAAACTTTGCTCATAAACAAACTATGACCACGCCATGTAAGTTTAAAGGTGACCAAGGAAATTTTTTCATGTGATTGGAAATAATTGTATGTGTAAGCTGTGACTATATGTACATGGTTATACAGACATGACTTGGGATACAGCCAATGTTAATCACGAGAAACAGGAAGGCATGTTTCCAAGTCAAATAGTTTGTTTTATGAGTGTGTGTTATTTGGATTTATAATGTAGCTTCAACAATTTTTTTAGTCATATCGCTACGATGTCTGCAGTGTGGCAGTTTATAGCGATGTCTAGCACTGGGGCATCATGCCGCAGACATGCAGCGCGATGTCTCACCCAGTCACATCCTGACACCAGGCCGACCAGTCCTAACACTAACCTCTTAATCCTGGGCGCCAAGCGAAGCAGCTGTAAATACCATTTTTGTAAGTTTTTGGTATGACTCGGCCTGGGATCGAACCCACGACCTCCCGCATCCGAGGCGGACGCTCTAACCACTAGGCCACCGGAACGGTTTTGCTATATGAATGTTGGCGGATGAAGACTTATGGCTGGCTTAAAATCGTCGTATTCACGAATGAAATAAAAAAATGTAGATTCGATATTCTTATATAGGTTTGTCATTCAGGGTTTGATGAAAACATTATTCCATATGTTGCAAACGTTTTGTACATTGTAAAATTAACAATTATACATTTATTGATTGTATAAGTTTACACTAAATTTGCTTTTCGTGTAGCCTGTCTTAATTTTCGAAATATAAATGTGTATGCGAACTTAAGAATGGTTTAGATTTCATTGCAATATTTTGCTCTCTCTCTCTCTCTCTCTCTCTCTCTCTCTCTCTCTCATACACACACACACACAGCGATATTCTTTACGCAAATTTGCATAATCGTCAGTATATATTGCAAATATTGAATGATATACAGATGAGATGGAACAGCTCGCTATCTGGCATATTTCTGGTGAATACAACTGGGATCTTACAGATTTGTTTGCTTTATCTTTCGTTCTTATCTGGTCTTTTTTATTTATGTTTTGTTTCTAAAGCTATGAAGTATGCATTGACGATCACCGTTTGACATGTATGATGCACGCTAACACACAAAGCTTTCTTTTCTCAAATTATCCATGACCTTAGTTGACTAAAGAAATTACATTAACTCAATGTGATAACATTAAAGGATGAAATAGAACCCTCAAGGATAGCTAGATTAGGAGAGGACACGGTTAGAAATGGTTTGGAGTTGTTAATCTTTTCTAAATGCTTTCAACAACCCAACACACCACGAACAGCAAATCCTTCACAGTACATTGTACGTTTTCAAACAAAATGTTTCGTAATAAAAAGGTGTTGCTATAACGAAGTACTTATTTCTTAGTGCTCTACACAAAAGATCATCTCATAGACGATAAACTTGAATATTTCCGGATATTAAGTTGGATCGCTATAAGCCGTATTCAAATTAAACAGAGCATTCATTCTTTATGAACAGAAATTAGAATGTGTTCGTTGCTAGTGTACTCCACGTTATTTACATATGCTTGGGGCCCCGATAGAGCGTTCACCATTCGCGAAATTCTAAATTAAAATCTGGGATTGTTATGGTTGGAAAACGGTGTATTAACCAAGTATACGTGTACGTAATTTGATCAAAGGTTGCGTCATAATATAACTGTATATCTATTTTCATAGCTATTAACCAATCAAAGTATACAAAGTATAGTCTTCTTTAAAGCGTAGTTAATATATTGTCAAGGACAATCTTATTCGAGTTAATGTGTTGTTCGAGTTAATGTGTTGTCAAAGACAAGCCTATTCGAGTTAACGTATGGTCAAAGACAAGCCTATTCGAGTTTTAGCCGTTTCTTGTTTAAATTCCCCGTTTATTAGTTTTTCATCTAGGCAAAGTATTTCTTGCATTTATTGCATTGTTTAACTTGGTATTAAATGTATTTCCTGGTACCCATACAAGAAAAGTTCCAGTGATTTACATAGCGTTAACTTTTGTTATGCATTGTAACTTCATCTGAATCGTTTAAATTTCATGAGAAATATATATACACAGCATAAGAATGCCCTTTTGAATGTAAGAAATATGCATTATTTTATTGAAAATGAGAATTTTCTATTTGTTAGTAAAATGTACAGTTTCAAAAAGGAACGGTCTCAGCAAACGCGGGGCCCGATTTGGGTCATTTTGGCTGGGTTATGCGCGGGGCCCCCTTTTGAGTACGGCATTGGAAATAAACTTTTAAACAAGTTTTATATGACAGTGAACTTAAAATTTTATTCCATCGCTTTAAAATTACTCTCTCTCTCTCTCTCTCTCTCTCTCTCTCTCTCTCTCTTCGTGCAGGCTTGTTGTATATATATATATATATATATATATATATATATATATATATATATATATATATAGCGCGGGGCCTGATTGAGACAAATCGGTCCAGTCGGCTAAGGCCGGCCCTAGTTTAAAATGTACCTTTAATCAAAACGATGGTTTGTTCATAAATAATTTGTTTTGAACAAGATGGATGCTGGTCGCATTACGTCGTTCTTATCCTCTCACGTCAGTCTTGTTTTATTCAAAACTTAAATACGATTCTAAATTGGTTGTACACACCTGTTATACCCCCCTCTCTCTCTCTCTCTCAAACACACACACACCACACACGTACACACACAGTCGCATACGCAGAAACCCAACCGACGTGGAGCAGCACAATCTACACAAACTACTGACGATATATATATATATATATATATATATATATATATATATATATATATATATATATATATATATATATATATATATATATATATATATATATATATATATATATATATATATATATATATATATATATATATATATATATATATATATATATATATATATATATATATATATATACATATGACTAGACGATTCAACTTCCTATGACTAATGGAAGGGTAAACTAAGGTTCACTGAATCTCATGCCCCTCTGGCCATACTCCCACACATTTTTGTATGCTAAACTGATATTGTGTCCGTGAATTTACGCCCAACTTTTATATTTCCTCTCGAACAGAGGCCAATGGTGTTTACAAAGTAGAATACAATAGGGACTTTCGTAGCATTAGAGGTCGTTCACCTTCATCATACCACTTATTCCATATTATTTGGGAATAAAACGTGTCAACATCTGTTATCAGCAATGGCGTACTTGAATCTAACAGCTTATAAAGATTTTTAGAACTAAACATTTACCACTGACGTTTGAAAATAAATTTTTGCCCCCAACTCCATCTCTCTCTCTCTCTCTCTCTCTCTCTCTCTCTCTCTCTCTCTCTCTCTCACACACACACACACACACACACACACACACACGCACACACACACACACACACGCACACATATACAGAGAGGGCGATGCAATTAATCTTCAGCATCACGGGCAAACATTGTCATACGCATATAATTAGGGGCCCCGAAAGGATGTTTACCTCTCGCGAAATTCTAAATTAAAATCGGGGTTTGTTATGGTTGGAAAGCAGTGTACTAACCAAATAGACGTGTACGTATATCTATTTTCATAGCTATTAACCAGTCAAAGTATACAAAGTATAGTCTTCGTCAAAGCGTAGTTAATGTATTGTCAAGGACAAGCCTATTCGAGTTAATGTATTGTCAAGGACAAGCCTATTCGAGTTAATGTATTCTCGAGGACAAGTCTATTCGAGTTAATGTATTGTCAAGGACAAGCCTATTCGAGTTAAAGTATTGTCAAGGACAAGCCTATTCGAGTTAATGTATTGTCAAGGACAAGCCTATTCGAATTTTTGCCGTTTCTTGTTTAAATTCCCAGATTATTAATTTTTTCATCTAGGCAAAGTTTTCTTTGCTTTTAAACATGATATTAAATGTATTTCATGTTACCCATACAAGTGA
The DNA here is from genome assembly GCA_028554795.2 of Sinohyriopsis cumingii. NCBI lineage: Eukaryota > Metazoa > Mollusca > Bivalvia > Unionida > Unionidae > Sinohyriopsis > Sinohyriopsis cumingii. The sequence goes on from CM068824.1 coordinate 162,167,952, forward strand.
AGTTCCGGTGATATACACATTGTTAGCTTTTTTCAGCATTGTAGCATCGTCTGAATCGTTTAAATTTCAAGCGAAATGTATATATTTACCTAATACTGACGCAGCATTAAGAAAACCATATGAACATAACAATCATACATTTTTTTAAATGAGCAGTTTCAAAGGTTAGTAAAATGTACTGTTTAAAATGTACCTTTAATTCAAATCAACGGTTTGTACACAAATAATTAGTTTGAAAAAGATGTTTGCTGAGCACAGTACATCATTCTAACGCCCTCGTGTCATTCTTGTTTGTGTGCAACAAAATTACGATTCTAAATTGGCTGTGTACACGCCGAGGAGCACAATTTACACAAACTACTGAAGAAACATAAATATTTTTATTGTATGACTAGACGTTTCAACTTCCTATGATTAATGGAGGGGTGAACTAAGGCTCACAGAATCTCCTGCCCCTCCGGATCCCCCCCCCCCCCATTTGTGTATGGTTAGCTGATATTGTGCCGGTGAATTTAAGAGCCAACTTTTATATTTCCTCTCTATACACAGATGGCCAAGGTTGTTTACAAAGTAGAATACCCATGTAGCATTAGAGGCCCTTCATCTTCAGCACACCACTTATTCCATATTATTTGCCAATAAAACGTTTCCACAGCTGTTTTCAGCAGTGGCGTACTTGAACACAACAGCTTATATAGATTTTTAAAGCTAAACATTTACGACTGACATTTGCAAATAAATCTCTGCGTCCTCTCTCTTTCTCGTTTTGTACATTGTAAAATTAACAATTATACATTTATTGATTGTACAAGTTTACACTAAATTTGCTTTTTGTGAAGCCTGTCTAAAATATCTAACAATGTTTTTCGATCCCGTTCACTTAAGTAGACAAACGTGATTCATGCTGGAACATAACGCATAACCTTAATATCATATCAAAACTAATTTAATAGCAACCATAAATAAGGCACCTGCTAGTACAAGTCATTGGTATGATTCGGCTGGGGTTCGAACCTGCGACTTCCTGCATCTGAGGCGGACGCAATAATCACTAGTCCATCGGAGAGGTCGCATTTAACTTTCATATACGAAAAATATTGTCAGAATGCAAAATACCATTATGTGATGAACAATCTTTACCACAACCAATCCTGATTTTAAGCAAAATAACATAATCTGCCATAATTTAAATTTTACCCCTAAAAATGATTTTAGATATCTTAATGGGGATAATAAGTACTTGATTGATAATGGCTAGAAGAGCATATTACTGTATGTCAGAACGTTATATAATCTATACCAGATACTAACGTTGTAGAACCTATACCAGCTACTAACGTCGTAGAACCTAAACAAGATACTAACGTTGTAGAACCTATCCCAGCTACAAACATTATAGAATCTATACCGGATCACGTAAATGATACTTTAAAAAGTAAGTATACTAACGGAGCTGAAGTAGTTGAATGCTGCAGACAAAATGATCACCTGAAGAAATATACTCAATGATAAGACTGATTTAAAAAAAATAGAATGGACTCACGATTTCTATAAGATTTACATAAGACGGAAAGTCTATATTAAATCAAAATGCATTGTATTTATGTAATATGTATTTTAGGTTCGAAAGTACAAGTCTATTTGCACTGTATTAAGGCATTGTAAAAGAGGTAGAGAATTAAATCGATGTTATTAACATTTTATATAAAATTATTGTGTAAATTTGTTGAATGTTCAATAGTGTGCGGTCCATTAATTTGATAAGTTTCAAAATATCTCCTTTCCTTTGCCTTAGTTTTGGCATCTCTGCATTACTGATATAATTTGGTTTTATTTATCTCTTTGTCATACGTTTTAAAGCCGATTTAATTTCTTCTATTTTTTAAATTTGCAAAACATTTTAGTTGTTTATCTTATTGTTTATTTAATAATATTTTATATAATAATCTGTTTACATTTCCTTCTTGAGAAAAATCTTCTAAATTTCTTTTCAGTTTATAGGTTTTATTATTAAGATAGATAATTTAATCGTTGACATCATCATGTGTGTCTCGTACCTGTTGTATCATTATACTTTTGTATCGGTTGACTAATTGCAAATGTTGGCTCTAATGGTTCATTTGTTTTAAAATATTTGCATCTCTACATTTTCGGGAACTTTTAATTTCACGGTTTGCAAACAATTATATCCTTCATTCAATGTAAGGACCTTAAGTTATCACTTCCTCATTTTGTGTAACTATATAGTTAGGTGCTTACATTTTATTTTGTTGTCATTCCTTTAGAAAATGTTATTATTTTTTCCTTTATTCATGCCAATACGATGTTCTGTCTCTGATGCGTACGTGAGGCCCAATTAATCTAGATTTTTACTCACAAGAATTTGGAAAGTGAACATAACCGAATCAAGAAAACATACATTTTTTAAATGTAGGATCAGCTAACATATCAAAGCCATTGTCAGGTGAAATTATACCATGAGTGACTTTCCTGATGAGTCCATTCTTCCAGTTTAAAGGAATTGTAGACATTATTTTAAAAATAGCACATAACAACACACGAGAGAAGTTAACTTCCTAGATTTAAATCATTTAGTTTTTTTATTATTTCTTTCTGCACTGAGTACAAGTTTAATAATATCGAATCATGTTCATTTCTAAACAAATATGAAAGGAGAGTGAGCTAAGGGGAGAAAAGTGCGCCAACCGCTAGTTATTGAACAAGTTCTTGAAGAATAAAACAAAGACATCTTAAAGAATGCTTACTATACGTGTACTAGATGTTATGCACTCGACACATTTGCCCCTTTAACGATTGGTGTAAGAACTGTCGTTATAACTATTATGTATATATATTTTATAATTTTCAGACCTACTTTTATTGGATATCATATGTCTTGTATTTGACCAGTGAAACTCTGTTTTTCCTTGTGTTTGTATCAACAAAACAAAAACCGAATGCACAAGGGACATAACCTATGTCTAGATTAATTCTATGGAGAGAGCAGAGCGTTTATCTGATTTAATGTTTATCACATAGTCTATATAATTACAAACATGTGTGCAGTTTAATATTTTTGATATTACAACTCGTTATCAAATCACTTTATGTGATTCTGGATGCTCCAAATAGGCCCAAAATATTCTTCTGCATTGTTCTCTTTACTGGTTAGCTGCGATTGCAGAAACATTTGCTTTGCCTTGTCTTATGGGACGTTTTCTTTTTACTAATACTGTGAACATTCTGGCGGTCATTATTCGAATCGATTACTAAAAAGGAATTGGGAGTAAAAGCTCATGTCTTTTTGAATATGGCGAACTTGCCCCCTCAGGTGCTCGTTACGCCTAGTATAGCATATATTGCACTGAAAAATGGCGTAAAATCCCAAGACAAGAACAACAACAAGAAGTAAAGCTAAGGGTGTTGTTGAGATGAAGCGGGTGTGGGGGTGGGTGAGTTATATATCTGTAACACGGAGTCGACTCAATATACAAGCGTGGTTTAAATATTGTCTTGTAGAAATAAATAAACTCACCTTTGTTCACAGCAGAATATGGGACATAAACCGGCCTCCCAACTGACAGAACTTCATCCAACCACTACATATTTACGCAGTATATATGTGAAACAGTTCCGACTAAATATCAAATTTTTTTATGTCTTCTGTAGTCTATTGTTCCAAATCAAATAATGCAGATATTCGGTCACAAATAAATTACAGTAAATTTCTTCATCCAGTAATCCTCCTTTCACATGCATATCACAACGATGTAATAACTATATATATATATATATATATATATATATATATATATATATATATATATATATATATATATATATATATATATATATATATATATATATATATATATATATATATATATATATATATATATATATATATATATATATATATATATATATATATATATATATATATATATATATATATATATATATATATATATGACGTATGATATGAATGTTGGATCATCAATGCTATCGTTCTTGAGGCACAACCTCTAGACCTTGACTTTGACCTTGAGGATTCAATGGCATTCATCATAATCCGACAAAGAACTAAATTTAAAGACCTAAGTTCGTTATTGGTCTATATTAATTTATTTTTCAGGTTTTTTTCCTTCTGTATATATGCATTTTTAGTGTCAATGTATTTTTATGCTTTGTTTTTCATCTGGGTTATGGTATGTGAAAATGAACCCAGTACGTAATCGGCTACCGTCAACGAAAGTTTTGATATGGATTGATACAAGTTTAAAAAGTGGGACAAAATTCCTCTCATCTTTAAATTAAAAACTGAAGTTATTTCATTTCGTTAAAATACCTCTTATCGTTTGTTTTTCCTCATTGCAACAAAATGACAATTACCAGCCAATTTTCTTTGTTTTCAGTTACATATTTTATTTATAAGGTCACCTATCCATAAAGGACAATATTGTCTGGCTCCTTGAGTGTCCCTTATACAGAGGTTTCATTTATGTACAGCCAGTAAGAATATAATTTGACCATTGTGGCATGTTTAGTGTCATAATGGGCACACAATACACGCACATGCATATATAGTAAAACTTATCAAATCCGACCCACTGAAGAATCTCCTCAAGGCCGAAAATGATTTGGATTCACTCATTTTTCCTTCTTTAATATCATCATTTTTGCCCAGAAACCCCCTCCCCCAACCCCTGACCTCTGAATACCGCAACGAATTTCGATCCCAAATGTCAACTTTACGCTAACAAATTTAACAGAAACACATTTGAACGATGGAAATGTATTTTAGCTGCTAATTACCTGACACACAATGAAACTTATTATGAAGGTTAGCAAGTACAGATCTATGAGACAAAGGCAAATGTCCCAAGGGATACGAGGTTAAAACAGTGCTTGACACGCGCTCCAAACAGATTACAGCTGACAATAGTCTAACTTGAAGTCTCTGTACTATAAAAGGAGCCATCATAGATAAGGTACTTAAGTGAGAATATGATAAAACGTATCTCATTACCAGGTACTTCAATGTTTCTTGTGATGAGAATTGTATTTCCATGTCGAACCATTGTACCTATTCACGTTACAGGATGTGATTTTCGCTGGGGATGTATGTTGGTCAGCTAATTATGCATTAAATACACGTATTTTAAAAAATAAAACTTAACAGAAACTAACAGTTTTCTTAATTTTGTGCATTCTTAAACACACATTCGTATGTTCTCTCCCTCCCTCTCTCTCTCTCTCTCTCTCTCTCTCTCTCTCTCTCTCTCTCTCTCTCTCTCTCATCACATAAGCGCTTGGAAAAGGCATTCTTCACTTTTTCACATCTGCGAAGACCTCGGTAATTAAAAACAGAAATTATTTTACGTCCTGAGGGTTTACAGATTTGAGGGCTTATGCTATCTATGGTTGTGAATTTATTTGTGTGTGTTATATGTGTGTGGATGTATTTGTGTGTGGGTTATTGTATGTGTGCGTGTGTTATATGTGTGTGGATATAAGTGTGTGTGTGTGTGTGTGTGTGTGTGTGTGTGTGTGTGTGTGTGTACAGGTCCGACAAGAGGGGGAGGGGGCAACCATGGATATATCCCAGGGGTCCGGTCCCGTAAGGAGGTTAGGGCCGAACAACACTTTAATTGTATAAAAGAATTTTTTTGTTTGAACAAGGACTATGCGAGGCCCGGGTGTTCCTTACCCCAGGGCTCGTGATCGCTCTCTACGGTCCTGTGTTGATGTATATGTGTGTGTATGTTTGTGGTTGTATATGTGGGTCTGTGTTTGTATGGATGTATCTCTGTGTATATGTATTTAATGCGGTATTCTATTTTATTGCTTTTATTTACAGCACATGAGACTGGGTTACAAGTTCTCACAATTTAGCAATAGCCTTTACCCATAGCATTTAAGTACACGAAATGTAGCGAGGAATAAATAGCATGTATTTCTACTTATGCTTAAGTCGGTAACATAGCGCACTGATGCAAATGAATAGCGATAGTGACAGATTTATCATACTAGAAAAGTTAATACATACTAAGTGTAAAGAAACTAATTTAAAGAAGAGAAATGAAAAGGGGGTGGGTGGAGATACAACGATTCCGTGACAGGTGTTGGACGTTGATTATGTGTAGTTTGTCTTCGACGATTATTGAAATTTTTTGTATCTTTAATATAAGTCTGGAAGATTTGAAAAGGCTGGTGTTTAGGTCTTTTGCATTGATGACAATTAGATTATCCTGGCGGCAACATTCATAATTAATTGAGGACTTACATCATTATGCAAAAGATTCAAAAGATTCAAAAAATCTTGAAGCTTAAAAATCAGTTACACGCTGCATGGACTGCAGCAGAAAAGAGAGGACCGTTCATGCAAAATGCATAATTGAATTGATTTCTGACCTTCTCATCTTCATGAGTCTTGCAAAATAAGAAGTTTGATTCATTGAATCAGTCTTTAAAAAGTATAACTAATTCTAAGAAATAAATTGCAAAGCTTTATTTTAACCATTGTTTACAAATATTTTCAAAGCAAAGAGTATGGTGAAAAGAATACACAAGTAGTTCGTTTCTGGTTAAATGGACAAAAGTTTTAGTTTTCTGTGTCATATAGTTTAACTAATCGAAATGCTTGCTACAATGGCTTGGTAAAAATGTCCAGTTATAAGCATCGTAACAAATCAAAGTCTGCACAAACACAGGAAGAACTCGCCTACAGCTACTACACAGATTAACACATCAAACTCTACACAAACACAGGAAGAACTCGTCTTTAGCTGCTACACACATTTACATCTTGGTATATTGTGAACAAAATTCATATGTTGCTTTGATCATCGAATATATCATCATTAACAGCAAAACGGCAGAAAAATACAATGACATATATTAAAATGTCATCTTTATAGTACAGTTATCAATTATACAATACTTATGATAGTCTTCCATGTATATATGTCGTGGGAACGTACTACAAAAAGAAGTTATCCAGGGTGGTGATAGGTAATTAGGAAGGTAGGTCAGTGGGCATGCTAACTAAACAGACATCGTTTGTGTACAGAAAGTGATGAACACTGTATGCCCATTTAGTATGATAACATCTTATTACATCAAAGAAGTTTACTTTTTCCGAAGTTAATATCATACTCCCGTGTCTTTGTGTTGTGGAACGTTGGTTTTCCTATAAATTTAAGGGCACTGACGAGTTCATCCGCCGAAAATACGTCCGAACCGTATTCCACTTCTCTATAACGATGACTGGTGGGGCGCTGGTATGAGAAGTTGACGGTTCTTGCGAATGAATCTCCTCGTGCGGGAACATAGGAACTCTCAAGTAGTTTCTGCCGAATGTACTGCGGATCTAGACTTTTCTGGAACAATGTTGACGTTGTGTCGTTACAAACATGTAAACTTATCTCGCTCCTACCTTTCACGTGATCTTCATATTTCTTCTTGGTCTGCACAGCTTGGATTGCTTTAGGTTTGAATATCATGCCTCTGTCTTCTTGACTACCTTTCTTTAATGCTTCAGGCGTGGATGTGCCGACAGGATCTTCAGGACGTTCGAGTCGAAGTCCAAACTTTCCATCGTAAAATTTTGGGACTCCTTGTACCAGAGGCATCATTGTGTATTCGTCTCGGGGGTAGTAGTCAACCATATTCGGAGTGTAAGGTGGGTCTGGAACTCTCGTCTGGAAGCTCCAACCCTGCGGTCGAGGAATTTTTGCTAGGGCCCGTTTAGTCTCCTCTTCATTCGACGTCTCAGTGCTGGAAGTCAATGCTGATTTTTCTTTTGTTTTAAAACGCACAAACCTCTTTCCTTTGACATTTCTCTCCTTCACTGACATTTTCTAAGGTCACGTTGAGAATAAAGATACTGAATACCACCATAATCTCAATCTGAGTCTGGTAAAATTCACTTCCACCTGGCGGCCATTTAGTTGTATCGTCTTTAAATTAAAGATCCATACACAGCCCTTGTAACAGATATCTATACTTTGGACAATAGAAGCAATGAAGATTACAAATCGGAACAGCGAATCTTCAGCGAATGAAATAATGGAGAACATTCTTTTGCATAAACAATATATATATATGACATCATAGCAAGAAAATAACTGTGTGAATTATATCGCAAATAGAAGTTTTAAAAAAAAGTCAAACGATAACTTATTTCTGAAGTAATTATATTTATTTTAGTCGGGTGAAGATACTGCTAGAAGTATCAAAGGGTAATTAGTATTTTATGTCCATTCAAAACAGGTGTCACTTTCGTCAGTCACTGTGAGTGTATCAAATAGCATAGCTGTATTACTTACCTCGTCCTGTTTTTAATGTTCAGACATAAGAAAGAGGCCGACTGGTCTAAGGAGCTCACATTAATAAATCACTCACTTCTCACCTCTGTTTGCATGAGATCGAGTCTCGTTCTCGGTCAGCATGGTTATGTGAGAAAGCTTGCCAGTAGCTTCTAACTCGGCAAATAATTGCAGACTTGCGACTTTTACATAATCATATACGGTATGAAGCCAGATATTCAAAAACAGCCATGTAATACCTTTACAGTAAGACAGTGTATTGCTAAAAAACGAAACATAGTCATGCTTATGGGATTTCTTGAACTGGCATCTACACTGTTCTCGTCACACATCTACACTGTTTCCCTCGCACATCTACACTGTGCTCGTGACACGTCTACACTGTAATTGTCACATATCTTCACTGTTTTTCTCGCACATCTACACTGTGTTCGTGACACGTCTACACTATTATTGTCACATATCTACACTGTTTTCATCGCACATCTACACTGTGCTCGTGACACGTCTACACTGTTATTGTCACATATCTACACTGTTATTGTCACATACTCACACTGTTATTGTCACATGTCTACAATGCGCGTATCACGCAAATATAAAGTACTATACTGTTTATGTTTTTGGAAAGAAGTTTGGGAGGGGGACTGAATGGAATTTAAAAGTGTGCATAAATTATTTACTCAGATCGTACTCTGCAATCAAAAAGTAGGGTCAGAAATACTGTTTGTACCAGATCATGAAAGAATTTCTGGATTTTTTTCACAACTTGCATATACACTACACCACGTAAATCTAATATTGTACAAACTGAGCTGTCTGCAACAGTTTGTTAAGGCTGAACCTTTTACGTATCAGATACGAGATGTTGAGTCTAATCGATCACTGATATCGATATAGAATAATTTTCATCCGTCCTTCCATCGATTCACACATATGAGTGTGCAATTTTCGTAAACCTATAACTTTGTTTCTACAATGTAACGTTTGACGGAGATTATTCCATATTTCACATCCATTGCTTAGTGTAATTATAAACACTTTTTAAATAACATTTTATGGATATAATTGAATTGAGTCCATATAAATGGATGCCCTTATATCTTAGAGCTTATAAGAGGAGTCTGTACTTTTTGGTATCAATCCCTAGTTCGATCAATTGGTGATCAGTTACCACTTATCATATTCCAGGATGACTTTCCGACAATGCATATGCCATTATTTTATCTCATAGTGTTAAGATCCCTGCTTGAGTTAAAGTTCTTGTCTTATTACTAAATATTATCACGCAAGATTTGTAATAATACTTTCATATTTCCATTGATGAGGTAGCAATGTACAATATAACTGACGAAACACTACATTTGTAGGAAACTAAGATCATCAGGAAACGTATCACAGCTACAGTTCAGTCAGCCAGTAAACTTTACAAATTTATTATGCATTCATCAGTGAATACAAAGTATAAAAATGTAGGTAGCTCTCCGCCCTGTCTTATCGTCACTTTATTTTTTTGTGGTAAAATTCTGCCCTGTCTTACCCCCACTTCATATTTTTTGTGGTACAATTCTACCCTGTTTTACCCTCACTTCATAATTTTTGTATTAAAATTCTGCCCTGTCTTACCCCTACTTCATATTTTTGTGGTACAATTCTGCCCTGCCTTACCCCACTTCATATTTGTTGTATTAAAAGTCTGCCCTGTCTTATCCCTCTTCATATTTCTTGTGGTACAATTCTGCCCTGTTATTACACCACTTGTTACGTGGCGGTGCTTTGCTTTGGTTATCGTTATCTAGATGATGATAGACCAGGGTGTTATTGTCCTCATCCAGTAACTAATAAGACAAAGTAAGAAAATAATGGCCGGAATAGCAAAGATCTGAACAGACATATATAACAGAACAACACGAGACTCCGCATGTAAAATATAACCATTTAATCAATTACATAAACAAAATGAAACTGAACATGGTATTTGAATGATACACCTTCTCATACTTTTCATACACCTTCTCTTAGAAATAAAGTTATTAAATTTATAAGAAATGCATAACATGGCTGATTCCTGCCAATTCAACGTTTGTGACAGGCTTCAGTCGCCGTATTTTTTTTCCCTTTCTCTCTATCTCTCCAGCATCCTTTCGAGTCATCAAACGTAGCTGGACTGTCTGCTCTCCCACTGCATGGCATATGCATGGAGCTATTGTTTCCTTTGTGCCTTCTCGAGACTCGCTCTTTTCTATGCAGCCGAATCTCTTTGTTCGTTGAAGTTCAGTGTCCTTCAACTTCCAAGCATCTGTCCCTTGTAAAATTCAACGAAACTATACTTGTTTTCTCCCGGAGTCAACTTCTTGCCTTCCCGCAGAAACTTAGACTGACTAAACATTTAATGGAGAATACTTAAAGCATTGAATTTCGTCTGGGAAACACAACCCCTTATTTAGCTTAGCCAATCACAATTACATTTTTCTAACAGCCGAAAACTAAGTCACGAATATCCAGGTTAAAGTAATACCTCATATTTCCACGCTTTCTTAATAACTATATCTGGAAAATCTCATTATTTCCAATGGGACAAATTTGTTGCAGGATTATTCCAACCCAGACATTTTCCCGCTACTTAACCCACATTAACCTGGCTTCGTCTATGTCTCTAACCGTTATCTCAATTAAACAATCAATCATGTCTCAGCAGGAGCATCAAACCCATCGTAGTCTAGCGATTATTGCTGGCCTGGCCCATATGTCAATGTTAAATGTCACGTGTCACACCAACCGCGACAAGATTCACTCAGTTATGATTTGCCATCTTTCGTAAAGTACTTTGTTACAGCTGTCATACCCTCAGTTTGTAATTGTTGCGATGCAGCTCTGCCCTATCTTACTCCAACTTCATATTAGATGTGACTCAACTCCACCCTATCTTACCCCCACCTCATATTTGTTGCGGGCATTGTAATGCTGAAATTTGCATAGCTTTTCAAGATTATTCCATATTTCATACCAATAGGTTAGTGTTGTTATCGTTACTTTTTATATTACATTTTAAAGATGTAATTGGCCAACTATAATAATGTCAATGCACTGAAAATGTTGTTTCCTACCTGTCTTTTAAAAAAATAATATCACATTTTGCAGCATGTTGAAGTCCTTGAATTGCTGCATTTTGAAAATAGTCTATACCTACAGCGAATTTTTTCCTGCGCGGCTTTATACTGGATATTAGAGGGATATTGACTGCTATAAGGTTCACTGTTGGGTATCAATCAGTCGATAGTAGGGGATAGAGTAGGAGGTACTGAATCTAACTGTATCAGACAAGATGTAATAAAACAACACTCATATGTATATTTCATGGAATAATGAATAATATGCTAATTAGTCTCATTGTAAAGCCAGTTAACACTGTCAGGTGGTCAATTAGGTGCTTATTATTATGCTTCACTTGTCAATAAAAACAGCAGGTAGTTTTTGTGTCGAACACCCAATGAGCTAACACTAAAGAGACTTTTCTAAACGAAACCCATATAGACTAAAGGAAAGGTACAGCTCCCCCTAACGTGAAAACGTCCTTTCTCTCCAACGTGGAAACGTCCTTTAAGTTTTGTGTGTCATATGACTGAATTTTTTCTGTATAGGTTTTGGTAAAAAATTAGCCGTGGAGTTAAGCAAGGAGAAGTTCACTCTCCAGGCCCTTTTTATGAAGATATTAAAATAAAATTGCATTGTAGTGGACAGACCAGATTAACCCTTGAACAGATATTCATTTTGCTTTTTCTTTCTGTATATGGTATAATTCTGTTTTCAAAAGCTGCAGAAACACTGCATAATCTTGAATAATATTACAACGAAAATAGGAATAGAGACTAAATATACCTAAAACAAAACGTTGTTGCACTTAGAAATGGAAGACTTTAATTACATTTCGAAAATGGTGGGACGGAGGATATTTATAGGTTACTGCATTTGTATGAGAAAATACGAACGAGTGGGAATGAAGTATCCATCCGATAAAACGAGTTTTCTCCATACAAATGAAGTAACCCATCTACCAAAGACTTAATTATAAAACATACACTACACGAAACAAAGTAATTGAATTTATGCTGTATTCCAAAAAAATACACGATCGTAGATTCATAATATACAATAACAATATTTATGCGCACATAGCACTTCCCAGCACTCGACATCAGTTTTAAACAGAAACATCGTGTTGGTCGACTTAAAATTGAATGGAGTCATATTCATATTGTGAACGAATGCGCATTTCAACAGCTTTTCCAGTTGGTCCAGAATGATTGTTTTTTTTTGTGTGTGTGTGGTAGATTCTACTAAGTTCCACTGATTATGGACTGGATTTTTTAGCTGTGTCAGTTCCATACAAAATACATTTGTCTGTGATTTGAGCAGGAAGGAATGTGTCTTGACTCAGCTGCATGTGTGTTTCTTTTCTGTCATTGAATGTTTGGAATCATAACGTGGGAGAAATATGAACCTTTTCAATTGTAGTTATCAAAACGATGCTAAAGAACATAACGTTCATTTCCGATTAAATGCAGTAAGGACAATATTATTGCAGTTGGAAATGTAGTCGAAATTAAAGTGCAAGCTTTAGAAGCCTTGATGTATCTCACGTAATTCGGATTTGCTGAACTAAGAAAGTATATTTTTGAGAAAATTCAAGATGCAAAAATTTAAGTATATTTTTGACATTCTTATTACCAGCTAAAGAAGACTTGTTTATGCTTGGTCACTTGCATGCTCTTTGCAGGAACCACAGTTATGTTATGACCTGACCTGTATGGTGTCTATCGCTAGCCTAAATCCAAAAACATTGTCTCAAGAAAGTTAACGTGGAAAATTTGCAAAGCAGCTGGTGTGTAGTAGTCCATTCAGTCAGCAGAAATAAGAATTTTTCGTCATCTTGGCTTATCGTATCTGATAGATATGCGATAGCCCTTGCGCTCAGTATGCCTGTCTATGCTATTTATGTAACCCGGAGATCACTGGTCATAGTCTGCACCATTCCATTAACGAAAAGATACCAACCGTTCTCCTAAATAACTGTTTAAATGATCAGAATGGTATATTCAGCACTGTGTCTCTCACGTTTGTTGAAGACTTCGCGAATATCGTGTTCATTCATTTGATTGTTTGAAAGTTTCATTTGTGACTCAGTAAACTCCTCCATTGTTCCCGTTATCATCTCTACTTTCAAATAGACGAAATAGATGCATTAGTTCATCCACAAATATAATACTCTAATATCTACAGCGCCTACTACATGATTGCACATTGTTTGTTTACATAGTTGTTTCTATTGTACTATGCTATTTGTAGGCACACGTGTCTTGCACGTGCGTGCGATATTAAGGTGTTCAGTGTCGTAAAATACTGGACGATTCTGGCAGTGTAAAGTTAACAGGGAAAAGTGGAGTAGTGTTGTTGTTGTTGTTGTTGTTCTAGGGTTTAACGCCATTTTTCAGCACAAGATAGGCTTTACATGGCGGCCAGTATAACTGGTGGAGGAAGGACCCTGGAAAACCCAAGGAAGAACCACCGATCCACGAGAAGCCACTGGCAGGCTTTCCCACGTAACCACGCTAGCCGGGCCTTGGACTCGAACCCACGCAGACGAAAAATGGAGTATATATATATATGCATAAGCTACTAGAAAAATATTTGCAAAACATTCAAGCAATTATTCTATAGCGGAGGAAAAATGCTAACTCATGCAATGATCAACGATAAAGATGATTTCAAAGAAATGAAAGAGAGTGGTGTTGGTAAGTCCATACAGATTACGCAGTAGGAAAGACGGCAGTTAGAATGACGTGATATGCACTTGGTAGCAGATTTCGAAATGTATCAAGTATTTAGCATTCTCTTGAAATAGCAAAGCTGAGTTATGATGCTTGAAGCATGCGACATTTTTATTACTATATGCAGGTCAGGGGCTTGTTGAATGCTTGCTTGAAAGAAAGATTTGCCGTCGCAGACATTTCTGCCACAGTAAAGGTTATCGAACAGTATAGATGCTTTCCGGTTGTTGCATCGTTCTAGTGTGGGTCACCGTTTGAAGTGGTGGTGGTGGTGTTGGGCCACATCTTTAGCCCTATTAAATAAGACATTTACCTTGTCATTAGTTTGCAAGACCTGTTCTATGCGACACAGTAACAGGAGCGTATTTCCGCGAGACTATTTTTTACAAATTGTTCTCAGTGCGTTTATTCGTTCTAACGACAAGAAAGTAATTCATTCAAAATTGTTCTCTTTAGTGTGCGCAACGGTAGCGAATGAGTACAACGATGGCGGAGTAAACAGAACAATAATATTTAGTATCATTGAGACATTTTGGCTATTTAAAAAACAACGACTGAGAACCTAATATAAAATATCCTATAAGAGTTTGTCGAAAAGCGACCCTGATGTTGAAATTTCCAAAACATCTCTCCACGAGACAAGCGCACCGCTATCAGAACAAAAATACCGCAATACATTTTTAAAACAGATATCTGGAAAATACCAAATTTGGTCAACGTATTCAATACTGTAAATGAAACAATTACACAATGATGCTGGTGTGTTGAAGATGAATTTGAACTCGTTCTTTTCATATCTGCTTATCACATTATCACATATACAGTGACTGATTCACGCCATTTTTGGAAGGAATGTACTATTAATATCCCTAGTTTTACTTGCACGTCAGAGCTGGGATTCAACCAATCATACATGGCTCCCTGACTCATTTGAATAGGTGCTGAGTCAGTTTTTACCCTTTTGGCCATTTACTTTGATAGTGAACAAAACCTTTCTCACCTGCTAAATATTTCTTGCTAATAACACGTTGAAATGTATTTACAAGATTTACAGAGATTAATTTTGAAAAGTTCTCTGATACATGAATTTTAGAATTTTGACTTTAAATTTAGGGTAGGACCCGAATAAACCAAATATGTTTACTGGCGAAAGCAAAGGTCTTGTCCTGTGTCAGCATGTAAAAAATATAGGTCATTTTTTTCATATTAATAAGTTCTGGGTCATTTTTTTTCTTCATATTAATAAGTTTTTTTCACGATGTTCACAGCCTGTTAAATAACCATTTATTAGGATAAGTTTTAATCAGAGATTATACGTAACCAACATTATCGTGTTAATTTAATTGCGGGGTTTTCTCGTGTGTGTTTTGATAACTGGGGCTCAGTTTTTCATTCAATAAAAATAAATCTTTCATTGATGAATATAGAAAGGTCCAAGAACCTCCAATAAAAAACAAAATGGATTTGAAATAGAAACAAAAAATTTTCACTGCTGTAATAACCGGTATTGTTTCGACTTTTACAAATATTCTGCAGAATAATTTTAGACACAATTCGATGCAACATTTTAATATTTTATGCCTGATATGATGAGTTGTTGTTGTAGGGTTTAACGCCATTTTTCAGCACACGATAGGCTATACATGGCGGCCAGTATTAATGGTGGAGGAAGAACCCGGGAAAACCCCGAAAGAACCACCGACCCACGAGAAGCTACTGGCAAGCTTTCTCACATACCCACATCGGCTGAATCTGAGACTCGAACCCACAGACAGAGGTGAGATGGCAGTGATTCGTAACGGAGAGCGCTTTAGACCACTCGGCCACTCGGGGCCCCCTTGATATGATGAGAGAGTGGGAGCAAAATTTATACAACATACGATATGACGTATGAATATTAGGGGTGAAGTGTTTAAGAGCTAAAAACAGAAGAGTTTCGAATATTTATTTATTTAGTTTAGTTTTATTTATTTATTACATAATTATTTATTTATTTTAAATTTGCTACTGACATTTGCCATATTTGCCAGGAACAGGGGTTCTACCGAATGCTGGGTGCCTTGAGCAATTGGGTTTCTAATTAAACCATGCCGTGTTTGATGAGTTTAATGTATAATTTAGATGAATTCTAATGTAAGGTCATCGTGATGATATGATGTCGAAGAACTATCTTTTTCTAAACGCCCGAACTTACCATGTTGGAAGTTCCTTTTACGATGTAAATATAATTTTGTCACAGCTTGTAACAATTTTGTTTTTAAAATGCTGATCTTAAATGTAATGTTCATACTGAAAGACAAACAATATTGCATGTACACATAATACACATGCACATTTGTGATACTGTTTGTAAGAGTTGCCTCCCATATTGCACTAACTTCTCTACGTAGCATTTGAAAAGAAAATCACGTATACAGCATAGGGGATTCGGTTATGAAACATCTTTAATATGTTATAACAAAATATAATAATAATGTTGTACTTTTTCTCTTGCTTCTTCTTACAGAATAGCAACAGTAGGGCTAATGCCTAAGACGTATGATATTTTTTAATCTGCTTTGTTTTAAGTTTTAAATTCAAGTACCAAACGGAACTGGTAAATTAAATCCCAAATATTCCCAAAATAATAAAAATGCTATAGTGTTGTTTCCTTCTCAAATTTGCTATGTTCAAAAATCAAACAAAAAAAAATATAAAAAGAACAATATTCCACCGTTTCATGCTATTCGGGGTAAACCTGTAAACACGAAACATGTAGCTTATGCAAAACATATAATGGATTATTTGGAGAAAAAAATCACAATACAAATGTTGAAAAAGAAATATAAAGAATACATCGTTAGTTACCATGATAAATTATTCTTTCAATTACATAGATATTTCTACTTTTTCATTTATTACCATTAAGGAATACAAATGTTTTGTTTCATCAAACGCTGAATAAGTCTATTTTGATACACCTATCATTGTAGTCATCATTGTTACACATTAAGCTTTTGACTGTGTCAGTATTTGTGAGTATCACGGTAGGAATGTATTCCTTCAATTGTGGGATTTTAAAAATGACGGCTTTTAGCATACAATAAAAAGAAAAGCACACAATGGCTATAGAAACACTAAGCTACTAGAAAAACTAAACTTGCTATTTCTTAAAAGCTAAGGAAAATTTTAACTCATGCAATTATCAATTTTTTAAATATTGTAAAAGTCAAAAGAACAACTTCCGGTTGGGGTGGGGAGCTGGTAAGTTGAAACGAACTACATGGCGAACATACAAACAGTTAAGAGTGAAAGACTACACGATGAAGAAGAGTACAGTTACGAGAGAACCAGTTTTGATTTTGATTTTGTGGGCTTTGATGCCAATTTTTAAGCACATGAGAGGCTGGCTATACATGGTGGCCAGACTAGTTGGTGGAGGAACAACACGGGAAGACCCCGGGAAGAACCACACACGGAAGCTTCTGGCAAGCTTTCCCATATACCCTCGTTGATCTAGCCGAGACTCGAACTCAAGACGACAGAGGTAAGATTTGTGAGTGATATATAACGGAGAGTGCATTAGACCACTCGGACACCCGATACCCCATTGGAATGAAACATATTACGTGGTGAACAATATCGACATGTATGAGTTATAATGAAATGACGTGTACCTGATATCAGATTCAATATGTATCCAGCGTATCGCATCATCTTGAAATTGGCAAATCCAGATTATGAAACTTGACGCATGTGTGCTTGATCGTTTTATTTCAATATCTAGATCAGTGTCTTTTAAATGTCCGTGCATGTAAACGAAATCTCCTGACCTGACATTTTCTGCTTCAGTCAGGATTATCGAACGGTTGTTCCATCATTTTAGTATGGGCCCACACTGTTAACACTCGAGTATCAGGTCACACATTTTACCTGATCAAACACTTTTACATGGTCGTGATTTGGCAGATCAGTCTCCTTGAGGTTCTGCAATTCACACTCAGGCGTTAACCCAATGTAAATATTACTATACATTCTTTTGACGATTAGGTGATTAAATTCGTGATCGGAGATGTTACCAACATTTCCACAGTTGGCGAGGTTTTTAGAAAATTGGGTTAATCCCTGGAGCATCTTTAAGTGTGACAATTCTCGGTTCGCGAACAAATTTTCACGGTGTATTTATTTGCCGTAAGAGAATAGCACAGTTTGCTAGTTCTGGGGCTAACGAATGTGCTGCGGTAGTGAATGTGAACAAAGATAGTGGAGCAAGCATATTTGTGTGAGTTTCACATCATTTTTCAGTACATGATAGGCTATATATAACGGTCGGTATATTCGGTGGAGAAGAGCTCTGGAAAACTCCGGGAAAGTCATCGACCGAACAAGAAACTACTAGCATGCTTTCACACACACACACACACACACACACACACACACACACACACACACACACACAGAGTCTACTCGAACACACCATGACTAATGTAAGGTGTGGGCAATCTCTAAAAGCGAGCGCCTTAGACCACTTGGCCACATGCCCCCACCCACCCCCCGGCAAAGCGAGCAGAACAAATAAAAAGCTGAGTAAACGAATTATGTCATAGTCCTATGTAACTCATATGTTAACATTATGAAGGTTGTTTTCCTCACATCTCTATTTTCTTTTTGCCTAAGTTCATAGTCAGTTAAATGAAATGAAGTCAGACATTTATTAAAATAAGTTTTATTCTGAAATCAAAAGTACCGTCTTAATTTAATAGCGGTGATGCCTCAACCGGACAACCGGACCCTACAATAACTGTTTTGAGAGATTTAGAAAAACCCGAAGACATCTTAAAAGATTCAACTTATTTGACATTTGAAAAGAAAAAGAAGAAAACAAACAAGTTTGACACTGTTTTTGCCCGCGTTTGTTTTTATATAACTTTTACAGCAAGCGGAAGGTCAAATATTGTGATAAAAGATGGGTTCTCATATATTTAAATGTGCTTCAATGAACACCAATCATGACTGAAATGCGTGTATTTATAATAATTCTAAAACTATTCTGGGCACCACTTTATCATTTTCTATATAATAGGATGAAAGAGCGGAAAAATTAAAACGACAGTATGATGTATTGTGCAAGAGAAATGACAGGAGTAAACAGATAGTAAAATTGAGAGGTTGGACTGTTTGGTTTTGTTGTTTTTCGTTTGCTTTTTTAAATACATTTTGTGCTAGTACCTACCCTCCGTGCCAGGAAGAGGCTCTACCGCACGCTGGGTACCCTGGTCTGTTATATTTGTATTTAAACAAAGCCATTTTTGATGACTTTAATGATTAATCGATTCTAATTTAAAGTCACAGCATGTTGATTATAGGACGCTGAAGATCGATCTTTTTAATATTTGTACAAAACCCGAACGAAATCCATGCTACCAGTCTCGTGCAATAACCTGTTATAACAAGAAGATTTATTTTTGAATTTTTAGTTTTTTAAAATTCTTAAATGTGATGTTCATCATGAAAGTCAGATATTATGAAAGTCAGATAATATTGTGTTTCATGTATTGTCTGAACACGTACAATTTTTTGAACTCTTGGTAAGAGTTGTCTCCCATGATTATTGTGCGAGATCTAGCAATAGAAATTTTTTCCATGTAATACATAAGCTATCTGACGTCTTTGTTATAAAATTTAATAATGGTGTTGTCTCCTCTCTCTCTCTCTCTCTCTCTCTCTCTCTCTCTCTCTCTCTCTCTCCTCGTGCAGGCTTGTCGAGGGATATAATGTTTAAAAATTGTATGAAAATATCGGGAACCAGTCTAGAAATGGGTGAACCCAAAATAGAGTATATATCGGTCTGGAGAGCCATGATTTGTTAATGATGAAAAGTAACATTTTAGTATAAAAAATCTTTTGAGAGATTATCCTATTTGTAAGAAGAAGAAAAAAAAAGCTAATGTTCCAGTGATGGAATTTCTGTCCTTTAACAGACTTGACTTTGGAACACTCCTTGCTGAAATTAGCGACTGATTGTCTAGGTGCAGAATCGATAATACACTTTAAAAAAAATAGACTTAAAATGCCGCGAGTCATGTGGTTTTCTTTTCAGAGAAACCTGCAGCAAGGATGGGTCTATACTGACAAATGTAGGTTTGATCATGAGCATTTAGAAATGTAAAGTTATTGAAGTTTTAATATCACGGTGTTTCCATATGTTTACTATGGGAGCTTAGTTAGTGGTTCTTTCTCGCATATCCGACGAGACTATAACATCCCTTCCACTATACTTTTTTATATAAGGAATTCCATTAAATGTTTCCAGCAAGATTTAGTTCCCTTGAGTTCTCTTGTTTTTAAAAGAGGAATACCGTTCTTACATAACACCAGATTCTGTTTAAAAATTGTTTGTTTTATTGCTGTGAAAAGATTTTCCTCCTCATTTTATTGAACTTTGATAATAGTGATTTAATTTATTTATGTTTGAGCAAATTTTAAAGTCGATCACTGTTGTGCTTTTTAGTATTTTTATTTTAGGGGTGTGGGTTTTTTTCTTCATAGGCTTTTCCATTTAAAGCTCTTTGTATGAAGTACTTTGTTACTCTAGTGTGCTTGACGCAGTTTTCAGCACATGATGGGTTATTATGCATGGTATCCATTATAACTGGTGGAGGAAGAATCCGGGAAAACCACCGACCCATGGGAATCTACTGGAAAGCTTTCTTAGATACCTACATAGGCCGAGCCCGAGACTCGAACTCACGTGAACATAGACGAGGCGGTAGTGATCGGTAAAAACGATATGACACCACAAACGAAAACAATGTTTTTGCCCACATTAAAATTAGAGCAAATATTTCATATATACGTAACGGACATGTTGAGTCCGTCCAGTTCTGCAGAATAGACATTCAAAATAAGTTGGAAGATATGTTGCCATGCTCATTTTGTCGTAAGATTCTACAATCCAAAGTACTTACTTAATTTAGTAACTAATTATTAAATTAATTAACTAATACAATTGAGGATGAATTGTGAGATCTAAGGCATCTTCTTCCATCAAACATGAATGGAGCCAAATCTACTTAGTAAAGTTGGTAACATTATTTTAGGCATATTTGTCAACTGATATATGAAAGGCATTTTTTGTTTAAAAATTTGCCAAAGTGATGAAAAGAAATATATAGCTACGCAACTGAGATTGATGCAGTTGGTTCTCAAGGTAGATCAATTCTCCCTTATAGGATGCTACAGAAATTGACGCAGGTGGCTCTCAGGGTAGATCTATTCTCCCTTATAGGATGCTACAGAAATTGACGCAGGTGGCTCTCAGGGTAGATCTATTCTCCCTTATAGGATGCTGCAGAAATTGACCCAGGTGGCTCTCAGGTCGATATATTCTCCCTTATAGAATGCTACAGAAATTGACGCAGGTGGCTCTCAAGGTAGCTCTATTTTCCCTTTCAGGATGCAATAGAAATCGACGCAGTTGGCTCTCAGGCTAAATCTATTCTCCCTTATAGGATGCAACAAAACTTGACGCAGGTGGCTCACTATGCAAATGTTCTCTAACAGAACGAACATATATCAGCTAATTTCACGAAGATCCCAGATTTTACTTGAAACCTGAAATGAACATAAACCTAGATACAACTTCAGGCTGATAAGCCATATCTTTTGCGTACATATTTGTATTTTAATTAACTTTAATTAATTTTCTGTATCTTATACTATATTTTGTTTCTTTTCACTTTATTTCCGTTGTACGCAATTTTGACCATGATTTTTGAATTAATTTGTTAATGTTGTTCTTATTTGTTCATATGTTATAAGTCGTCAAACATTATATCTACAGTTTTAAAGCATAGGACGGATACACCAGTTTTATTTTGGCTATTATATTCTTTTTGTGAGAGATAAACTGACTGATATTGAATAAACTTCACCACATGTTGTCTATAAAAGAGATATTGTTAGACTTTATTGTGTTTACTGCCTGCTGTCTCACAAAAATAGCGATACGTATTTACCTTGCATTGAATTTTCTGTTCATGTTACAAACAACAACCTCAAGTTTATACAATTATGGCGACGCTGGGCATGTGCTTTTGACCTCAATGCATCGGCAATACAGTTTTATATATATATATATATATATATATATATATATATATATATATATATATATATATATATATATATATATATATATATATATATATATATATATATATATATATATATATATATATATATATATATATATATATTGCCGATCTTATCGATATCTAACTTTGGCTATATTCTGCCTATCTGATATTCTTTTTTCTATTTTAACAGTCTTCTTTTACTGAAATTAACCCAGTTTACTTCACTAGGAAAGAAAATAGACGTACAACACAACTAAACATACTCCAAGAAGAAAACTGATACTGTTATTTTGGAAATATTCATCTCTTCTCAGTGGTTTAGAACAGAAGGTACAATATTTTCGAGACAGAACATATCTTCAGCCTTGTTATCGGGCGATCTGAACTTGTTCCTCTTGTATCTACTTTTTCATCCGGAAAGGTATCAGGCACTCGTATCTACGTCATAAAGCTGTTAATTGTTTGTCTTAGGGGTTTGGGGTAAGGTCTGCTCTGTGCCAGAGAAAATGTTTATTAACTATGTTATTGTTACTGACATGATTATAATATTCGTCATTTGACTGGAACATATTTACTTCTAGTCATATGACTACGTGCATTTAGATTACTTATTCGTGTTGCCAATGATATTTTTGTATATTTAATGGCGATGCTGGACATACACGATATAGCCTTGAGAAACATGTTGCTCTCTCAATGCAAGGTCCACTGTTGACGGCCCTGAAAAGGATTGAAACCTATACGAACTTAATCCTACGTGACATGGCGTAGTATATTTGCGTCAGTAAAGAAGAAGACCTTTTTGTAAATAACATTATATTGTTTTTCAATCTTTACTCATAAAAGATGAATAGAATCAGCATACATATTTAATCATATAGCACAGTAAACGAAGCTCATTATTTTGTTCATTGAAGGAATTAGAGACGTCCTGGTTTCTACACATCTGAGAATGCAAACATATATCATTTCAAGAAAAATCAACATCGGAATGGCAGGAAACCGGGATTGTCAACTTTTTGACAAATAAGTGCAAAAGTGAATCCAAGTTCTTAATTTTGCATCACCTAGCAATTTTCTAGACTGTATAGACAAAAAAGACAAAAAAAAATATCATACCTATTAACTATAATAGAAGAACTTGCTTTCCGCTTTTTTCTTGTCATAATTTCATTATTTTAAATAAAAATCGCAGAATTTTTTTTTTTAATTAATGATACAATTTAATTAACTCAGAATGCATAACACTTTGTTAAAACTGAATAAAAATAATATCTATTTCAAGTTTTATTGATTATTTTGCTTGTATTAAATATTTCCAGTGCGCATGACTTCTTTTTTCCTTTTCTTTTTGTTGTTTTTATTTATTTATTTGTTTGCATTAAATCTTGGTCATTTTGAACGTAAAACTTTCTCGCTTAACGTTTACTCTCTTATACTGCTCTATTAGAAAATGATTTGCATCCATTGTGGTGATTTCTTCAATAAACATGGATTATATCCCTTCCGAAATGGGGGCCCCGAGTGGCCGAGTGGTCTAAAGCGCTCTTCGTTACGGATCACTGCCATCTCACCTCTGTCTGCGGCGGTTCGAGTCTAAGATTCAGCCAATGTGGGTATGTGAGAAAGCTTGCCAGTAGCTTCTCGTGGGTCGGTGGTTCTTTCTGGGGTTTTCTCTGGTTCTTCCTCCACCATTAATACTGGCCGCCATGTATAGCCTATCATGTGCTGCAAAATGGCGTTAAACCCCACAACAACAACAACAACAACTTCCGAAATGACAGTCTACAAAAAGTCCATGTTTGCGTCGTATGACCATTGGTATCAATATTTACTTATCTTAAGAAATTTGATAGAGTAAACGGAAAGATGCTGCCACGAGAGAGAGAGAGAGAGAGAAGAGAGAGAGAGAGAGAGAGAGAGAGAGAGACTATATGTGTACGGTGTGTGTGTTAAGTGTATTGTCAGAATGTTAACACATCAACATTTTTTTTTAAACTGGTCATATGAAGGATGTGCGGGACCTGTGTTACATTTGGCTCTGTGCACTCACATGATAAATTAGCTTTTCAAACCTGTTATATCCTTTAATTATGTGTTGATTTTGTTTCTTTTTTTCTTAATTATAATCACACACACACACACACACACACACACACACACACACACACTTCGGTGTGGAGGAAATCATACTATGAATACACTTATTAGTTTCAATAAACACATGGCACATGCACTCTACAATGTGACTGTTATCTAAGAATGATTGTGAAAGGAAAGAACTTTGTTATATAACAAATTCTGATTTCCTTACGTTAATTCATAACACGAATTAATGGAAATTTTAATTTTAAAGATACAAACTTATTAATTTCTGTGCATGAGTGTCATCGTTCGGGTCTTTATAACAGCTTGACACAGACATCACTGCAGGGCTGTTCTAATGAGTACCGGTGAAAAACATATTCTTTCGTCAACATGATTGTATAGATGTTTCAGAGGTTTTCCTTTGTATACGCTCTCTTATTTCTTTGCGATGTAATAACGAATTAGCTGGATATTGTGACACAAAAAATTAATATGATCCAGAAAAAAGAGACTGAATCTTTCAAAGAAACAAGAGTTAATACCTAGATAACATTTGCATTATTCAGTAATATTTATCCAAAAATTGAAAGCAATAAATATATCTATATGATAATGTAAATAAGCCATCTGTACTCGATTGTAGGACGATACCAACTGAAATCAAAAAGATACTGATCTGTGGTAGCATAATGCGCATGTAGATCAAGGTCTATGTTGTTTGTTTTACTGATTACTCTTAATAAACTGAACATGTCCAAATCTGGGTCTGCGCAGTGAGCAGTAGAGCTCGTGTTAAAAGTGAGTACATACGGTTCTCACATGTGTCACAATTCCAACTGTAAAATGCAGACTCAGATCTGCCGTTGTATATTACAGGTTGTTAGGAGTAATCAGTACAACCGTCGTATTATTCAATAAACGATCATGGTCCGTTTTGTGTGCAGCTGAACCCTACTTACAATCTTGCACATTATATCAGAGGCCAATCGTAGAATTTTTTCTGATTTTCTCACTTTCAGGTAGACGGATTCTTTCTTGGTATTTTGTTTGCTTTTGGCGCATAGCATCACAGGAAAGTTATATTGTTTCAGTGCATTTAGAGTGAGATGCTTGCAGAGATACATACCAAGGTAGCCGAAATGTGCTTAGCTGAAGGTAAGATTAGACTTCACATCCATCAGGTGGAGAGTCAGGTACGCTAATCACTGACCCAGATAGTAACAAGAATGCACGCGACAAAACTTGTTAATGAGGACGAGAAAAAAAATCTTTTAAGTTGAACGAGACAATAGTTAATAAATAAGAAAGTTTTTTGTCGCCTTTTGAATGCAGAGAACGTCACGTACTTAAAAATGATGTTCTCCATGTGACCAGCATGTCTTGAAGTTTGGCAAAGTTAATTCGTACCTAACTTAGATTTCTCCTTTTTGATATTAATATTTTATTGGTGGAAAAAGACCAAACCATCAGAATTTACTTGATTATTTTCTCGTGTGTCACCTACAATATTTGCCGTCACTGAAACTTTACTGTGTATATTAATGAAATTACAAAATCATTTGCCAACCAGTGAGAATCGTCCCATAATTAGACTCACATTAACGATTCGTTTTCTTTGCAAGTGATGCATTGTTAATGCACATACATAGCTTGCAATGAAAGGACTACATGCAATGAAAGGAATAAATGCAATGAAAGGAATAAATGCAATGAAAGAATAATAGGAGGAGGAAGTGGAGGGATACCATCCTAATTTGCATGCATAGGTAATTGTCATGAGTTTATCACTTGTTAAGAATGACTAACTTTTTGCTTCTTCAATTTATTTACAAATTCAAATGACACAGAGATGAATAAATATGTATTTTATAAGAGCTTTAAGATAAAGCTATGCATAATTTATCACACACACACACACCCCTTAAAAACAATAGATCATTTTAAGATTTATAACTTTTGATGCGGAAATGCAGTCAAGAATGTTCTATAGAGGGCAAATGTTCCTCTGAAATTTCTAAAAAAAACTTTATGAAGTGTTCTAAGGACGGGTTCCGTTAATTCTTTCTAAGTGAAGAACACTTTTGTATCAGAGTACACGCCCATCCCTTACTAGGTCACATATGACCGGGTGCATAACAGTAGCTGGTCTTTAACGTGTCTGTTCACGCTGTTATAGACCCAATGCCAGTGAAGCATAAACTAATCTCTAAATTATTACCTAGCTAAATTTTAATTTGCACGAAAAAGAGGGAGAAATGAGAGATTTTTGAAAATTGAATGTAAATCCATCTTTAGTCATCAGGAGCAGAAGAAAAGCTAAGATTAATTAAGAGACTTGATGATTCATTCTTCCGCTCTGTTTGTCATCCAGCTGAGTTAATGAGAATGGTCCTGGATGTTTTAGAAAGTTATTGCTCAAAAATGTCGTTTGTATCGTTTGAACCGTTGGAACAAATCGCATCAGATACTCTCAAGGGTTATAGATTCCTGTTATTTGGAATGCGGTAACCGTTGTACCTGTGAACATTAGCTGCCCTAAGACCTGCAAAAATGACACCTGATACGGTACTTGGAACCGTGTGCATATATAATGCCATGATAACACGCTTGCTATGTAACTCTATGGTCAAGGGTTGGAAGAGAGTAGTACAAAGGTTCGTGATGGCTCACCCACGGTCAACGGCAACTTTTGTGTTCTGCGCATTAAGAAACAGCAAACTAGCAAGTAAGCAGATAAGGACGCTTTGAGTCGTTACACTTTGTTGCCATTGTTCTTCAACATTACTGTATTGAATAGTGTTTAACAGTTTAAATAAATATACATAGCGATAGATAGTTAAATAGAATTAGATGAGTCGTCCCCGACAAGAAACGTGCCGGATTCGCATACGAAGGACAATCGTATTTTATTGGTCCAGGGAGAAAGTGCAGTTTTGTACCATTTCAACAAGACGATATGATTACGGTCGTATTGGTATGGGCGGCGAAGAGAGTTTTGCAGCTGGATAGGATTGATGGGTGGAGACTGGTACTATATAAAACGATAGATAGGATTGTACTGGGAGGGCAGATGTGTAGGTTCCAAAGCATGCCCGTTGGTTGAATCCTAGTTTGAATCCTTGTTTGTTGATTCGTTCGTTGGCCACAAAGTAGACATTTTACACAACAAATTGTCTATGTAAAGAAACAGACAAGCCTCGAATGATTCATATTTTATTTCCTTCTTTTCCATCTCTCTTCATTATAGGTCAATATGGTGTATTGTGATTCAAAACAATTCAAATAAACATCATGAAGGAACAATTTGGAAATTTACAGAATATTTTTAGAAGTACGTAAGCATTTAGAACCATAAGCAAACTGAGGTTCAATATCATATATATATATATATATATATATATATATATATATATATATATATATATATATATATATATATATATATATATATATATATATATATATATATATACGAGAGAAAGTCATTTCAAATCTGATTTACTTCGAAGGTGGTTGCCTGAAATCGACACTATGTAAAATTCTTCATTTGAACCTAATATATCAAAACGTCGCTACAGCTGTTTTATAGCAGGCATTTTCAGTTAAAACAACGACCTTATTTAACTGTAACATCTAAATATCTAAAGTGTCTAAACTGCATGCAATTCTTTGAACCTACGAAATAATAACATGATAAATTTAGGAAAAGGTGTAAATATCCCAAAATTAAAATCTTTCAGGTCTAAGCATAAAAATCTGATAGAACGCTTGAACTTAAAAATCTCAAAGATAGTTACACGAACTGCATTAACTTGACAAAACTAATGATTATACCCATCAGATATATTTTGAGGAATTTTTCGTACTTTTCGGTTGTGTGCGCTTTTGATTTCAAAAAACTTACGTTGATTTAAATAATAATTTAGGATCATTTAGTCTTTATTTATATGTATTACAATATTTTGAGGAACATGATGTTTGTCCGGCGAAAGCAAAAGTTTTGGTCAATCAGGGTTCAAATAACATTGAGGCTATACAGTATTTCATTTAAGACCATCTCTAAATATAAAAAGTAAAATAAACCTTGAATATTTCAAAAATCTGCTTGAAATCTGTTTTATGGTACGTTAGAAATCAAAGAAATACGTCTTCCGTTCGAATTCTATTCACAAAACATGTGACATCTTTAATATATATATATATATATATATATATATATATATATATATATATATATATATATATATATATATATATATATATATATATAAAGCAGTTAAGGCAGTTAAGTTCACCTTGCGTCGATGTTCTTCTGCTGTACATGTTTCCATACAAAGCCTGAAAAAAAAAGAAATCTAATAATAATGATGATGAAATACACTCTCACAAGCAAAGAACTGTCTGTAAATATCGGGGGGGGGGGCTTCGTTCCTCCTACACCAACAACAAGGTGCAGATCAAGAACTGTGCATAAGTAACAGAAGAAGAAGAAGAACGCTAATAAAATGAAAAGAAAAGAAAGCACTTAGTCCGTGGATCCGCGGAAGTTCTTGACTGATTCATAATTTTAAAATGGTAAGGAAGATACGGAGGTTGTTTTTTATTTCGACATATGCAAATCCTTTTTCTGTTAAGTCATAATCAGAATCTAGTAAAAGTCCATTTATAAAAGCAGATTCATGATGGCAGCATGTGGAAACAATAACCGGAAATCATTTGCATCGACCAAATGTCAAATCTAACTGGCGCAGCACACAGCACAGTATCGAAAGTTTTGCATATGGCGAAGGATACTTATTTTCAAAATAACAGCAATCCCGTGAACATATGAAAACCGTCTGACATCAACTTTACAAACTGTACAAAGCTTTTAGATTTCAAACTTAATATATATTCTCAGTGGTATCAGCTCCTTGTCAAGATGATCGGAAATATTGACCACGGTTTTCCAGATTTACGGATTGGCCTAGACACTATAAACCAGTGCTGTCCATCCTTTTTGACACCATGGGCCACTGAAAAATGTTTTTCGTGAAGCAGAGGGCCGCAGCAGAAAACTGAAAAGCAACGACTATATAGCTGCTCGAGCTCTGGCGGGCCATTTAAAATCAGACAGCGGGCATCATGCGGCCGGCAGGCCGCTGGTTGGACAGCACTGCTGTAAACGATGGCCTTCCGTGTGCTCAAAACAACGTAACATCTTTAATGCAAAGACTTTCAATGCACAATATCAGAAATGAGATCAAGCCTCTTGATTTTCTTAGAAAATGTCGAAAACTGTTACTAATGCCTGCAGTGACATTGTTTCCAAACGAGTCTTGAGACATAATCAGCGAACGTTTATGCAGTCTCTAGTACACTCCGAGTCATTGTGTAATGAATATGCAAAGTCTTATAGTCTATGTTTTCAACCTTCTACCCCAACATAATGGTATGTTCAATTTACGAATTCTAATGAATTCTCTACACCGCTGAAAAGACAACGAAGATTTATATCCAAGGATTAATCTGATGAGGACGTTTGATGCAGTGCCACTGAAAACTGATGGCATGCATTTCTAGGATCTAATAATTTCAAACGTCCTGAACGAATGTAGAACAATAATAATTTTTTATAAAAAAAAAATTGAAAACCCCGATTCGCGGCCATAGTAACCATGCGCAGGGTTATTGATCTATCTGGCATTACACCACCGTTGAGTTTTACAATGTATCATCGATTTTATCTTATTCACCAGTGATATAAGGGACAATAAAATTCCAAGCATTTTCATCGGTTTGTTTGAAAATATTACCTCTAGTTTAAAATCACTGGACAAAATATTTGCTTACTGGTCGTCCAGTAATTTTAGACACTTTTGGACTTACAAAAAGTTACCTACTCCACTTTTAATTATCTGGTAGGCTGGATCAAAAATCAATCTCAGTTCATACTGAAACAAATTCCCTTCTCCAGCTCTCGAGCTACAGAACTAAGTTAAACGATCTAAGGAAGCTTAAAAGTGCCATTTTTTGTTCAAATACACGGTCACTAATAACTACAACTGTCCTATATACATTAACTGGTTTGAGAAGATACCGTTTTGGCTCGTGTTTAATTCGAGTCCCATTGTAAATAACATATTATTTATTCGAATAATTACTCCTATCAACTTCTGAGACCCATATCTGGCAGCGCATTATGTGATGACAAATCTGGGTATCTATGGCTTGAAGTTGGTCTGGTTATATAAGCTAGTATATATGGTAAATTTCGATGCTCAGGAAACCGCATCTACTCTCTAAATGAATGATAGCCACGAAGAGAACTAAGACCTGATAATTGCTTCAACAGCGGCCAAAGATACCATACTGGTATTCATCGAAGAGAGAAGCTATTTTCATAGGAACTAACAGCTTTTTCTTTGAGATATAATCATTATTGAATCAATGACAAGTTCTTTGCCAAACGGTTAGGAAAAATGTAAACGTACGATTAATTGAACAAATCTTTCAAAACTGATTACCCATCGTAGGCACAGACTACAGTGAATAAGGTGTCATGACTTGATGTAGTCACAACCCATTAGGAAAATAATCATTTATTTTATTAGTTTTTAACGCAAATGCAATACAGTATCAATAAATTCAAACGTTGCGCAATTGTATTGAGCTTTCCCTACTTGTATATATATATATATATATATATATATATATATATATATATATATATATATATATATATATATATATATATATATATATATATATATATATATATATTGTTGTTGTTGTTGTATGGTTTAACGCCATTTCTCAGCACTAGAGAGGCTATACATGGCGGCCAGTATAACTGGTGGAGGAGGAACCCTGGAAAACCCAGAGAAGAACCACCGACCCACGAGAAGCTACTGGCAGGCTTTCCCACTTACCCACGCTAGACGAGCCTTGGACTCGAACCCACGCAGACATATATATATATAAGTTATGACACAGCAAATGTTTATTTTGCTAGCAAGTTAAAAATTTGCTTCATACAATCAACGTCAGACAAGGACATCATAAACTCATAAACCAAGTCCTGGTTCATTCTATTGTCAAATATAAATAGCCAGTGTCTGTACAGAATACTGTTTTTATTGCCTCCGCGGAATACGTTGTTGTCCAGTTGTCTGAAATGTCACCCGAGAAACCATAACGTTACTTGAAAAATACCAGATCAACGTCTTGAAGAGACAGCGATGATTTGTTAGTGTAAGCATGCTTTGACATGATGTAAACATCGCACATTCCTTTTCTCAGTGTCTGTCTCCGTCTGTCTCTCCATTTCGATGTAGAATAGCTACAGAATTGTCAGTGTCAACGATCGGTGTATATCGAATACAAAAATTCATGCTTAAATATCACGTGAGATGAATTGTATATTTGTAATACCCTTCCACCTGGCGGGTTTTCTGCTCAAAGGTGGTGCTTAGCTAGACCATTTGTTTTGGCAATTATATATTGACCTATCATTCCCCTCGTCGCGTATACAACAACAAAGAATATGGTTACGTATATTCAATAAAAACACTCGTCATGAAATAATGGAGTGATTTTTTCCCATATCAAGGTTGCCTGAAATACTAACAAATCATTAAAATAATTGGTTTGAAATGCACGATTTCTTTTCTTGTCAAAAATGTCGTACACTCCTGTGTATCCGCGTATAGGCAGCTACGCGCCTGCAAATAGTTAATCGAAGTACCATGCTTATATTAATCAACCACCAATTTTAAGGGGGCAAGTACCTATCCAAAAACAACAATTTTATGGGGAAATGTCCTATGCAAAGGCACCAATTTTATGGTGCATGGTCCTATCCAAAAACACCAATTTTATGGGGCAGAGTCCTATGTAAAAACACAAATTTTATGAGGCAGGGACCTATCCAAGAATACCAATTTTATGGGGCATGGTCCTATCCAAAAACACCAATTTTATGGGACATAGTCCTATCCAAAAACACTAATTTTATGGGGTATGTTCCTATCCAAAAATATCAATTTTATGGGAAATGGTCTTATTCAAAAACATCAATTTTATGGGGCATGGTCCTATCCAAAAACATCAATTTCATGGGCATGGTCCTATCAAAAACATATCCTCGTAATGCAGACTGACAGTCCTGTTCTCGATATTAAAATGTAGGATGGGATCAAATTATAGTAAAAGAAGTAGTTTTAATATCAAAAACTAAAATCTCTCTCTCTCTCTCTCTCTCTCTCTCTCTCTCTCTCTCCCATTGACATGTATGACTCCTAAGGAATTTGTGTAACTGTCTAAGGAATTAAATGTGAATGTGGGGTCATAGGGATGAAACAAATTTATAGCTGTATATACACAACTTACAAGGTCAATTTCCATGTTGCTGTCACTCAGTGTCCAACAGATAATAGAACTGAACACAAATATGTTGTCCTTGGCCCGAAACATATAAGCTTCAGAATGTGTTATAAATATCTGTGTTTGGGTATCACTCACAAGCCATACACAGACACGTTCTCATCCGCAATAAGCTTTAGAAGACGTTTTCGTTTTAAAACATAAATTAGTTTATGTTTCCTTTTTGTAAACAATCCAAGACCTCAACTACCTTAAATAATTTTTTCTCTCCGCTTTTTAAATGAGCCTATGCATGTAAGAACGCCAAGCATTGTGAGGATGGTCACAACTGGTAAAGATGCATACATAGGAGACTAGAAAGTGACGTAATACAAAAAAGACGTCGTTACATACCAAAAAAGATACCAAAACAGAGCTTAATTGACCCAAAATTGGGGAATATGGAATGATGATCTAACGCAGAGTAAACAAGAAAACATATTACTTGATGAGGTTACCGAAAAGCACCACAAAAAAATCAGAATCAACTCAAATAGTTCACTAAAATAAAATCTCCTGAGCACAGAAGAGAGTGTACGCAGTCAGTTTTATAGGAACAATACTCTGATCTATTATGATTTTAAAAACATTATTTTGATATCTCTAAAGGAAATTATGTTTTCCTACAATATCTTGTATAAGATTCGTTTTCCTAGCAGAATTTTCTGGAGGGTAATAAACACAATGTGGATGAAATTTTGTGAATGCTAACGTTCCTGATCTCCAAGATGGGTAGCGGTGGAACTGAGTCTGTGTTAGAGACTAATGCAACAACAGTTAACAGTAGCCACTTAGCCCATTAGCCTAAGGAGAAAACAAAATTCTTAAAGTCAAAGGGTATACTTTAAAAGTACAGCAATAATATTCAGACCTCTTGCTGAGAATATAAAGTTTCAAAACACAGATAAATACTATAGATGAGCTATCTGTCCGGATTCCATCGAGGAGATACGTCATGTCATTGTCCTGATCAAAGCAGGGGATCTTTTAACTTGACGTAACAATAGATCTAGTCAAAGACAATACCGCCGAGGAGGTCCTAAACAGCGACGTATCTCCTGTTGTTTTAAATGGTGTTACCTTCGTGTCAAAATGTACTCTGGTAGAATGGAGACTACTCTCATAAAGCTCATCATGTCGACTTTATAATTATCCCAGGTCATTATACGACTGAATCAAGACGAGCATTATGTCATCGGTATTTGGCTTTCTGATAGTGATTTTATCATAATGACTCTTAACCTGCTGTGAATTAAAGAAAGAAACAAATACACAGGGTATAAATAAAAGAAAGAAACAAAACCACCTATGTAAACCAAACAATTCTTACCGTGTCATTTGTGATGGTTTTCTTGTATTTATACTTATTTCGCAGTCATGAGATGTTATTTTATTTTAAGGATAAACATTTCAATATCAGCCTTGTTGTATGTTCTTTCTTTATTCCACACTTTAAGGGAGATTTTGCCAACTCATATTTATTTTTTATAGTTATCTCCAAGAATATTGAACCAAACGCTTACTGCCTGAACTCAAAACATTTTTCTTCTTTTCTTTGGTGAGGGTGAGATGTTGTATATATATAAAGAACCGATGAGAAATTATGAAAGCGGCCTTGATTTGACGGCAACCACCACAAGATCCAGGCGTCCAGGAATGAAAACATGTTGCTACCCCAACTCAGACTAAACCAAACACTTAATACATATATTTGAACAGTGTTATATTACTTACCATTAAAATGTCAGATGCTTTATTTCGGTCCGAGTTCGAGTGTTATATTTTTGTATGTTGTTTTTGGCCAGATCAAGAATAATTTTTGTTAGTATCTGAACAAATCATTACGTTCTTTTTCGTTATTTGGCTAATACAGGAGTTTTTTGTATTGCTGAAAGGAAAAATGCGAATTCTTTACAATAGCCAACCACAAAGCAGCTACGTGATACCAACTAGTGATCGCGGCAGGGGAGCTTCTCTGTTCTAATCAGGCATCGAAAACACAGCACTGCACAAAAACAAAAGCAATGAATGGGTCTGACAGTGCCAATTCTCTCCCTCGGTCTGATAAATTTATATGCTGATCAAACGCAACTAATTAGTTGGCAAATAATTGTACAGCTCTGAGACATATCCTGCCGTTGATATATGGGTAACCCAAACACGATTATTTTGCTAAAGACCGAATACACAGAAAAAATTAGAAATGCCGAAACAAGAACCAGCAGTAAATATGCCATAAAACACGCATTATCCAGAATGCTTTAGAAACTCTGCCATTTGTACGATAAGATCCATGCACTCATGTCTAAATCATGAATTGCGGACATCGTCATGTAGTAAGCCAAATTAAGACTACGGATATGACCAGTAACATATCATTCTTCCTCCACTGAAATATCAAAGGATATAGGTTTTGCAAAAGATTAACTAGATCCATATCGTTTATGGCAAGGGAGAAAAAAAACTTACAAGATATCTCTCTTCTTATCTATTTATATATTACCACACGGAAGAAGCAATATCCTCTAGAGTGACCTACATTACTTGGGCAGATTTCTTGCTGCCATTAGGACACGAGAAGTGGCTATATTTGCAGGTGTCGCACAGCAGAGAGTGCAGCTTTAGAAATTTAATAATTTAAGTTATATTTTTATGCATTTGCAGATAGATGCCTCCCGAAAAAGTCTAGCGGTCGATATTCTACCCATTTTACCTGGACGATGGGCAACCTAGCAGTTTCTTTTATATTCTACCACCAAAACTGGCCATTCTGAATAAGGCACACTGAAGTAAAATCAGCTTATACGTTACAAATATAGATACTAACAGAAAGCCTGGTTTGCGTTCTGTTTATGTGTGAATCTTTTGAAACAGTATCTTGAGATTCGATGAATTTATTTCAACTTCCAAACACCATATAAACTCAACGGTAAATATGTCAGCATTCCATAAATATGGCCGCTGATTACGTTATACGGGAACTACAATTGAGAATGCAATGCGTTTCTAGGCACATTTTGATTAAACAATTAAATTATGCCCAATTTAGAGTCCTACGACAGATTCAGTCACAGAAAAAATACATGAGCACAGGCTTCAAAATTTAAGAATGGGGCAGAGTATATCGGGGTTGTTGTTGTTGTTGTAGGGTTTAACGCCATTTTTCAGCACACAATAGGCTATACATGGCGGCCAGTATTAATAGCGGAGGAAGAACCCGGGAAATCCCCGGAAAGAACCACCGACCCTCGAGAAGCTACTGGCAAGCTTTCCCGCATACCCACATTGGCCGAATCCGAGACTCGAACCCATGCAGACAGAGGTGAGATGGCAGTGATCCGTAACGGAGAGCGCTTTAGACCACTCGGCTACTCGGGGCCCCTTATATCAGGGTATGCAAGCTATGGTGTGGCGGTCAAGTGGACGCATTGAAACCACTTTCCCTCTATACACTAGGGTATAGGCCTGCTCTGAAGTCATCCATAGACATTTAATTAATTAAGTCTTACTCGCGTGCTGCTCTAATATTTTATTGATCAATCAGTCTTATTAGACAGACATAAGCATTACGTGATTTGAGAGAAAAAAAAACAACAAAATCTACCTTTTAAATCTAACGCAGACATTTAGAACCTGACAGATGTTGTGTTGCATCTGACACCAGCAATATATTGGGCAGGAATATCGATCTATTATCCATGTTTAGTGGAATGATGCACGCTGTGTCATCTAACTTGAATAATATATAAACGTACTAACAAAGCAGATGCATTTATATTAAAAAAAGAGCTGTATTTGTGATTGGTTACTGTAAAGTCCACACGAAAAATACATATACAACCAAAATTGAATAGACTTGGGTATAATGCACCTAGTGTCACCTTGACTTTCAGATGTCTGATACAAAGCTACTATATTAAATATGTAACTAGATTTTTAAAACAACTGACCACGGCGTTTGACAACAGTAGATATTCTCTAAAATTGCTCTGTTTCTATGGTCACGTGTTCTGGATTCCTGCATCAAAACCATGGTTTCATCCATGTGAAAAGTATTTCATTGCAATCGGATCGATCAGTATTCATCGGATCCGAACCTACAATTTAGCACCAACACGACCGAGAGCCTCGATCGATGCTGCTTTTGTATCTAACTTTATTATTGAAAGTGACAGCAACAAATTTTTTCATGCACTTTATAATTGTAAGTATTACCTTGAACATAAAAGCAATCATAGAAAGGGACTGATCCGGTGACCTAGTGGTTAGAGCGTCCGCCTCGGTTGTGGGAGGTCGTGGGTTCGAACACCGGCCACGTCATACCAAAGCTAAAAATGGCGCTAATAGCTGCCTCGCTTGACGTTAAGCATTAAGAGGTTAGTGCTAGGACTGGTCGGCCTGGTGTCAGGATAATGTGACTGGGTCGGACATCATACTACATGTATGAGGCATGACGCCCCAGTGCTAGACATCACTATAAACTGCCACACTGCTGACATCGTAACGATATGACGGAAAAATTGTTAAAGCTACGTTAAAATCCAAATCACTCATACACACTCCATCAAAGGAGTTTGATTGGAGGCGAAGAGATAATTCATAAATATAAACTAAACTAAACCGGGCGGATGTAGCCCAGTATGTGATGTGTTCAGACACCCCAAACTTCATATGGGGTTGGTGGATTTTCTTGAAGCAGACATTTGCTTTGGATGAGAATGAACATATGAACATGCTTTCATCTGTATTGGTGCTTCCGTACTATTTATGTATAATGTCTCTCTGTCTCTCTGTCTCTCTCTCTCTATATATATATATGCAATAAACTGACAGCGAATAGTGCGTAACTAGTATCTGGCTAGCCTGAGCGCTTTCGATTATTTAATGAATCTTTTTCAAAGGCAAATACAAAGACATAGACTAGATAAAGAAATAAAAGAGAAAAACGGTTATGTTTGCGAATTTTTATATTGCTGTTTTTACAGGAATTCAACTTTTTAACTCTATTGTCTGTCAGCTAGTTTATTTCAGATTGTTGCTGATACTGGAAAATATTTGTATTGAACTAGAAATTGATGAGCCATAACGACATCTGTTATTTTATGTAAATTTATGTAAGTGCAGATTATATTCCAGATATTTCATTGTTATAGTAGTCATAGGCTATTGTGTAGCTTTTCAGGTTCTCTGATTACGAAGGCAACGCAAAGCGCTAAACAATCAAAACGCGATGACCTACTAAAATATGGAAAGAAGGCAATGCTAATAGGATACCGTTTATCCTGACCTACCATCCAGACAACCACAAAGTAAGTAAAATCATCCGGAAACACTGGCTCATCGTGGAATCGTCGGACGCACAAAAGTTAATCCTCCCTAACAAACCTTTAGTAGCCTACCGGAGACCAAAAAACCTCAAGGACATCCTAGTCAGGGCGAAGCTAATGCTAATCACTAATCAAGACCACCCTAGTCAATCTGGCCAAAGTGGTGATAAAAGGTCCAAAACCTGTCAACATATGATATAGACCAGGACATTTTCTAGCACAGTGACTAGAGAAAAATTAAACCTACATGGTTCAAACAAAGCGTGCAAAACAGAGAATGTCATTTATCTCATCACATGTAAGATCTGTAGCCTTTAGTATGTCGGAGAAACTGAAAAGCCACACAAAAGGACCAACCTTCATAGATTTGATTGGATGACAAAGTAGCTGTACAGAAGCCCGGTCGCAGATCACTTCATCTCCCCTGGCCACACGTTAAGTGATATAACACTTATTGCAATTGCTCACAACCCCAACTGGAGTCCCCAAACCAGGAAAGAAAAGGAGTCTTACTGGATACGCCTCCTTGGAACATTGAACCAAGCGGTTTTAACCAAGAAGACTAGAAAAAGACAACCATGCACAAATAAAATTATCATTTGCATCCGACACATTTTCTTTTAAATAATTCTCTAAATTTGCTTAATAGTCTATGACTACTATAACAATAAAAAATCCGGAATATAATCTGCAATTACATACATTTACATAAAATAACAGATGTCGTTATGGTTCATCAATTTCAAAGTCAATACAAATATTTTCCAGTATCAGCAACAAGCTGAAATAAACTAGCTGACACATAATACAGTTAAAAGGTTGAATTCCTGTTTTTAAAAAACAGCCATGTAAAGTTTCGCAAACATAGCCGTTTTTCTGTTTTATTTGTTTTTGTATTTGCCTTTGAAAAAGACTCATTAAAGAGTCGAAAGCGCTCAGGCTAGCTAGATACTAGTTTTGCACTGTTCGTTGTCAGTTTATTGCATTTATCTTAATAAATCACTGACACACGTGATCCCTTGCTGGATCCAGTGCACTTGAAAAGATTTTTATTCGCCATATGATTTGCATTCTTTATATATATATATATATATATATATATATATATATATATATATATATATATATATATATATATATATATATATATATATATATATATATATATATATATATATATATATATATATATATATATATATATATATTGTAATAGGGATTTTCACATCTTTGGAGCACTGCTATCCCGCAATATCGTTGCTTCACTCTCAAGACAACCGTTGCAGCACTTTTCTTTATTTGAACTGATGTAACAGGTAGTTTTCCTTTTTTAATGGATATAAACAATTATTGTATCTTGCGGGCGATTACAGAGGTATTTTCGTGTGTGGAAAAAAATATTTAAGTCTTGTTTGTAGTTGATATCAAGATGTAACACTATGATATAATTGATCATAACTATATGGATGTTGAAGTCAAATGTACAAGACTTAACAAAGAACGATCGGCTGGCATTTTGACTGACTTTTTTCAAGGTAATAAATGCAGGTATTAATCTTTTCATTTCTTTATTTTCCTATAATGCAGTAATATTCAAACAGTAAACAGCACCTTATCGATTTTTTTCTTAACTCTAAAGTGGGACTCGGAGTACAAACAGTCAAAATATTTAAAGAGACACGAGACTTTACATTTCGTCCAACATCACGAAGAAAACAAACCTTTTGCCTCCCATTAGTCGCTAAAAATGTTCTGCAAATATTTACCTACTTAATCTTCCTAGGTAGCAAATATTTAATATTCTTTAATCTAAGTTGTTCTTGAACATGAAACAAAAGAAGCAAAATAAAACAACATTCCTGATGAACAGTTCTGTAATACTTATATGAAAATATATACTCATCTCTTCTCACACATGCATTCTTAATCAACAACGATGTGAATTTAGACCCATAATAGTTTTAACATAACATTTCAGAGCCAAGAAAAAATACTGAGTTAACCATACTGACATTATTACAAGACGCTTTACAGTCATAAGCAATTACAGATTTCCATTCAGTTAAAATAAAAAGATGTAGAACACGATATTTTAAAAATACCAACCTGACATGTAACTTAGAGTCAATGATAAATCCAGCTCGAAAATTACAAACCTGAATACTGTAAACAAATATGCATAAATTATTTACATTCTTCTGAAGCTGAGTAAGATTCCGGATTAGATCTTCCAAATTGTTTTTTAAAATACATATTAAACACGACATATGGCGTCAAAATTGCACCCCACATGCTAATCATTATCTAGCGAGCAGGGACAACTGAATGAAAATGTCTTGGCGATGTTTTTTTTTTTTTTTAAATGCTGGAGTGGAAACCTACACAACTCCCACCTCTCGTAAGATTCGGCCGTGTAAACAATAATTCAGTCACAACCATTATACATAAGATGTCAGAAGATTCACCAAGGGTATATATCGCTTCATACACGCGTTGTTCTTCATATGGGTTTTTTTCTGCATGTTTCCGTTTTGTCTTCAACAATGTCAGTGTCAATGAGCAAAAACAAAGGCTCGCAAGAGGTCCAAGAGATATCTATATGTGCCGATTTGGGGGATCTGAGGCGACGGAGCAGAAAGTGACTTTATTGTCCCGAAATATATCTCTTCCACTGCAAGACCACCACCGATTTGTTGCACGTTGTGCGAAAAGGTTCCTCCAGAAGGGCATAGACAATAATAGTTAAACCAATTAATATTCCTCAATGGGTCTCAAAAATATTTCTTGAAACTGGAAATGCTACAACACTGTTTGAAAATATCATCTGAAATCTGCTATTGTTGGTGTCGGTTTAGCTGGACATAGACCACGTACCTTTAACGGAAGTGGTATAATGTATGGGATTTTTTAAAATCTAACTAAACATTATTATTAT
The DNA here is from genome assembly GCA_028554795.2 of Sinohyriopsis cumingii. NCBI lineage: Eukaryota > Metazoa > Mollusca > Bivalvia > Unionida > Unionidae > Sinohyriopsis > Sinohyriopsis cumingii. The sequence continues at coordinate 162,208,980 of CM068824.1, forward strand.
TATTATTATTATTGGGAATACGTCGAAGTATTACCTTGATCCTGAAATGGAATATCCTACAAAGGAATTAGTCTGAACAAGCCAGGAAGGCAAGGTGATAATTCATGAATATAAACTAAACTAAACTAATTGTAACTCGAAAAACAATGCATAATGAAGCTAGGTAAAAGTAGATATATATATTGCAATGGCGATTTTGAGAACATTGGAACACTACTATCTCGCACTACCATTGCGCCACTCATATCTCGCACTACCATTGCGCCACTCACATGACACCCGTCGCAACACTTGTCTTTATTTGAACGCATGTGCTGGGTAATTTTCTTTTACAGTGGATATAAAATAAATGTTGTATTTTTCGAAGAGAATACAGAGATCTTTTCTTGTGTGGAAAAAAGCCTTCAAGTTTCGTGTTTAGTAGGTATTAATATACAAACACTATGGAACAATTGATAAAATATATGGATGTTGAAGTCAAATGTACAAGACTTTAACAAAGAACGATCGGCTTGCATTTTGATTGACTTTTTTTTCAAGTCAATAAATGAAAGGATAAATTCTTTCATTCATTTATTTTTCTATAATACAGTAATATTCAAACAGTGAACAACACCTTATCGATTTTGTTTTTAACACTAAAGTGAGACTTTAGAGTAGAAACAGTCGAAATATTTACAGACACATGAGACTAGGTTTCGTTCATTAACACGAAGAAAACAAAACTTTTACGCTGTTCGTTCGCTAAAATGTTATATAAATAGTATTGACCCACTCAATCTTTCTCGTTAGCAATTATTTCGCATCATTTATTCTAAGTTGTTCTTGAACATGAAACTAAAGAATCCAGATAAATAGTTGTGTAATGCATGCATGAAAAGACATAATCATCTTGTATCACGCATGCGTTCTTAATAAGAACGATGTGCATTTAGACCCTTAATTGTTTTAGCATCAAATATCAGGACCAAGAAAAATTACTGAGTTAACCATACTGACATTATTACAAGATGCTTTAGAGTCATAAGCATATGCAGATTTCCATTCAATTAAAATAAAAAGATGTTGAACACGATATTTTAAAAATACCCACCTTACATGTAACTTAGAGTCAATGATATATCCAACTTGAAAATTACACACTTGAACACTGTAAACAAATTTGTATAAATTATTCACAATTTTGGGGAAAAGAGTAAAATTCCGGAATCGATTTTCCATTTTTTTTATAAAAAAAACAATACATAGATAACACAGCACTTGGGGTAAACAACTGTACCACACATGCGAATCCATGTCTAGCAAGCACGTAAAACTGAATGAAGAAGTCTTGGTGATGTTTCTTTTTGAATGCTGGAGTGGATACCCCCCGTAAGATTTGGCCCTGGAAATATAAATTTAGTCACGATAACTGAGCACAAAAATATCAGAAGATTCACCCAGGGTATATCTCATTTCATACACGCGTTGTTCTTCACATGGGTTCTCTATGTATATTTTTGTTTGTCTTCGACAACGTCAGTGTGAATGAGCAAAAACAAAGGCTCACAAGAGGTCCGGGAGATAACTATGCATAGTGTGTGTATTCGGTTTGGGGGATCTGAGGCGACGGAGCAGAAAGTGACTTTATTGTCCTGAAATATATCTCTTCCACTGCTAGACCACCAGATATTTGTTGCAAGTTGTGGGAAAAGATACCTCCAGGCGGGCATTGGAAACAATAGCGAAAATAAATAATATTCTACAAAGGGTCTCGAAAATGTTTCTTAACTCTGAAAATATTACGTTTCTTAAAAAAATGTAATCCGAATTATTCTGGTTTTTGTGTCTGGTTAATTGGACGATCTCCACCTATTTTTAAGCCAAAGTGGTATCATGTATGGGATTTTTTTTAATTTATTTTTTTTGTCAAACTGAACATTATTATTATTATTATTATTATTATTATTGAGAATCCTTCGAAATATCTTATATACTGTTTTAATACGGTATTTTCGCTAGATTATAATCTAAGTATATAGACCATCGCATTCCAAAAGAGAAGTTCGGTTGACTACTGGCATGGAATGTTCCTATATGATGCTTTTGATACAAGGTTTCATTTTCCTAACTAGTTTGATGTGTTTGAGAAACACATTCTTCCCCGGATGGGAACGCAATGTTTATATAAATAACAACAAGAAAGCAAAATAAAATGTTAGCATCATATTTTTACCTCTCCAAACGGGTGGCAAATTCGAAGAAACTGGACATAATTTATATGTTTGATGTAAATTTATATGTTTGATATAAATTTATATGTTTGATATACTGTGTGAGTAAACTTACCTGATTAGTTTATAGATTTTGTGTTTTGAAAACAGCATAAAACGCAAAGCAGTGGCTAAAGATTACACAGACTGAAGCAAACAATTAATAGAAACCTTAATTTGATGAAATTAGGACACATGCATGCTTCAAACGTGTACCTGTAAGATATTTTCAAAATTTGTTGTCTTCGGGTAATGTTTAAATAAGCAAAGAAATTAATAAATATAGAACGAGAGACAGCGTCCATTTTATTTGGTTAAGAAGTAAGAGAAGCAGGAAAGAAATGCATTTTATTCAAGAATTAAACCTATTACGAATATCTGACCTTTTTGAAAAACGTTTGCTTGAAACCATTAATGTTCGCGCATTTAATTTTGAATAAGGCATACATGACCATCTCTCTCTTGAATTACTGCTGAATGTGAAATCTGGTAAGAACAATAGTGATATTCAAAGCAACACAAATTTATCAAACTGACCATATGGCTCAAGGCCAAACATAGTTTGAGCTATGTTCTGCCCCTACCCTCTCAATTACCAAAAGAGGGAAAAAACATATCGGATCATTTCAGGACCAAGTGATGTGCAGCTCTCGAACACCCTCTGGTAAAGACCAGCAGTTTGTCACTTGAATTGCCCACTTGGGTCTGATGACGTCAATAGCGTCAAGAATAATGTAATTTATTTTTATCCGTTGTCAGCTGAGTCGTCGCTCTCCCCACTCTCATTTATCTTTGCTTGTTTACCTCATGTTAACTTTCGTGAGTTGTTTTGCCGGCTGTCGTTATTTTTACAGCGTAACATTTAGTGAAAAATGTATGCGAACTTTGTCTTTTTAGCTACCAATTTCTTGTCATGCGATCGTTGAAAATACAATAAAATAAACGAATTCCACCCTTCGATACTCCAAGTTTTCCAAAATGAATAAGACATTATCAGACTAAAGCTTCATATTTAAAAAAGTTAATATATGAAATCTTTTCAACTCTTCTTCAAATACCAAGAGTATTGTTGCAAGTTGTTGCCAATGCTACCTCCATAAAGGCATGGAAAAAATACTTATGCTAAGTAACTGTCCTGAAGAGGTCTCGAAAAAATTTCTTAAAATTGAAATGTTACAAAACGTTTTGAAACATATTAACTGAATTCTAATAGTTCTGGTTTCAGGTTAATTGGACGCAGTGCGGCTTCAGTTCCAAAGATAAATGCTAACAGAAAAGGGATTAAATGAAGGAGTGGATGGTCTATTCATTCACAAAGTTATTTAAACGCTAGATCAAGTCAAACCTTTCTGAAATATTTACTCGGAAAAGATTTCTGTACCCCAAATATTGTACAACTAAGTCAACGGGAAAACAATCGATACATTTTGAAACATTAGGATAGTAATGGGACATGAAATGAACTAAATGTCTTGTAAGTCCCTTGGTGGCTATCAGGTGAAAGTGCCAATAATCCTTATCCAAAATAAGTCACAAATACCCGATCTGGGAGATCAGAACTCGCAGTGGGGGCCCACTACAAAGAGAGATTAACTTCACACTCGTTGCTTTCTCTGCTTGTCTCCAAGACCATGACTATAAATACGAGAACCCACTCTCAGGTAAAATCAGTCATTTGTCGACTGCTACCTGAACGACACTTCAGCGCTATTAACGTTAAAGTCTGCCTAACTGCAACAATGGTTGTCAAAGTTGAGGAAAAGAAAAGTGTACAGTGTACTTTGGTTGGTGATGCCATGATTGGCAAGAGCACCATGGCTCAGTCCTTCATGGACGAACAGCATCCACAGGGATATGTAGCCACAGTCTTTGATAGCTATGCAGGTAATTATCTTTTTACTTTATTTGCATGTCTATCTTTTTACAACGAAAATATAGAAATAAAATGTTTTCCCACCTTTTGCTTACTCTGGAAGAAGCTTACTATTAAAAATACGCATTACAGGTAAATGTTTTAGCGACAATAAATTGGAAACGTAAAAGTTTTAGCACTCTATTTCAGTCTGTTGAATTCATTTTGATTCATCAACAAAACCTTATGTTATTTTATATTTGTCATTTCAGGAGCCCACGAATTGGCTGGAGACAAGTTTGGCATTACCATCATGGACTCTGCTGGTCAACATGATTATGAAAATATGCGAGCCGGAACATACAAAGAAAGCGAGGTCCTTGTTCTTTGCTACTCCTGCGTCGACCGGGATTCGTTTGACAGCATACAAGATTTCTGGGTGCCTGAGATGAAACATTACATGAAAAAGAGAAAACCAGTCATCCTTGTGGCAACTCAAACCGACCTGAGAGAGAATAGCAAAAGGACCTCTGATGTTTGTGTCAGCAACGAAGAGGGCGTTACCCTTGCCCATCAAATTGGCGCTGAGAGCTTCCTAGAGTGTACCTCCATGGATTCAAATACGGTTAAAGATGTGTTTGAGACTGTGATAACATCTGCTCTTAGATATCGCAAGAAGAAGAGCAACATTGTTCAAAGGATCTTTGGAAAATGAACTGACCTTGATTAGCTTACTCAATCGCCATTGAGTCTGGACACTATCCATGTTCATCATCCTTGATGAAAAAGAGCTTCGGTGAGCCATATGGTGGCCCTGTTGTTGAAGCAATTCCAGAAACTGGATGTGGCTGTTGGGAATAGATTTGGTTTGGTGACCGGACATCGACGGTGTTCTGGTGATGTTACCACGTTTACGATGTGATGGAGATATTGTTACCGTGATGATATCTCAAACAAATATGACTGTTATAGCCTCAATTTAATGTGAGATTGTAAAGTACTGGCAAATAACTAATATCCTTTCAGAGACTCATCAGACATTGTAGTAAATCTTTTGGATTTACATTACGTTCCTATGCCTATGATTTTCTTTTTATATATCTTAGAATAAATTATAGCGGCGATTTTATTAATAATTACACGATAAGCAATAATTTTCGATCTAAATCGGACAATGATGAAAATGTTGTTTTGATTACTTGGAATACATCTTTAAATCTTTAGTTTATTTTTAACCCATTCGAAGAAACCAATAAAAATGTGAAATAGAAATACCTTTTCTTTTCGTCAATTCTTTTATTTGTTATAAAATGGCCTTTCTTATGTAATTCATTGCCTAATATGACAAGGAGCCACACAGATTCAAATGCATCCAGCGCTTCACTGCATAATACGTTACGTTCAAATTAGGAGCCCCGAGTGGCCGAGTAGTCTAAAGCGCTCTCCTTTGAGGTTCACTGCCATCTCAACTCTGCGTGGGTTCGAGTCTCGGATTCGGCCAATATGCGAATGTGAGAAAGCTTGCCAGTAGCTTCTCGTTGGTCGATGGTTCTTTCCGGGGTTTTCCAGGGTTCTTTCTCCATATAGCCTATCGTGTGCTGCAAAATGGCGTTAAACCCTACAACAACAACAACTACGATCAAATTACATTTTAGAAAACCTTCTAAATCACATAGACCGATTCGATAACAACTCTCTGTATCTTGCTCTACGTTTCTCTCTCCCTCTGTTATCTCACTCATGCATACAAAAGTACCCACTTCACAATCATGTAGGAATCTCAACACAATATCCCCTGCTTTCTCTCTTCACAGCTCCAACTCTTTCGGCAAAGTCGAAACACGATGGTGGACAGAAATGCACACATACATACCCTACGCACGCACACGCACTTTATACCAACCTCACTTTCTGCCTACCGATCTAAGTACCTACCTGCATACATACATACATACATACATACATACATACATACATACATACATACATACATACATACATGCATGCATGCATGCATACATACATACATACATACATACATACATATATACATACATATATACATAGATACATACATCATACATACATACATACATACATACATACATGCATGCATGCATGCATACATACATACATACATACATACATGCATACATTCATGCATACATACATACATACATACATACATACATGCATGCATGCATACATACATACATACATACATACATACATACATACATACATACATACATATCCACTTTCGTGTGCATATGACTATCCGCATCCATTCTTTCCCTGGTACCATTTTTTTGTACCTGCTAAATGATTAAACATTATGAACGTATGGGTCGCTCTCGCAAGAAAATAAAAGAAACAAAATTTGTATATGTATATATATATATGTATGTATATATATAGATGTATATATATATATATATATATATATATATATATATATATATATATATATATATATATATATATATATATATATATATATATATATATATATATATATATGTATGTATGTATGTATGTATGTATGTATGTATGTATATATATATATATATATATATATATATATATATATATATATATATATATATATATATATATATATATATATATATATATATATATATATATATATATATATATATATATATATATATATGATTAATTCCAAAAATACTCCAAACAGTACGCAAAGTGCTATAACTAGATTCTACAGGAGAATGCTTGATAATACACTGTACTAACATAATTTTTGTAAATGGTATTAAATAGCATTATTATACAAGCTAAACAAAATTTGATTCGTATTTAACGGTGATTCGAACACGGGTCTTAGAAATCTGAAATGACTGTGTACAGATGAGAAAAAATTACTAGTTCGACATGCGGATGTGTCTGCTACGCACGGAGACCTATACCACTGACTCAGTGATATCATATTTGGGTGATGTGTGCATAGTCGAGATGATATAGGGATTGCTGCTTTCAGACAATTCGATGGGTGCCGTTTACCCACGGACCCCAGGATCGAATTTATGTACATCTAATTTGCATAGACAGCTTCTGTGATAATAAAGTTCTCTCTTTCTCTCTGTCTTTCACCCAGGCGCACATATTTTACCATCAAGAAGAAATCTCATCCCTAATGTCCGCTGCTTTCTGTCTTCACGCTTAATCTACTTCACCTTTTCTGCAAAGCGAAAGCAAAGTTTTGTTCAAAAATACACATACATACACATAATTTGCAAACTCAGCTACTGATAACAATGGGCATTTCTCCTTCATCTTAACGCGTTTTTAGTATTTGGTAATTTGTTTTCAATAGAATTATGAAGGAAAAAATGCCTTTATTTTTAACATGATTTTTCAAATTTTCTTTATTTAATACAAGAGTATGAAACATGTATCTTGCACACAAAAAATAGTCGATTCAGTTTCCATGGAAATAAAGAGCAATTAGAATTCCCAAGAATTACTTATAAAACACACCCAAGAAAAACTCCACAATATGTCCTTACTTGCTAAAATAAACTTTACACTTTGCGCGTCCTAAGTTTGTTTTGTATATTTAATAAAACATGTCAAACAAAACCTTTACAAAAAAAATGCAATGTTCTCCTAGCACTCTGAAAATAATACCTCACAAGGAGACTTATATTTCACAGCGGTGGCCCTCCACTACGATATACTTAGTTACACGCTCGCAGTTTTCTTGGACGAAATTCAACAACCTATGGAGTATAAATACAGGCACAACATGTAAGGGAAATCAGTCATTTCTCGACCACTAGCCGAACGACACTTCAGTACTAGGAACGTTGAAGCCTACCTATCTGTAACAATGGTTGTCAAAGTTGAGGAGAAGAAAAGTGTGCAGTGCACATTGGTTGGTGATGCCATGATTGGCAAAAGCACTATGGCCCAGTCCTTCATGGACGAACAGCACCCACAGGGATATGTAGCCACAGTCTTCGATAGCTATGCAGGTAATTATCTTTTACTTTATTTCCAAGTCTAAAGAGTTAAACAAATATACAGAAATGAAATCCGTCTTCATCTTTTACTTATTCTGGAGGAGGTTCACTTTCGAAAATATACAATAAATCTTTCTAGTAAAAAGTTATTTCAGTCTTTTAAATTGATTTTGATTCATCAACAAAAACTTATGCCATTTTGTCTTTGTCATTTCAGGAGCCCACGAATTGGCTGGAGACAAGTTTGGCATTACCATCATGGACTCTGCTGGTCAACATGATTATGAAAATATGCGAGCCGGAACATACAAAGAAAGCGAGGTCCTTGTTCTTTGCTACTCCTGCGTCGACCGGAATTCGTTTGACAGCATCCAAGATTTCTGGGTGCCCGAGATGAAGCATTACATGAGAAAAAGAAAACCTGTCATCCTTGTGGCAACTCAAACCGACCTGAGAGAGAATGACAAAAATATCTCTGATGCTTGTGTCAGCGACGAAGAGGGCGTTACCCTTGCCCATCAAATTGGCGCTGAGAGCTTCCTAGAGTGTACCTCCATGGATTCCAAAACAGTTACAGATGTTTTTGAGACTGTGATAACATCTGCTCTTAGATATCGCAAGAAGAAGAGCAACATTGTTCAAAGGATCTTTGGAAAATGAACTGACCTTGATTAGCTGACTCAATCGCCATTGAGTCTGGACACTATCCATGTTCATCATCATTGATGAAAAAGAGCTTCGGTGAGCCTTATGGTGGTCCTGTTGTTGGAGCAATTCCAGAAACTGGATGTGGCTGTTGGGAATAGATTTGGTTTGGTGACCGGACATCGACGGTGTACTGGTGATGTTGCCACGTTTACGATGTGGCGGAGATATTGTTACCGTGATGATATCTCAAACAAATATGACTGTTATAGCCTCAATTTAATGTGAGATTGTAAAGTACTGGCAAATAACTAATATACTGTCAGAGACTCGTCAGACATTGTAGTAAATCTTTTGGATTTATATTTCGTGCCTATGCATATGATTTCCTTTTTATATATGTTAGAATACATTATAGCAGCGATTTTACTAATAATTGAATGATAAGCAATAATTTCCGATCTAAATCGGACAATGATGAAAATGTTGTCCTTTAATTGTCTTTGTGTAGTTCTTGGCCTCCTTGGTTTATCTTTATTCGATTTGTAGGACAAAATAAAAATGTGAAATATAAATACCTTTGCGTTTCGCCGATTCTTTTATTGGTTACAAAATTGTCTTTGTTAAGTAATTGTCTACATTGAGAATCAAACATATGGAAATAAATGCATACAGTTCTTTACAGCATAATCCGTTGCGTTCAAATTGCTTTCAATGACAGCTAATTCGCTTTGACTGCTTCCGTGATAGTGCCGTTTCTAGCTCTATCTACCATATCGCTCTCCCTCTCTATCACACACACACACACACAGACACAAACACAGACACACACACAAAACACAGAGAGAGAGAGAAATAAAACACAGACATCATAATCATGCAGATATTTCAACACAATATTCCTTTCTTTCTGTCTGCCTTCATGTTTAAACCGACCCAACTCTTTCGGCCAAGTGGAAACACGATGGAAGACAGAAATACACACATAGATAGACCCATGCACACGCATCTACCTACCAACCTCTTTGCTTACTTACATACGTATCACCTACCTATCTACGTACCTACATACATACGTACCTACCTACGTACATACATACATACATACGCACGCACGCACGTACGTACGTATGCACTTGCATGCATGCATGCATACATACATACATACATACATACATACCCGCTTTCGTGTGCATATTACTATTCGCATCCATTCATTTTCTAGTGTCTTTTCTCCATTGCCGATTCATCATACAGTAAAAACGTATGAGCCGCTTTCGAATGAAAATAAAAGAAACAAAATTTCATTCCTGGTTAGGAAAAGTAAACAGAATAATATTATGTATTCATTCTGGGCACATTCGTCCAAACACTCTCCATTATATGCACAGGATTACAAATATACACAAAACTGAAAGGAAAGGGCTATATATGGATTCTATAGGAGAATGATTGACAATACTAACATAATTAATATAAATACCAATTAATTCAATTATCATACAACTTAGAGAATTTGAATTCTTACTCTATCGAGATTCGATCCCGGGTCTTTGGAATCCGGAATGACTGTGTACAGATGAGCATTAATTGCTAGGTCAAAATGTGATTGTTTCTGCTACGCATGAACGCATATAACTCCGACAATGTGACATCATATTTTGGTGATGTGGGCATGATCGAGATGGTATAGGGGTTGCTTCTTGCAGACACGGCGATGGTTGCCGTTTGCCCAAGGACCCCGGGTTTGAATCTCTGTAGAATACGACTGAAAATTTTCTAAACTGTAGTATGATAATATAAATATTCTTTTAATATCGTTTTGTCTAGAATCACGTATTTTGCCAATATCTTTTTGCTATCTCAACAACTGATAAAAACAAATGCTTCTACTTCATCCTAATGCGTTCTTAGTACTTGCGAATTTATTTCTTCGATAGAGTTATGAACGGAACGAAATTATTTTATTTTTCAAAAAACGATTTTTCATAATTTCTTTATATCTATAACGGTCTTGCTACAAAGTAAGATTACTAAAGTCTAGAGTAGGAAACTTTCATCTTGTATTCAATTAAACATTCGTTACAGTTTCTATTAGCCGAGAGATAATAGATTTTAAAATATAATTTGTGCTATACACCGTAAACGTTGCTTTGAAAGTCAAGAGCATCAGCCTTTATGAAACACACCAAATAAATATTCCACAATATGTCATTACTTCCTAAAATAAACTTTGCCATTTGCGTTTCCTAAGTTTATTTTGTATATTTAATAAAACATGTCAAACAAAACCTTTACAAAGAAATGCAATGTTCTCCTAGCATTCTGAAAATAATACCACACCAGGAGACCTATATTTCACAGCGGTGGCCCTCCACTACGATATATTTAGTTACACGCTCGCAATTTTCTTGGACGAAATTCAACAACCTATGGAGTATAAATACAGGCACAACATGTAGGGGAAAACAGTCATTTCTCGACTACTAGCCGAACGACACTTCAGTACTAAGAACGTTGAAGCCTACCTATCTGTAACAATGGTTGTCAAAGTTGAGGAGAAGAAAAGTGTGCAGTGCACATTGGTTGGTGATGCCATGATTGGCAAAAGCACTATGGCCCAGTCCTTCATGGACGAACAGCACCCACAGGGATATGTAGCCACAGTCTTCGATAGCTATGCAGGTAATTATCTTTTAGCTTTATTTCCAAGTCTAAAGAGTTAAACAAATATACAGAAATGAAATCTGTCTTCATCTATTACTTATTCTGGAGGAAGTTCACTTTCGAAAATACACAATAAATCTTTCTAGTTAAAAGTTATTTCAGTCTTTTAAATTGATTTTGATTCATCAACAAAAACTTATGCCATTTTGTCTTTATCATTTCAGGAGCCCACGAATTGGCTGGAGACAAGTTTGGCATTACCATCATGGACTCTGCTGGTCAACATGATTATGAAAATATGCGAGCCGGAACATACAAAGAAAGCGAGGTCCTTGTTCTTTGCTACTCCTGCGTCGACCGGAATTCGTTTGACAGCATCCAAGATTTCTGGGTGCCCGAGATGAAGCATTACATGAGAAAAAGAAAACCAGTCATCCTTGTGGCAACTCAAACCGACCTGAGAGAGAATAGCAAAAAGATCTCTGATGCTTGTGTCAGCAACGAAGAGGGCGTTACCCTTGCCCATCAAATTGGTGCTGAGAGCTTCCTAGAGTGTACCTCCATGGATTCCAAAACAGTTACAAATGTGTTTGAGACTGTGATAACATCTGCTCTTAGATATCGCAAGAGGAAGGGCAACATTGTTCAAAGGATCTTTGGAAAATGAACTGACCTTGATTAACTGACTCAATCGCCATTGAGTTTGGACTATATCCATTTTCATCATCATTGATGAAAAAGAGCCTCGGTGAGCCATATGGTGGCCCTGTTGTTGGAGCAATTCCAGAAACTGGATGTGGCTGTTGGGAATAGATTTGTTTTGGTGACCGGACATCGACGGTGTTCTGGTGATGTTGCCACGTTTACGATGTGGCGGAGATATTGTTACCGTGATGATATCTCAAACAAATATGACTGTTATAGTCTCAATTTAATGTGAGATTATAAAGCACTGGCAAAGAAAACTAATATACTGTCAGAGACTCGTCAGACATTGTAGTAAATCTTTTGGATTTACATTACGTGCCTATGCCTATGATTTTCTTTTCATATATGTTAGAATACATTATAGCAGCAATTTTACTAATAATTGAATGATAAGCAACAATGTTCGATTTAAATCGGACAATGATGAAAATGTTGTTCCTTTCATTGTCTTTGTGTAGTTCTTGGCCTCCTTGGTTTATCTTTAATCGATTAGTAGGACAAAATAAAAATGTGAAATAGAAATACCTTTGCGTTTCGTCGATTCTCTTATTGGTTACAAAATTGCCTTTCTTATTTAATTGCCTACATTGAGAAGCAAACATGTGGAAATAAATGCATACAGTTCTTTACAGCATATTACGTTACGCTCAAATTGCTTTCAATAACAGCTAATTCGTTTTGACAGCTTCCGTGATAGTACCGTTTCATGCTGTATCTGCCATATCGCTCTCCCTCTCTATCACACACACACACACACACAGGGACACACACAGACACACACACACACACACACACACACACACACACAGACAGACAGAGAAATAAAACACAGACATCATAATCATGTAGAAATTTAAACAAAATATTCCTTTCTTTCTGTCTGTCTTCATGTTTAAACCGCCCCAACTCTTTCGGCAAAGTGGAAAGACGATGGAAGACAGAAGTGCACACCTACGTGCACGCATGCATCCGCACCTACCTACCAACCTCTTTGCTTACGTACATATGTATCACCTGCCTACATACATACATACATACATGCATACATGTTGTTGTTGTTGTTGTGGAGTTTAACGCCATTTTTCAGCACACGATGGGCTATACATGGCGGCCAGTATTAACGGTAGAGGAAGAACCCGGGAAAACCCCGGAAAGAACCACCGACCCACGAGAAGCTACTGGCAAGCTTTCTCACATACCAACATTGGCTGAATCCGAGACTCGAACCGGCGTAGACAGAGGTGAGATGGCAGTGATCCGTAACGGAGAGCGCTTTAGACCACTCGGCCACTCGGGGCCCCACATACCTACCTACCTACCTACATACATAAATGCCCGCTTTCGTGTGCATATGACTATTCGCATCCATTCATTTTCTATTGTCTTTTTTCCATTGCTGATTCATTATACAGTAAAAACGTATGAATCGCTTTCGAATGAAAATAAAAGAAACAAAATTTCATTCCTGGTTGAGAAAAGTAAACAAAATAATATTATCTATTCATTCTGCGCTGACTCATCCAAACGCTGTCCATTATATGCACAGGATTACAAATATACACAAAACTGAACGGAAAGGGTAATATATGGATTCTACAGGAGAATGATTGATAATATTAACATAATCATTATAAATACCTATTAATAGAATTATCATACAACTTAGAGAATTTGAATTCCTACTCTATCGAGATTCCATCCCGGGTCTTATGAATCCGGAATGACTGTGTACAGATGATAATTAGTTAATAGGTCAACATGTGATTGTGTCTGCTATGCGTGAATGTATATAATTCTGACACTTTGACATCATATTTTAGTGATGTGGGCATGATCGAGATGGCACAGGGGTTTCTTCTTACAGACACGACGATGGTTGCCATTTACCCACGGACCCCCGGTTCCAATCTCTGTACAGTACGATTGAAAATTCTCTAAACTGTAGTATATATATATATATAATCTTTTAATATCGTTTGGTCTAGAATCATGTATTTTGCCAATATATATTTGCTATCTCAGCGACTGATAAAAGCAAATGTTTCTAATTCATCTTAATACGTTCTTAGTACTTGCAAATTTGTTTCTTCAACAGAGTTATGACGGGAACGAAATTATTTTATTTTTCAAAAAACGATTTTTCATAATTTCTTTATATCTATAACGGTATTGCTACAAAGTAAGATTACTACAGTCTAGAGTAGGAAACTTTCATCTTGTATTCAACTAAACAGTCGTTACAGCTTCTATTCGCCGAGAGATAATAGATTTTGAAATTTAATTTGTGCTATATACCGTAAACGCTGTTTTGTAAGTCAAGAACATCAGCCTTTATGAAGCACACCAAATAAACATTCCACAATATGTCATTACTTCCTAAAATAAACTTTGCCATTTGCGCGTCCTAAGTTTGTTTTGTATATTTAATTAAACATGTCAAGCAAAACCTTTACAAAGAAATGCAATGTTCTCCAAGCACTCTGAAAATAATACCTCACCAGGAGACCTATATTTCACAGCGGTGGCCCTCCACTACGATATATTTAGTCACACGCTCGCAGTTTTCTTGGACGAAATTCAACAACCTAAGGAGTATAAATACAGGCACAACATGTATGGGGAAATCAGTCATTTATCGACTACTAGCCGAACGACACTTCAGTACTAAGAACGTTTAAGCCTACCTGTCTGCAATAATGGTTGTCAAAGTTGAGGAGAAGAAAAGTGTGCAGTGCACATTGGTTGGTGATGCCATGATTGGCAAAAGCACTATGGCCCAGTCCTTCATGGACGAACAGCACCCACAGGGATATGTAGCCACAGTCTTCGATAGCTATGCAGGTAATTATCTTTTTGCTTTACTTGCATGTCTAAAGAGTTAAACAAATATATAGAAATAAATCTGTCTTCATCTTTTACTTATTCTGGAGGAAGTTCACTTTCAAAAATACACAATAAATCTTTCTAGTTAAAAGTTATTTCAGTCTTTTAAATTGATTTTGATTCATCAACAAAATCTTATGCCATTTTGTCTTTGTCATTTCAGGAGCCCACGAATTGGCTGGAGACAAGTTTGGCATTACCATCATGGACTCTGCTGGTCAACATGATTATGAAAATATGCGAGCCGGAACATACAAAGAAAGCGAGGTCCTTGTTCTTTGCTACTCCTGCGTCGACCGGAATTCGTTTGACAGCATCCAAGATTTCTGGGTGCCCGAGATGAAGCATTACATGAGAAAAAGAAAACCAGTCATCCTTGTGGCAACTCAAACCGACCTGAGAGAGAATAGCAAAAAGATCTCTGATGTTTGTGTCAGCGACGAAGAGGGCGTTACCCTTGCTCATCAAATTGGTGCTGAGAGCTTCCTAGAGTGTACCTCCATGGATTCCAAAACAGTTACAGATGTGTTTGAGACTGTGATAACATCTGCTCTTAGATATCGCAAGAGGAAGGGCAACATTGTTCAAAGGATCTTTGGAAAATGAACTGACCTTGATTAACTGACTCAATCGCCATTGAGTCTGGACACTATCCATGTTCATCATCATTGATGAAAAAGAGCTTCGGTGAGCCATATGGTGGTCCTGTTGTTGGAGCAATTCCAGAAACTGGATGTGGCTGTTGGGAATAGATTTGTTTTGGTGACCGGACATCAACGGTGTTCTGGTGATGTTGCCACGTTTACGATGTGATGGAGATATTGTTACCGTGATGATATCTCAAACAAATATGACTGTTATAGTCTCAATTTAATGTGAGATTATAAAGTACGGGCAAATAAACTAATATACTGTCAGAGACTCGTCAGACATTGTAGTAAATCTTTTGAATTTACATTTCGTACATATGCATATGATTTCCTTTTTATATATGTTAGAATACATTATAGCAGCGATTTTACTAATAATTGAATGATAAGCAATAATTTTCTATCTAAATCGGACAATGATGAAAATGTTGTCTTTTGATTGTTTTTGTGTAGTTCTTGGTCTCATTGGTTTATCTTTAACCTATTAGTAGGACAAAATAAAAATGTGAAATAGAAATACCTTTGCGTTTCGTCGATTCTCTTATTGGTTACAAAATTGCCTTTCTTATTTAATTGCCTACATTGAGAAGCAAACATGTGGAAATAAATGCATACAGTTCTTTACAGCATATTACGTTACGCTCAAATTGCTTTCAATAACAGCTAATTCGTTTTGACAGCTTCCGTGATAGTACCGTTTCATGCTGTATCTGCCATATCGCTCTCCCTCTCTATCACACACACACAGACACACACACACACACACACACACACACACAAAACAAAACACAGACATCATAATCATGTAGAAATTTCAACAAAATATTCCTTTCTTTCTGTCTTTCTTCATGTTTAAACCGCCCCAACTCTTTCGGCCAAGTGGAAACACGATGGAAAACAGAAATGCACACATTTGTCGACTCATGCACACGCATCTACCTACCAACCTCTTTGCTTACGTACATACGTATCACCTACCTACCTACGTACATACATGCATACATACATGCCTGCTTTCGTGTGCATATGACTATTCGCATCCATTCATTTTCGAGTGTCTTTTTTCCATTGCTGATTCATTATGCAGCGAAGACGTATGAGTCGCTTTCGAATGAAAACAACAGAAACAAAATTGCATTCGTGGTTGGGAAAAGTAAACAAAATAATATTATGTATTCATTCTGCGTTGACTCATCCAAACGCTGTCCATTATATGCACAGGATTACAAATATACACAAAACTGAACGGAAAGGGCTATATATGGATTCTACAGGAGAATGATTGATAATACTAACATAATTATTATAAATACCAATTAATAGAATTATCATACAACTTAGAGAATTCGAATTCGTCCTCCAAGGAGATTCGATCCCGGGTCTTAGGAGTCCGGAATGATTGTGTACAGATGAGAATTAATTACTAGGTTGATATGTGATTGTTTCTGCTACGCATGAATTCATATACCTCCGACACTGTGACCTCATATTTTGGTGATGTGGGCATGATCGAGATGGTATAGGGGTTGCTTCTTTCAGACACGGAGATGGTTGCCGTTTACCCACATACATCGGGTTCGAATCTCTGTAGAGTACGATTTAAAATTCTCTAACCTGTAGTATGATTATGTATTTTGCCAATATCTATTTGCTATCTCAGCAACTGATAAAAGCAAATGTTTATGCTTCTTCTTGGGATATGAAGTGGAGGAAATTATTTTATTTTTCAAAAAAACGATTTTTATTAAAATTTCTCTATTCCTATAAGGATATTTTTACAATGTAAAATTCCTACTGACTTGAGTAGGAAACTTTCATCTTGCATTCGATTAAACAGTCGTTACAGTTTCTATTCGCCGAGAGATAATAGATTTTAAAAAAAATTTTGTGCTGTATACCGTAATCGCTATTTTGAAAGTCAAAAGCATTAGCCCTTATGAAGCACACCAAATAAACATTTCGCAATTTGTCACTACTTCCTAAAAAATAAACTTTACCATTTGCGCGTCCTAAATATGTTTTGTAATTTCATTAAAACATTTCAAACAAAACCTTTACAAAGAATTACGAGGTTCTGCTTGCATTCTGAAAACAATACCTCACCAGGAGACCTACAATTCACAGCGGTGGCCCTCCACTACGATATATTTCGTTACACGCTCGAAGTTTTTTTTGGACGAAATTCAACAACTTAGGGAATATATATACAGGCA
Organism: Sinohyriopsis cumingii; assembly: GCA_028554795.2. Taxonomy (NCBI): domain Eukaryota; kingdom Metazoa; phylum Mollusca; class Bivalvia; order Unionida; family Unionidae; genus Sinohyriopsis; species Sinohyriopsis cumingii. Next base: position 162,226,839 of record CM068824.1, read on the forward strand.
CAGGGGAAATCACTATCACTAAGCGGTCACTGGTGCGGTACTATCTTTAAAAAAAATGGCACAGAATATATCTCCAAAAATCCGTCAAGACGACAATTCATTAACCTTTTGGGAAGGGAGTCAAAAAAAAAAATGTAAACTAAGGTGCCTTCCTAGTGAGCAGGCTTTTCCTTGACAGAACCTTCCTCCTAGCCACTGCCGGACATTACATTAATACACGTGCATAGCACATAATAAATACATGAATGGAGAGGCACTTTTACCTCTCTTCATGAACAATTAATTAACCTTCCACATGGAAATAAAAACCTAGGTGAGCCGATGTGACGTCATAGTGGCGACCAATCGCTACTGGCGTCACATACTGCTTGGTTGACACCAAGCGCAGTTAATGAAGACTGAATTGCTACCTTTAACTCGAGTGTGTGCTGGGTCTATCCCAACTCGAGTATAGCCTTACATTCAGGTCGCTAGGGTCTATGAAGCCATTGATATTGAACCAAGACCTGACGGCTCAAATTACGTAGTGCCTTTAATGCACAGTAATGCCTGGGGGATGAGGCTCTAATTCCTTCCCCATGGATCAATTAAATAGTCCGCTTATGGATATTAACCAGACTTACATGCCCGTATGGGCGAAAACGTCTATAATTTAAATGATGATGATAAAGGTAATCAGTCATTTCTCGACTACTAGCCGAACGAAACTTCAGTACTAAGAACGTTGAAGCCTACCTATCTGTAACAATGGTTGTCAAAGTTGAGGAGAAGAAAAGTGTGCAGTGCACATTGGTTGGTGGTGCCATGATTGGCAAAAGCACTATGGCCCAGTCCTTCATGGACAAACAGCACCCACAGGGATATGTAGCCACAGTTTTCGATAGCTATGCAGGTAATTATCTTTTTGCTTTATTTCCAAGTCTAAAGAGTTAAACAAATATACAGAAATGAAATCTGACTTCATCTATTACTTATTCTGGAAGAAGTTCACTTTCGAATATACACAATAAACTAGTTATTTCAGTCTGTTGAATTCATTCTGATTCATCAACAACACCTTATGTTATTTTATTTTTGTCATTTTAGGAGCCCACGAATTGGCTGGAGACAAGTTTGGCATTACCATCATGGACTCTGCTGGTCAACATGATTATGAAAATATGCGAGCCGGAACATACAAAGAAAGCGAGGTCCTTGTTCTTTGCTACTCCTGCGTCGACCGGAATTCGTTTGACAGCATCAAAAATTTCTGGGTGCCTGAGATGAAGCATTTCATGAGAAAAAGAAAACCAGTCATCCTTGTGGCAACTCAAACCGACCTGAGAGAGAATAACAAAAAGATCTCTGATGCTTGTGTCAACGACGAAGAGGGCGTTACCCTTGCCCATCAAATTGGTGCTGAGAGCTTCCAAGAGTGTACCTCCATGGATTCCAAAACAGTTACAGATGTCTTTGAGACTGTGATAACATCTGCTCTTAGATATCGCAAGCGGAAGGGCAACATTGTTCAAAGGATCTTTGGAAAATGAACTGACCTTGATTAACTGACTCAATCGCCATTGAGTCTGGACACTATCCATGTTCATCATCATTGATAAAAAAGAGCTTCGGTGAGCCATATGGTGGTCCTGTTGTTGGAGCAATTCCAGAAACTGGATGTGGCTGTTGGGAATAGATTTGGTTTGGTGACCGGACATCGACGGTGTTCTTTCGATGTTGCCACGTTTACGATGTGGCGGAGATATTGTTACCGTGATGAAATCTCAAACAAATATGACCTACATTCTACAAATAATATCAGACGGCGAAGTACTGGCAATAAAATATAGTTTTATATAGTTTTATAATTTACCATTAAACGTTTTCTATAGACAGCTTTCATTATGCTCTCTCTCTCTCTCTCTCTTACTTCCTCACGCCACACAATCGTATATGAATCTCAACACACTGACTTTCCTTTCTGCACTTCTTTACCTGCAAACCGCTCCACAGGGACCCACACAAAAATACATACATACATACACACATAAATACAACATACAAACACACACATACAAACATATACATACATACATTGGCAAGTGCGTAAGTAAAGTACTGCAGGCGCGAGAATGTTGAGTTAACCAGATATACACTACTGCATTTCGCATAATGCGACTAATGGCGGTGATTCAATAGTTAGCGTGTAGAACTCGCGATCAAAAGAGTGGGGGTTCGAATCCTACCGTCAAATGACTCCATGTCAGCTAATGTGGTGTGTCCTTGGCCAAGGAACTTTCCTCCAATTTCCTCGGCTCTAAGTAACACAATTGTACCGTAAACACAAAACCAGGCAAGTGCGTATATAAGTACATGGATACATATTTAGGTCCCAAAGATAAAACCATACATGAGAAAGAGAAATCCTGTCATCCTCGTTGCCCAACACAGTCTGGACCGACAGTTTGGTGTGCACCTCGATGGATCCAAATATCTGTGAAAAAAAGTTTTGAGACTGTAATAATATCTGCCTTCAAGTACCGGAAGAGAAAGGCGACTTTTGTTCAAAGGATGTTTGTAACATGAACTAGCTCTGGTGAACTGACTCATCGCTATTGGGTCTTGAGAGCGCCTGTATGTATCGTATGTGATACAATCAACTAACTGACTGCTGCTTTGAAGTAATGACTGAGGAGCTGCTTGAGGTCTCTGCACCAGCTGATGAGGCATTGTGGAATTAGCATACCTGAGATCCACAGTGTTCTGGCCATTTTGCCAGATGTGGGCTGGTATCATTGGTAGTATTTATCGCATCACTTGAAACAATTGCATATCTTGTAAAACAATTCCATCTGCAATACAAAATATAATAAAAACTTTGTTTAAAAACCATACTTATTCAAAGACAATTAAATCCTTTCACAATGTACATTAAAAACTGATTATGTTAAAGTTTGTCAACTGCCAGTCATATGTTCAATAATTAACAGTGACGAAACATCCCGATGATTGACTTCGTTTGATCTTTTTACGGTACAGCAATGCTGATACAATGGAGCAAATTTATTTGCTCAAGGACACACCAGATTACAATGTTAGTATTTGATCACACACATATTATGACTAATAAGTAAAAATCAGTAAAACGAAAAAACATCGATCTTGTAGCCACATTATGTGACGGTAAGTCACAGTCTGTGTTGTTTGCAGTTCGATTCGACTTGTACACGAGTATACATGCTAGGAGATACTTCTAATTTCAAGACCTCTGAACGGTTTGTAACAAGCAGTTATCAATCACGAATTGACCCTTTAGTACACATCTCTAAGAAATATCAAATTAAATATCAATAATGTGTATATTTTATATCTAACACAAAGATAACTCTAAACTAGACATCCAGCTACAACGAGAAAGTGCAACAAATTAAGAAGAGGACCTTTTGTGGAATATTGATATCATGTCACAATCTTGTCCTGTTTATTATGTCACAGAATTGTGTTTATCATGTCACAGTCTTCTGTTTATCATGTCACAGACTTGTGGTGTTTACCATGTCACAGTCTTTTAGTGTGTATCATGTCACAGTCTAGTGTTGTTTATTGCAAATTGTGCCGAAGTAGCCATCGAATTATTGGTTATACTGGTATTTTATAATTATGTCCTTTAATAAAACCAATTTGGCAGCCAGTCTATTAGTGTTCTTCTTGCTGGCAGCTAGAAGACAAATAAAACTGAATCAACACGAAAGGGTAGAACACACTCAGCTAACGATGTAGTGTAGTGTGCGTGCGTGCGTGCGTGCGTGTGTGTGTGTGTGTGTGTGTGTGTGTGTGTGTGTGTGTGTGTGTAAAAGAGAGAGAGCGATTAATTACGTCAGTTGAATAAAAGAGGTGGTCAATAATTATTTTAAAAAGTTTCTTTAGAAACGACTAAAGCTATAGCCAATCGCATAAGCTCATTCAGACCAGAGAAAGTGAATCAAATCGAGTAAAATTATTCCAAATAATAGAATCCTGAAGTGACACTTTGAAATTCTGCAATACAAGCCCATTTGAAATTTAAACACGCCTTTTATTCACCCTTATGCATCGTATGTGATACAATTAACTAACTGACTGCTGTGTTATGGTCAAGACCGAGGAGTTGTGTGATGTCTCAGCACCAGCTGATAAGACATGGTGGATTCTGAAGATCTGATATGGACGGTGTTCTGGCGATGTTGCCAGATGTTGGGCAGGCATCATTGCCGTAGTGACGTTTCAAAGTACAATGTCTCCTTGAACTGGTATCACTACGGTATCAAATGTTTTTCCATAGACCTCCGTGCTAATGTTTGTGAAATAAATTTACATTCTATCCTACCTCAGCATGTGTGTCACACACTGTCAATGAGAACAATGTTAGATTGTGAATTTGACCAGGACAAAACCAGGTACTCCACTGCATTTAAGAGAGATAACTCAGATGGAACTAAACACGGGTAAGAGTTATCCAGCTACAACATATACATTTCAATGATGTGTATGACGTTTTTTTTTAAATCATAAACAATACAAAATAAGATCTAGATATAAATTAACGTAATCTCATGTGTTGCCAAGAGACGCAGCATTTTTTCAAGCCTGATAGAAACATAATGTACTAATCACGGCTAAATATGTTGTTTATTTCTGAATATAATGTTCCCCACACCAACTAACTGTATATGTATCGCCTATCTTAAAACGCGAAATAGTGTGTGTGTGTGTGTGTGTGCGTGTGTGTGTGTGTGTTTTTTGGATTTTTAACGTAACTTTAACAATTTTTCAGTCATATCGCTACGATGTCTGCAGTGTGACAGGTTTATTATAGTGATGTCTAGCACTGTGGCATCATGCCGCAGACATTATCCTGACACCAGGTGGACCAGTCCTAACACTAACCTCTTAATGCTGAGCGCCATGCGAGAAAGCTGTTGGTACCATTTTTGTAAGTCTTTGGTATGACTCAGCCGGGGATCGAACCCACAACTTCCCGTATCCGAGGCGGACGTTCTAACCACTAAGCCACCGGAGCAGTCGAAGTATCTTGTGAAAATTCCATCTACGATAAACAGCGTAATATTAAGGCTTGTTTCAAAGCCAGAATTTACTGAAAGACAATAATATCCTATCAATAGAATTTGACTGTTCAAGATTGTCAACTGCCAGTCACATGTTCAACAATTAACAGTCACCTAATACTCCGATGATTGGTTTCGTTTGATGATTTACAGCACAGCAGCATGGGTACGTTATTTAGTGATAATGCAATGGAGTTAATTGTTTTAGTCCAAAGATATACTACAGTGTTAGGATTCGAATCCGCACACCTTTTTTTGCATGTCCAGCATGCAAACAAATGAGCTACCTCGGCTCATTGATATCTCAATGAACATGTACATTATAAGTGAACATGTACATTATAAGTGACAGACTACAAACAAACAACTGAGTAACGTTACACTTTATAAATTTAGAGTTAAAAGTATGTGACCAAAATATTCAGAAAATGTTATAAATACTGCTGCATGTATATTGATTTATTAATGGGCAATAAAGTTTGATTGATTTAGTCCACTGATCTTGCTCTTTTTCCATTTTTATCGTAAAGTCGTAGATCTCTCCTCTCTCTCCCTCTCTCTCTCAATTTAGTTAATTAAAGTTTAAGAAAATTTTTATTAGGCACGTTTTATACGAATTTTCCCACATTCCGTAATTTCAATTAAATACGCAAGTCTACTTTTCAAACAGATACACATGTTCAGGGCTCTCTCTCTCTCTCACACACACACGCACACGCACGCACACACACACACACACGCACACGCACACACACACACACACACTATACCAAAACTATGCATGCAACGAGGCTAACATGAATACCATAAACGAGACCAGCAAAAACGCCATGTCCACCACTATGTGCATTGTCTCTTAAACACTTCTACATGTCAGTGGCGTTGCAACAGCCCAAGCAACTGCTGCAACTTTATTGGGACGGGAACCCAGAATAACATTTTCCCGACAGGGGAGGGAGGGCAGAATATTGTGCAACATCACTGCTGTTAGTAATTACCATCACGGTTGCTTTATATTAAAATTTCCACAGCCCTGATTTAGGGGACGAAACGAAAGTGCTGTTCAGACAGATACATCGCAGGAATTTTAACATAACGTATTCGCTCTGCTTAAATAAATTCTTGTAGGCCTATATTTAGAAAATAAGAAGTAGGTTGCATCATTTGTAGTGAAACCAGTTCATGAAATACATCAAACATGCATATGCGACCATTGGTCTGAACTTCTCAAAGAATTAGGGTAAGTTTACAGAATAATCTCTACCGTCGAAAGTGTTCCCGACAACTTATGTTTCCCATGGTATGAATTGACGTCACCAAGTTGCAAAGCACTTGTTGCCCTCTGACCTTGCATATTACATGATGCAACATCCATTATGTTAAGCCAATGAAAGAAAAAAAAACTTATTTAATAAGAAAATGTGATGATAATGTTGTTGTTGTTGTACTGTTTAACGCAATTTTCAGCACACGATAGGCTATACATGGCGGCCAGTATTAATGGTGGAGGAAGAACCCTGGAAAACGCCGGAAAGAACCACCGACCCACGAGAAGCTACTGGCAAGCTTTCTCACATACCGACATTGGCTGAATCCGAGACTCGAACCCACGCAGGCAGAGGTGAGATGACAGTGATCCGTAACGGAGAGCGCTTTAGACCACTCGGCCACTCGGGGCCCCCGGTGATAATAATGACCATGACGATGATAATGTCAACAATGGATAGAGAGAGAAAAATTCAAGGAATAATTATAGGGTATGAAAAGACGAATAGTGATCGAGTGGGAAAAGTAAGGGACATAGATATTATTAGAGGACATTTAAATATTTTCTTCCAGTAGTTATATCAAAATCTTCATTTTAATATTTATTTTAGATACCTGTAAGGACTTCCATTGTATTCAGTACATTCCGCTCTGACACGTGTAATTCCTGCAATAAAATTCTAATAACATTTCGGCTGATAACGTTTAAATACTTTTATTTAAAGGAAAGAGTCTCCGTTACGTTGTAGTACTGATGCGGTAGGTTTGTAATAACCCCAAAAGGGATGAATGTATTAAATGTTGTCAGTGGACATTGTCCATTTTTCTCTTTCGTCCACCTTTAGACATGCTTGTTTTCGTTTTTGTCTGATTGTTTGCTGGTTTACAATGTCGCATATTTTGGATTTAAAAACAATCTTTCAATCTAGTGTACCATCTGTTCAAAGTGACATGTCTGTGTCAATAATGTTTAGAAATTAGAAAAATGAGTTAGAATGAAAACGTGTACAGAATATTGGAAGTATTTAATTACAATAATCTAATATAAATAAGCTTAATGAATGTTATTAGTTATACGAACGTTTTCTGCATGAGTTTGTTTAAAAACGTTTACTTATTGTTTGACACAGATCATTAGAGTTATGCATGAGACGGTCTCGTAAAAATTAGTAAACTAAATTTAAAAATATGTAGTTATTATTATTATTATTTTTAATTATTATTAGTGTGGTTGTTATTGTTCTTGTTGTTGCTCTTGCTGTTTTTGTCATTTGTGTTGGTGGTGTTGCTGCCACTACTCCTAATAATAACCATATTAATGAAAATGAAGATTTAATAATTATAAAAGCAGTTTAAATGTGTTAATATGTTAAAGGTATACAGTTATATTTGAATCACGTGAAGTTTTAAATGCACATGTTCACATGTTAACAATGCGTTTGTTTGTAGTATAAAAAAGAAGTAAACTCTTAAAATGAGTCTGTACGATAACAACTATTTCACTATAAACTTTGCTTAGATATGTCAGTCAAGTCGCGGCACTGAATTCTGCGTTGCTTACATCAAGAACAAACTAAGACTTTAATTTTGTTTACAGTTTGATGGAAGTTTCCAATAAGACGAAACTCATCCTGGTCCTCTTATTGTGACAGTAGTTTTTCTGTTAAGGTTGTTTATATTAGAATTACCCATACCTATCTTAATATCAGTCGTTAAAGGAATCTACTTTAGTTGTGTTAATAATTGAGAGGATTTATTTATTTAAATTATTCGCTGGAATTACAATGTGCTCAATAATACTTTCTGATTAAATCACTATTTGGAGATTACTGTTAATTCGTTTTTAATTCATTTAGAAACAGTTTGGATTATATTATTGTGATACATCAAGACTATTAGCATATCAGCAAGATTCCAGTCTACTGGTGCATCAGTACTTTCAGAATTGGAATTCATTCGGAACACCTCTAAAATCTATTCTGAATACTGTACACTTTTGGACATGTGACTGAACCTTTAAGACTATATGGAATTTGAAACTGTAAGTTATTTTTAAATTTTCACTTTCTATTCCAAGGAAATAAACTATTTGTTGAATGTTACAAAACGTTTTGGTTTTCGCTCTTTCCTGTTTCATGGTTTGAGACCATAGAGTGGAAATAGGAGTATGCGAGCCAAGGCAAGAGACGGAAATTTGAAAGATAGTAGTGAGGAAGGGAGAGGAAAGAATGATAGCGAAAGAGAAAACGCAGTTGAATTCGTATCGAAACTCGCCCTTGACCAGAGTGTGAATCTCACTATGGATGATAAAAATAAAAGCTATCGAATTTGAACCTTGCAACAGAACAATAGAGCGAGTCTGGTTCAATTTGTGAGCTATCATAAATACTAGAAAATGATGAAATCCGTGCATAAATTGAAATTCTTGAAGGTTTGGCAAGATCATCCACGTGGGTGAAGATACAAGTACTAGAATTAAAAAATGAACTGTAGATGAAGAAAGATGATTCAGTTTTTCCAGCATAAAGGCAAAGGCATCGATGAATCAGCTGGATAAGAAACCCTATCTGCTGACAAACGACACAACAACCGTCATAGCAACACAAAAGCATGGAGTTCCACCCAAGTATTACCTATATTAGTCCTAATGATAATGACGACAATTTGGAACATGATAACTTCTCCGTATCATTCGAAAATAAGTGAAGTAATAATTAGTTTTTTCTTCCTTTTGTCATATCACATGCGTACTCCTTACCATGTTTTGTAGGAAAAAAAATCGAAATCATAAAAGAAAGTCATGCAACCTTTATAGCAAAACGAAGGAACATAGACTTCTCAAAATATTTATTCTGAAAACAACGACCAGAACTCTGTCACGGTCGCAGCAATTTGCAGCAAGCCAGATTTGCCAAGCATAGAAGACATGTCAATGCGATAGTCACGCGATACCAACAAAAAACATCGCTGACACGTGTTCAATACATGATCAAGGGAAGCAAGGCAGTTACCTTCGGGGGCCACGCACTCCAATCAACAAAAACATAACTCCACCAGCCAAGACCCACTGACAGTGTGGCGCCTTGGGCATGTTCTTGTACACGTCATCAAAAAAATGGTTGTTTCATATCACTTGTATAGCTTGCGTGCTCGTGTACAGTTTTTCAGATTAATACAAACATCATAGCCACAAAAATGTATTCCATCAGTATTTTTTTTTCGTTAGATGATCTCTGCAACAATTACATATAGAATATTTGTAATTGTTAATATTTAACAATGTAGACATTCTATTTATATTTGTTTATAGTCTTCCTACTTTAGGCAAGTAGATTGTTGCAATTTCTCAGTACTAGGGTGGAGAGGCCGGCGTGGGTTCTAGTATCAATTTCGGCCAACTTGAGTATGTCAGAAAGCTTGCCAGTAGCTCACAGCTGGTCGGTGGTTCTTCCGGAATTGTTTACCGGATTATTCTTCCACCAGATATGCCGGCCACTATGTATGACCTATCTTGTGCTAAAATTGGCGTTAAACCCCACAACAACAAAACCGGCAGCTTTCTTTTGAATCCCCAGAAATTGTAATGTTATTATCATATGTATAGATGTCCTCTTAAATTGATACTGTTGACATAAAAGGAAATGAACGAGGAATGCAGGACATAACTGCAAAACACTGGGATAAGATACAGAGAAAGACTAATTTAAGGGCTGTCTATAATGCGAATAGGTTTATTAAAGTTGATGGATGTGGTTAAACACATATCGCGTACAGCACGTAAAAAGTGAAAAGTTATACATTCTTAACTTTAAAAAAAAAAACTGTTATTTTAAATGTGCAGATGTCATGCATTTTGTGTGTAATATATCACGGTATTCAGATAATATTGAGCTCTTGCATGGTAACTGTGGTGGTGCATAATGACTCAGCAAGATGTAATAAACGTTATATTTTTCATATACATTCGACATTATGTACAATGCATCTGGTAAACAACACGATGATATGTGATGAGGGCTGTCTCTGTATAGATGATATGTGATGAGGGCTGCCTCTGTATACTTGTACATATGAGATATGTGATCTTTTATGTTTGCAACTTTTTACTTTATATCTATAGTTTAATTTAGATGTATGGGCTATGTTGTCTGAAATAAAAAATTATCATGTTATTAGTCTTCTTCCAGTCAAACCAATCCCATGAGTCATATTACACGCATACCTATAACCGGATGGTTATTGTTATATTTATTTAATTTGTATTATTTGTTGAATTTTCTTAACGACTGTATGTTATGTATATCTGTATTTTGTACTTGACCTTGTCAAAGGTAAAGGTCATAATGTACCTGACCAGAGACATTTATTTTGTAAACAATATAATACGTAGCTAGTATTTCTCTATAAGTGTGGATTAAATATTCAGATCATTATTATTGTAAACATGTTTTTCCTGAATTTCTGTTACAAGATACAATCTTGCTTCTGACCTTAGAATATTCTACAATGGAAAATTCAGTTAAGAGACAGAATGTTTCCAAAACATGGTAATTGCGACCTGGGTCAAGTAGAGGGCATTATAATCTTGTTTATCTAACAATTACCCATTCTTGCCTTAACATCTTGATGCAGAATCAGTCTTGTTGGCACATTAGCATATTCGAGACTATAGGCACGTCAACGCGTTCAATATTGGAACTTATTTGGAATATCACCGGAATTTAATTAGAACTTCATACTTTTGGACTTGTGATAGAACTTTTAAGAATATCTGGGATTTATTTCTCAATGCAATAAATTTGTTTTTAAATTTCCACTTTGTGTTCTTGGGAAATAAATTATTTGTTGAATTTTAGAAACTTGTTGTTTTCGCTGTTGTCTGTTTACTTAGTTTTAAGTGACATAGTTAGAATATCTGAGCCTCAAAGCAAAACTTACAGATGGGCTCACCCTCTGTTTTTATTATTATCAAAGGCCAACGCCAAAAGCTATTTCGCTCGTCCAAAATTATAGTATTTGATGGGTGTTATCCTGCTTGTTCCTAGTTTATGTCTAAAGTGTAAAAACTAATTTGTTTGGAGGGGCTCGTGGGCCCCCTGTATTTGTGTGCCTCTATGTATTGCATATGCTTACTATATGGTAACTACATCCCCTGATAGAGGCGTAACACTCACAATCAAACACTTTATTGAAAGTACGTTTGTGATCAATACCGTTAACATTGATGATAATTCTTAAATATTCCTGAAATACATACTTTGATACTACTTGTTTGCTTATTTACATTTATTATTTTCCTCTCTTCTTTCATCGCTTGCAGTTCTGTAAATATCAGTCCGCGAAGTTTATATATTCGGGTATTATCAGCAGAGGCGGCGTTAGGAGTAAGCGGGCGCACGAATGTAGTTTTTTCATTATTCATATTTTAAAAAATCCTGTTTGTGGACAACGGGTTTTTTAATTGAAATAATAACATGACAATGCCTTTGGCCTAAAGCGCGGGGACACCTCAAGATCGGGGCCTGGGTCGGTCGCCCCACTTGCCACCCCCAAACGCCGTTCATGATTATCAGTCGTTCGTTGTAATACCCGTCTAAAATAATAAAAAGTACTTGATATCAGCTAATTTTCCTAAATAAACCTCACAGGCATGCATACATGGAACATAATTTGTTGTGAGGACGAGAACTAGTTTAGTCACGGTACGTGTTTCCGCTAATGTATGAGAGGGAACTTCCTCAAAGTAAAATTTATGAGCACTTGCATAGTGTAGAAGAGGATACGTCGTACATTTATTTAGAATGTTACGATTCTCACAAATTATGAATGTTAAACAAACTATTGCGTAACGGGCTTAGTGACGTTGAATATGACATATATAGCTGTATATGTCCATGTGGGTTTTATTTTTATTTTCATTTTTTATTTTTTACTGTGGATTCTACGGTGAGTCGTCTATGCAGCGTGTAAGGAAATAGTTGACGCTTATATGCACAATTACTTATATTCATATTACTGGTGATTTGGTGGCATTTTTCGGTATTTGTGATAAATAGTTCTTAATATTATTTTGTGTATAACATTTGAGCAGTAGATAAATTAATGTTTAATGTTGTCCAGTGTGATCATTTTCAAAACATGGGATAATATGGTTCTTCAGAAAACATGATATAAGTAAGGATGGGGTTTAATTTGGCTAGTTGTTTACGTAAGAGGGAAATATTAGACCAAATTCTTATAATTTGTTTTCATTTTGCCTTGAACCCATTGCAAGGACACCAAGAAAGCGGTCAGAAATTAAAACTCAAGATACTAATAAGGTATAGAAAATTAAACTTCAAAACTTGTAGCAGAATATATATATATATATATATATATATATATATATATATATATATATATATATATATATATATATATATATATATATATATATATATATATATATATATATATATATATATATATATATATATATATATATATATATATATATATATATAGAACATGTACAGAAAGACATCTTAGAAAAGAATATGAATATATACCACACTGTTCATTATAGGGATCACTATAATATTTATTACTGAATACTGTATCACTATTATTACCAAAATACATGTACAATTGTGTCATTGTCTTCATCATAAGCTGCTTTTTATGGCCAGTACAGGCCTCCGTACCTTTCTTGATGAATTACTGCGAAGGTTCTTCGGGACTCACAAAAATCCATTTTATTTACAAACAGTATGTGTGGAAAACATCTCATGTTCAGCTTCTGCACGTCTTTTGCAAAACCCACTTTTCCTTGCCAATAAATGAACTATTCATAAATGTAAGTGACATCTACTTTTCACTACATACAGTGTCCACGTTGTTGTACATTGCATCAAAGTTTGTGGATTAAAAGGTATATAATTTTAATATAAGTTATCCTTCCACACCCTTACTGTTATATCTCACATGATACTTAATTGAAAGAAATGGGACTTCCATATTGTTATCATTATTTTATGCCACCTTTATTTTCTTTTTAAACTTAGCACGTAAGAGTTCAAGGAATAGTTCTGAAAGATTATTTCAATATCGAGCAGTGCACAATATGCTCAAATGGATATAGGAATGATAAGGTTATAGAATGTGTCTTTCAAATTAACAATCAACAGAAACCCATTCTAAGTGTTAGTCAACCAATTAATCAGTCAACAAATCAGGTTGTTTTGATACAAACTGATGTAATGATCATCCACAAGGAAAGAAAAATAATGCTCTAGTTTTGGGCTTAATGCTTTACGGCACGGCAAGACAAGTAGGTTGTTTAGTGCAAAGGAAATCTAAGTAAAAGTGCATTGCCTAATGACACACAGTGATAGTTGACCTAGGCTGGTCTGATGGTAGGATTCCAACTGGAACCCTGTCGTTTGCGATTCCGGCACACCAACCACTCAGCCACCATGGCTCCCAATTATTAAATAGTAATTATCAAATACATCAATGGTAAGTTTTGTGACTTCTAAATTAATGAAAATTTTTCAGTAAACTGCAAGGTAATCATTTGTTTCCAATCTTTGGCATTTTCCATCGGCAGGCAGAATACTTGGGTGAAATATTTTTAAATGAATAATTTGTTTCCATCCATCCATCCATGCTTCCATACATACATACATACATACATACATACATACATACACGCACGCACGCACGCACGCACGCACGCACGCACACACACACACACACACACATACATACATACATACATACATACATACATACATACATACATACATACATACATACATACATACATACATACATACATACATACATTACTATCTTACCTTGAAAGACGCTGAAATTAAAAACAAACAGATACAGTATTAGTGACACCTTTGAGAGATTAGGGGTCCTCATGTACGTGGCTGGAATACAAGTCGTACAACATAAATAATTTAATTTTAGAAAATAATTTGTCATGCCAGTAATTACGAGACTATGTACTAACCGCTGAACTAATACAATATAGAAAAGTAATACGTCAACAGTTAAAGAATAACGTGGACGACTGCCAAGAATCATTTATGTAATTAGTGCGTACATTTTTCAAAATGGTTCTTTTGCATGGAAACAAAACCAAAATAACACAGTGTAATGACGCATGGATCCCCGTAGGGCGTTTTTAAACCCATTTTCAATAATGTGCAATGCATTACAAACATAATATTAAACCTTGATGACAATATGTTTCGAAACTACACATATTTCTAGGGGCCCCGAGTGGCCGAGTGGTCTAAAGCGCTCTCCGTTACGGATCACTGCCATCTTACCTCTGTCTGCGTGAGTTCGAGTCTCCGATTCGGCCAGTGTGAGTATGTGAGAAAGCATGCCAGTAGCTTCTCGTGGGTCGGTGGTTCTTTCTGGTATTTTCCCGGGTTCTTCCTCCACCATTAATACTGGCCGCCATGTATAGCCTACTGTGTGCTGAAAAATGGCGTTAAACCCTACAACAACAACAACACATATTTCTATTTTCAAGTCTCTTCCTGAGTGCTTAATCTGTTTTATCTTTAGAGGAGAAAATCGAAAAAAAGATGCTTACTCTTAATTCGAAATAAGGATGCTTACTCTTAATTCGATCATATCGTATTTGAAAACATGCTTTCAGATCTGCAATTAAACCTTCAGGCGAATTTTATTTGAGATAATCAGGTCTACCAATCTGCTCTCTGCTACTAATCTGACAGTGATAACCTTCCAGTCTCTATGTTTGTGTATCATTGATTGGTACGGAAAAAGCATACAAATAAATACATTCCTGGGTATAATAATAAAATACAAATAATAACAATATTGACATCATGAAAATCGGTGAATGTAACAACCTAGGAAACTCCATCTTTAATGGAAAAGTGTGAAGATAAATGCTTAATTTAGAAAGTATGGGCTAATTAATTGTCAGTAACTCCAGATGAATCTCTAAACAAACGTCATTTGGCGATCATTTGAAAGTACTCAAGCAAATTAATGGTACCTTAAAATATAAAAAATCAAATTTACTGCTTGGTTAAATTTCTAGAGAAAGTGTGCATGTCGAAGATTTTATAGTGTATTTTGTTACCCTTCAACACCTTTTTAAACGTCGTCAATAATTCCACATAGTTGCTTCAAAGTTTGCCCCTACATGGTGTAACGAAAGCCTCTGAGATAAAGATATCATCAAAACCTGGTATTTAATACCAGTGGGACGGTCCGTGTAGGGTATAATTCTGCTAAATTTAACGATTTCAATACATATGCTTTTTCTCCTTTATGGTAATTGATCAAAATAGTTTGTTATAAATTGCTTTCGGAATTCAACAGTCGCTGATATATATTTTAATTATACAGAATCTTGCGACAACTGAAATATAACATCCATGACTTTGCACACGTGATACTAGGAAATGTTTTGATATTGACTTCGATATGCTTCGATTTTGACCCTTCTGTAGGAAAGTGATACTGGCAGTTGTGACGAATTATGTTTACCTTAGGCTTAAAGCTGCAAAAATTTCAAGGTAAATGTTCTCTTAGAACATTCATTAGTTAAGTCCATAATTCACAGTTTCATGAAGCACGAGCATCAAAGTGTTTTAGATTCACATACCTTGGAAGCAAAGTGCCTACCGATGGAGACTCGGGAAGAGAAGCAGCTACCAAAGAAGGATCGGCCCAAAGAGACACGAAAAGAACCATAAAAAAGCAAGGAATATGACCTGACATGAATCACCATGACATGCATGGGTGCAGACCGTCAATGTGGCAGATAGGGCAACACGAGAAATAAGTGAATGAGTGAGTTTGGCACTAGAAATAATGTTGAACAAATAAAAAGTTTGTCTCAGATTTTTTTTTAAAAAATTGAACTTTTTACAGAGAAAATATGTCTTGAAAGTTTTATTTTCTCCCTGTCGCTGTTCATAAAGATAACAATATGATTCACACGATGTAAATCCCGAAAATCAACAGGGTTATCGTTTCTCTTTTGTCGTAAGATTGGAATAGTCATGTTTTTGCAAACTCTTTATCCGAAATTCTATTTTATTTTCACTTGCCCTGTCGACGGCTCATGGAAAGGGTTTTTCAGCAATTATGAATCTGAATAAGTAAGATTTGCACATTTTTAAATCACATCCCGTTCTTACCTGTCGATTTAATAACTCGAAAAGGGGCATAAAATATGAATATTCGGATAAACTTTTCCATGTGTGTGTGTGTGTGTGTGTGTGTGTGTGTGTGTGTGTGTGTGTGTGTGTGTGTTGAACAATTTTCTCCGGAGCAAATACATTTCTTCTCAATGACTGGTTGCTTGCACAATGAATAAACATATGTAATTGAGAAAGAAAACACAAACTTGCAACACACTTCCTCGGGGATGTTTTGCGTACGACCAGTAAGCATGACCAGTCTGTACAATTTTACAAATGTCCATTACAAAGGCAGTAATATTTAATTTTGACAGGGGAATATGGCGTATAAGGAAAATTTTGTTTTTCTGCTTCTCTGTTAAAAACAAACAAAAATATAAATGTTTTGATCGCTACTATCGATGTTAATACAATATGTGTACAAATTATTGTGTGTTTTATTAAATATTGCTTCTCCTATGATGCACATATTATTTTGTATTTTTGTTGTTGTTTGTTTTACTTGTCAAAAATATAGTGTCTCTGTGTCTTTATTTATGAAAGTTACAATAATGTCATGGTAAAGATGATGAAGGTTATTATTATTATTATTATTATTATTATTATTGGGTATTATAAATAAATTAGATACATTCTAAACAAAACGTAACTTTTGTGTTAGTCATATCATACACTTTCAAATGGATAAGATTAAAGTATTTGAGTAGTACTGAGTACAAATTACCACACTCAAAGTGATGTATTGTGCATTGTCCATAGTAATGAGTACAAATTACCACACTCAAAGTGATGCGTTGTACATTGTCCATAGTAATGAGTACAAATAACTACACTCAAAGTGATGTGTTGTGCATTGTTCATAGTAATGAGTACAAATTACCACACTCAAAGTGATGTGCTGTACATTGTCCATAGTAATGAGTACAAATTACCACACTCAAAGTGATGTACTGTCCATTGTCCATAGTAATGAGTACAAATTACCACACTCAGTGATGTGTTGTACATTGTCCATAGTAACCAGTACAAATTACCACACTCAAAGTGATGTGTTGTACATTGTCCATAGTAATTAGTAAAAATTACCACACTCAGTGATGTGTTGTTCATTGTCCATGGTAATGAGTACAAATAACCACACTCAAAGTGATGTGCTGTACATTGTTCATGTAATGAGTACACATTACCACACTCAAGGTGATGTGCTGTATATTGTCCATAGTAATGAGTACAAATTACCACAGTCAGTGATGTGTTGTACATTGTTCATGGTAATGAGTACAAATTACCACACTCAGTGATGTGTTGTACATTGTCCATGGTAATGAGTACAAATAACCACACTCAAAGTGATGTGTTGTACATTGTCCATGGTAATGACTACAAATTACCACACTCAAGGTGATGTGCTGTATATTGTCCATAGTAATGAGTACAAATTACCACACTCAAGGTGATGTGCTGTACATTGTCCATAGTAATGAGTACAAATTACCACACTCAGTGATGTGTTGTACATTGTCCATAGTAATGAGTACAAATAACCACACTCAAAGTGATGTGCTGTACATTGTCCATAGTAATGAGTACAAATTACCACACTCAAGGTGATGTGCTGTACATTGTCCATAGTAATGAGTACAAATTACCACACTCAGTGAAGTGTTGTACATTGTCCATAGTAATGAGTACAAATTACCACACTCAAGGTGATGTGCTGTACATTGTCCATAGTAATCAGTACAAATTACCATACTCAAGGTGATGTGTTGTACACTGTCCATAGTAATGAGTTCAAATTATCACACTCAGTGATGTGTTGTACATTGTTCATAGTACTGAGTACAAATAACCACACTCAAAGTGATGTGTTGTACATTGTCCATAGTAATGAGTACAAATTACCACACTCAAGGTGATGTGCTGTACATTGTCCATAGTAATCAGTACAAATTACCATACTCAAGGTGATGTGTTGTACACTGTCCATAGTAATGAGTTCAAATTATCACACTCAGTGATGTGTTGTACATTGTTCATAGTACTGAGTACAAATAACCACACTCAAAGTGATGTGTTGTACATTGTCCATAGTAATGAGTACAAATTACCACACTCAAAGTGATGTGGTGTACATTGTTCATAGTAATGAGTACAAATAACCACACTCAAAGTGATGTGTTGTATATTGTCCATAGTATTGAGTACAAATAACTACTCAGAGTGGTGAACTATGCATTGTACATACCATTTATGAATATTAATATATGCAACAGTGTGAATTTTTTTAACATGTGGTTTTTGCAGGGTCAGCGTGACACACAGCTAATTAAATTGACGAATGGGTCTGTGAGTGAGTGTGTGTGTAATTTAGATTTTTTACATAGATTTAACAATTTTCTATTCATATCGCTACGATGTCTGCATTGTGGCAGTTTAAAGTGATGTCTAGCAATGGGGCATCATGCCTCAGACATGTAGCATGATGTTCCACCCAGTCACGTTATTCTGACACCAGGCCGACCAGTCCTAACACTAACCTCTTAATGCTGAGCGCCTAGCGAGGCAGCTGTAAGTACCATTTTTAGATGTCTTTGGTATTACTCGGCCAGGGTTCAAACCCACGACCCCCGCATCTGGGGCGGACGCTCTAACCACTAAGCCATCGTAGCGGTCGACGAATGGGTCTAGGTACCGTGTTCAATCGATATATTTCGGTGGTTTAATATCCCTGTTTGTGACGTGATTGATTTTTAATTAGGATCTGTTCGGTAAAGGTCAGACGAGACAAGATGAATTTGGAGTTAAGCACCTGAAAAATGAGAGTTGACATGATGCAGAGACAAGTTTTGTACTAGCTGAAATAAAATGAAACTTTCCAGAAATCGGTTTATCAAAAAAGTGTGGAAATACGAGGAGTTACTCAGACCTGGATAGGTGTGTGTAAATTTTTGGCGGTTAGATAAATGTAATCCTGCTTGGCTAAACTAAATAATGGGTGTATATTTAACTCAGTTAGGGGTGCTGAATAGCCGTTAGCGAGATACAATAATCTTCTGTACTAGGGTTTGTGTATTAGTTGTAAGACTGCAAACTGATCCATATTAACCTTAGGTTCTGTTGAATTACAATATGACCATATCTGACGTAACAAGAGACGGAGTAATGTTCCATCACAGAAGTTAAAGCTTGACAAATATTTAGGTCGCATATATATTTATTTTAAAAGGGAAATAGCTCTATATATGCACCAATACAACGGGCAAAGAGAGGAGACAATCAAGTTACTGTTGAGGACCCGTAAAAGGACTGGAGAGAGAAATGATAGAGGGAGGAGGAGGGAAATGAAAACATCGATTCTGACCTGTTACCAACCTTGAATTTAGAGTGACTGCCAAGCAACCGTGTTATTCGTGAATGCAGAACAAATTAGTTCGATCGCTCTCTCAATTTCTTGATAAAATTTGTCTTATCGGTATAAAGAGAATGGATAATTCCAGTTTTATAAATATGGTAATTATTTCTAATAGAATTTTCTCTTTCAAATGTCATGTTCAATTTAATTTTGTTTATATAATTCATTAAAACCTTATATTCTGCATACGATGCTCGTGTTATTCTCTTGTATATATCTATTCAGGTCTCCATTTATTTCATCTATAAATTTCATACTTTTTTATTATTTACACAATCCGGACAAGAACACCGTGGTCTGTCATCCTCTAGATAACGATAACCAACCAAATCACCACGAAGTCATTGTCCTTATCGATTACAGATTCCCACACTCAAAGTGGTGTATTATGCATTGTCCATATCGATCACAAATTACCACACTCAAAGTAGTGTACTACATTGTCAATTTCGACCACACATTACTACACTCAAAGTAGTGTACCATAAATTGTTAATATCGATCACAAATTACCACACTCAGAGTGGTGTACTATTCATTATCCACATCGATAATAAATCAACACACTCAAAGTGGTGTACTATACATTGCCCATATCGATTACATATTACCACACTCAAAATAGTGTACTATGCATTGTCCATATCGACTGCAAATTACCACACTAAAAGTAGTGTATTAGAATTCGTCCATATCGATGGCAATTTACCACACTCAATGTAGCGTACTATAAATTCTCCATGCCGATAACAAATTATCACACTCAAAGTTGTGTACTATACATTGTCAATATCGATTACAAATCACCACAATCAAAGCAGAGTATTATGTATTGTCCATATCGAATACAAATTAACACACTCAAAGTTGTGTACTAAACATTGTACATATCGATTATCAATTACTACATTTAAAGTAGTGTAATATAAATTGTCGTTATCGATTACAAGTAACCACACTAAAAGTAGTGAACTATACACCGTCCATATCGATTACAAATTCACACACTCAAAGTGGTGTACCATATATTGTCCATATCGATCGTAAATTACCACATTCAGAGTAGTGTACAATACATTGTACATATCGATTACAAACTGCCACACTCCAACTGGTTAACTATAAAGTGTCCATATCGATCACAAATTACCACACTCAAAGTGGTGAACTAACTATACATTATCCATATTGATTACAAATTACCACACTAAAACTGGTGTACGATATAGTGTCCATATCGATCACAAATTACCACACTCAAGGTAGTGTATTATACATTCACCAGATCGATTACAAACTATCACACTCAAATTCGTGTGCTATACACTATCCATATCGATCACAAATTACCAAATTCAAAGTGATGAACAATACATTGTCCATATCGATTACAAATTACCAAACTCAGAGTGTTGTACTATACAATCTCAAATATCGCTCACAAATTACCACACTGAAAGTGGTTTCCTATACATTGTTAATATCGATCACAAATTACAACACTCAAGGTGGTCTAATATATATTAACCATATCGATCACAAATTAACACACTCAGAGTGGTGTACTACACATTGTCTATATAGATGACACATTACCATACTGAAAGTGGTGTGCCATAAATAGTCCACATCGATCACGAATTACCACACTCAAAGTGTTGTACGATACATTGTCCATATAGATTATAAATTACCATACTCAAAGTAGTGTACCATAATTTGTCCACACCGATCACAAATTATCACACTCAAAGTGGTGTACTATACATTGTCCATATCGATTACAAATTACCACACAGAAAGTAATGTAGTATACATTGTACATATCGATCACAAACTACCGCACTCAGAGTGGTGTATTATAAATTTTCAATATCAAATTTAAATTACCTTACTCAGACTGTTGTACTATGCACTGTCTATATCGATTACCAATTACCACATACAAAGTGGTTTATTATACAGTGTTTATATTGATAACACATTACCAAACTCAAAGTGGTCTACCACATACATTGTCCATATCCATCACAAACTAACACACTCAGAGTTGTGTACTATAAATTATCCATACCAATCACAAATTATCACACTCAAAGTAGTGTACTACACAGTGCACATACCGATAACAGATTACTATAATCAAAGTAGTGTACTATACATTGTCCATATCGATTACAAATTCCCACCATCAAGGTAGTGTACTATAAGTTGTCCATATCGATTACAATTACCACACTCAAAGTAGTGTACTATACATTATCAATATCGATTACAAATTATCACACTCAAAGTAGTGTACTATACATTATCCATATCGATTACAAAATATCACACGGAAGATAGTGTACTATACATGGTCAATATCGATCAGAAATTACCACACTCATTGTTGTACAATACATTGTCTATATCGATCACATGTTACCAGCTCACAGTGGTGTACTATACATTGTCCATATGGATAACAAATTACCACACTCAAACTGGTGTACTATACATTGTTTATGTCGATCACAAATTACCACACACGAATTGCTGTAATATACATTGTCTATATCGGTCACAAATTATCACTCTCAATGTAGTTTACCATACATTGTGCATATCTTTTAGAAAATACCACAATCAGGTAGAGTTCTATGCATTGTCCATATCAATAAAAATTACTACACTCAAAGTAGTGTACCCTAAACTGTCCATTTCGATAACAAATTACCACATAAATTACCACACTCAAAGTTGTTTATTACACATTGTCCATATCGATAACAAATTACCACACATAAACTAGTGTACTAATAAGTGTCCATATCGATCGATTACAAATCATCACACTCAAAGTAGTATGCGATAATTTGTACATATCGATTACAAACTACCACACTCAAAGTAGTGTACGATACATTGTCCGATTCGATTAGATATTACCACACTTAAATTATTATGCATTGCCCATATCGATTACAAATTATCACACTCAAATTAGTGAACTATACATTGTACATATATATTACAAATTACCACACTCAAAGTAATATAATATACATTATCCATATCGATTACAACTTATCACACTCAGAGAAGTGTACTATAAGTTGTCCATAACGATTACCAGTTACCACACTAAAAGAAGTGTACGATAAATTGTCCATATCGATTACAAATTACAACAAACCAAGCAGTGTAATATACATTACTAATATCGATTACAAATTACCTTACTCAAAGTTGAGTACTATATATTTTCTATATAAATCACAAATTACCACATTCATAGTGGTGTACTATACTATGTCTATATTGATCACAAATAACAACACTGAAAGTGGTGTACTATACAGTGTCCATAACGATCACAAATTACAATACTCAAAGTGGTCTACAATACATTGTCCATATCGATTACAAATTTCAACTCTTGTACTATACATCGTCTAAATCGATTACCAATTACCACACTCAAAGTGGTGCTATACACTGTCAATATCGATCGCAAATTAACACACTCAAACTGGTGAGATGTATATTGCCTATATCGATCACAAATTACCACACCGAAAGTGATGTACTATACACTTTCTATATCAATCAGAAATAACCACACTCAAAGCGGTGTACTATACATTGTCCATATCAGTCACAAATTACCATACGCAAAGTGGTGTACCATAAAATGTCCAAATTGATCACAAATTACCACACTCAAAGTGGTGTACAATACAGTGTCAAATATCCGTCACAAATTACCACACTCAGACTGGTGTAATACACAATATCAATATCAATTACAAATTACCACACTCAAAGTAGTGTACCATAAATTATCCATATCGATTACAAATTACCACACTCAAAGTAATGTACTATGCAAATGTCCATATCGATACAAATTACCACACTCAAAGTAGTGACCTATACATTGTCCATTTCCATTACAAACTACAACACTCAAGGTAGTATGCTATAAATTGTCCATATCGTGTTCAAATTACCGCACTCAAAGAAATGTGCTATACGTTGTCCATATTAATTACAAATTACACACTCATAGTAGTCTACTGTACATTGTCCATATCGATTACAATTTACCGCACTCAAAGTGGTGTACTATGCATTGCCCATATCGATTACAAATTACCACAATCAAAGTGTTGTACCATACGTTGTCTATATCGATCACAAATTACTACACTCAAAATAGTGTACTATACATTGTACATATCGATCACAAATTACTACACTCAAAGTAGTGTACTATGAATAGTCCATATCGATTACAAATTACCAAACTCAAAGTCATATAATAGACATTATCCATATCGATTACGATTTACCGCACTCAGAGAAGTGTACTATAATAAATTGTTCATATCGGGTCCAAATTACCACACTCAAAGAAGTGTACGATTAATTGTCCATATCGATTACAAATTACAACACTCCAAGCAGTGTAATATACATTATTAATATCGATTACAAATTACCACAATCAAAGTGTTGTACCATATTTTGTCCATATCGATCACAAATTACAACACTCAGTGAAGTACTATAGTCAAGGTGGTGTACTATACATTGCTATAGTAATGAGTACAAAGTATCACACTCAAAGTGGTGTACTATACCTCTTTATAGTAATGAGTATGAAGTACCATACTCGATGTGGTATACTATACAGTGCATAAAAATGACTACAAAATACCACACTCAAAGTAGTAAACTATACATTGTTCAAATCTAGTTTCCTAAGCCGAATCGACATTTTAAAAAATTGTTGGTTGTTTTTCAAGAGAATTTTTCACACGATCACAAAATAGAAATTCTTGCAAAATTACGTCAGGAACAAATCCACGGTATTTTTTTTAAGGTCAGCTCTTGACATTAACTGAAGATTAGATGGCAACACATATCCATCACTAACTATGTTAAAGAATTCTCAGTCAACATTGGGTAAGCGCCATTTAGTCTCGGATTTTGATCAAAACAATGTATTTGACACCTCTGCATACAATTGACAATTCTTTCCCATTACAATGATCATCACTTAGGCAGTCGTTCAGTCCGGTTTCATCATGCCAAAGTCTTCTGTACCATATTATACCTAAAATACGACTCATCAATTCACAAAGACTTTATAATAATGATTCAAGTACTTAACTTACCATATCCGTTCTCACCCTTTTAGCTACAGAGCGTGACAGTCCTTAAGCGACCCTTATATCAAGTGGAAAACATGTATCATTGGGGATATTTTATACTGTCATCCGGAGTTAAGATAAAATAAACGGTGTATTATTTTTTCACACAAATACAAAACACCAATTTTGCAGTATACCATTTCTCTCTCATACTCTGTCTCTCACTCTGTCTTTCTCACTATGTGTCTCTCTGTCTCACATGCGCACACACATACAAACAAACAATTTGTTGTGTATTCCTCACTAATGGTGTTGTGGTGGTGAAGGAGGAGAGGTAAGAGCAGTGATGTCGTTGATACCTATTGTACTGGTACTAGGATCACTAATACCTATAATACTAGTAATATGACCATAGATACATACAGTAATAGTACCAGGACCATTTATACCTTTAGCACTAGTTCTAGGATCATTGGTACATACAGTACTAGTACTATGATTATTGGTACATACAGTACTAGCACTATGACCATTTTGTATAACAAGAAGCGTGTTGATTTATCTCACTAATTCTCAACAAATGATCAAATTCGACCTCCTTTGTTCCGAACGACACCGTATCAAACATGAGTTCTGCCTTCCACAATTCAACGGTGAAACACGTTACCGATTGAAATAATAAGTAACCCATCCATTCAAAATTTTAAAACTTACCTGAATCGGGATATATATAAAATTTCTTCTTATTATATCGTTGGTGCTCGGGTGCATCAAGTTCAGCATATGCAAGTGACATCCAAATGCAGTAAGTTGTAACATGTGACACCTGGTAGTCAAACGGGAACTAGCATTATACCTTCGATTTTATGTAGTGGGGGAACTTGGGAGTCAAACGGGAATCAAGATTGAAAAGACATTTGGATGTCAAACAAGAAAACAACATTGTGAAGACACTTGGAAGTCAAAAATGTTGATAGTGTTAAAAGTAACACTTTGGGTCAAATGGATATTAACATGGAAATAACACTTAAGGGTCAAACGGGATTTAACACTAATAGTTCTATTGTATGTAGTATTTGGCACTTTGGGGTCAAACGGGAATTAACACTGGAATGACACTTGGGGTATTCTCTAAAGGGTCAAAAGTGTTCATAGGGTCAAAATGGTTCAAGGGGTAAAAGGGGAAGGGGAAGGGCAAAGGTGTTTTAACTCTGAATTGAAAACATAGTCATACACAAACAAACACTTACACACAAAAACGACTAGCACACCTATAGCAATGGTGGAATGGTATTTTTGTAGATCTGAGTGTCTCTGAAAAGGGTCGTTGGCTTTTGTGAACGAAAGGGAGTTAACATACGTCACATATCGCTGATCTTCTTCCCTTTCTCAAACTTCTCACGGGGTACTGAACAGCAAAGAACTTCTTCACACAGCCTGGCCTCTAGAAATATATTTTAGCTATGAAAACATCCACTGTCATGCTTCCAAAAGAGACTAATTTTAATTGGGATTAGCCGATTTTATTTCATCTTTGCAAGAATTTGTGACGGCACCAGTACCTTCACCGCCTTCTCCCTCGTTTCATCTTTAGTAGAGGATTTTCGACAGCGACAGAAGGAAGAACAAACAACAACAGAAGTAAGCAGAACACGCCTTTGTGATTCAACAACAGCATGAAGATGAAAGAAGAAGAAAACTAGAAGAAGAAGAAGAAGAGAAGACAAAGTGTCAAGATAGAAGAATGACGGAGAAAGTCAAACGTCGGGTGTTCTACAAGACATTTTGATAGAGTCAAGTTATCTGAGACAAATGTATCAGACTTCTTGTAACCGACCCAAGAGAAAGAAACCTTCCTGTGCCAAGCATTCCACCCCAACCATCACTACCTCTACGCTCACTACTAGGAGATGCCAGTAGCAACAGTTGCAAAAGCATCCTGAGTAGCCGGAGAGCAAGCAGGACTTTTATCATAGTAAGGGCTTGAGATCGTTAGAGCACACCATGTCTTGTCCATGAGTTTGTCCCAAAATATAATTATTCAACGGTCATTTTCAGGGCCTTTCAGTTCATCTAGAAAAAGTGATACTACTCAAAAGATTTCCAAATGAAGTAAAATTGTAAAACTTAAATCCCTTTTCCTATCATGTTTGAAAGGTGTGCGCGTGTGTTTATCCATAGTATAAAAATCAAGACAAGGAGACGATCACGTTTTCATTTGGTTATACTCCAAGTATAAAGCCATTTGAATTGGGTCATGCATTCTACTTGTCGAATTTCATATAGGTGCTTTTCCATTTTATATAAATTTTCTTGATACATGCTCTTCAAACATAATGTTAAAAAGAGGCCGCAATATATTTCGAAAATACATGCCTTGAGACTTTATGTTTAATCCTCTTCTTGGATCTGTGTGTGGATCGTGTGTGTGGATCGTGTGTGGATCTGTGTGTGTGGATCTGTGTGTGGATCGTGTGTGTGGATCGTTACATGAGGTATTCAAGATAAATATGTTTGCCATTTATTCAATGATATCTTCGTTTGAAAACTTGTTTTCAAATCTGCAATCAGACATTCAGACAGCAATTTTTTGATAAACAGGTCTACCAATCTGCGTTCAGCTAGTAATCTGACGTCTTAGTGAGTTATTTAATTTTGTTCTGATAGCGATAACCTTATAATCTCTTTGCAACATTGACAGTTTCAGCAAGATACTATACATAAATACAAAATTGAACGTTTGACAATTCTTAATGTATCAAAGTCAAAATTGAAATTTTAACACTCATTAAATATATCAAAGGAGAAAACTCTTTAATTCCAATATAATACCTCGGAATGCAGTGATTTGAGTATTTGATTTTGAAAGAGTTTCTGAAACAATTAACAATGTACAGGCTTGATCATCTAAAATGACTTAAACATGTATTATAATTCATTATACTATTAACTAAGAGCTTGTAAATATATTTTAAAGGTACACACACACACACACACACACACACACACACATACATACATACTTTAACTTTGTCGTTTGATAACTTCATTTTTTTTCTTAATTCAATAAATACACATTTCAAAGGAAGTTTTAACTTTTCTAACAAAGGTACTAGAGAAAAAAAGTACAAACATAATATCCTTCGGGGGTGTTTTGCGTGATGATCAGGGACAATGACCACTAAGTAAAGCTTACAGTTCACCAATTCCCATCCCAATATAATCAAGGCAGTGATACTCTGAGGTATATTTTGGACGCAGCTAAACGCGATAACATTACTCAATACAATGTAAATGTACCCCTGGAATGTTTCATTCACATGCTTGTGCAAAACTGGTACATTAAAATGCTACTATGTAAGAAATGAAAAGATCATTTGTTTCTTTGTGCAGAAATTAAACTTTTGATGTCAATAGCCGTTCAGTATGTTTTTGAGAGCCAAAACTTAAGCTATTTCCTGACATGTAAATGATACCAGCCATCATATTAGCAAAACCGTTGACTTCTGTAAACGACAGAATAGCCTAATAATAACGTCTCTGTTCTGGATGATCATATCTTGTAGTTCAGCATGCGTGTCACAACTGTCATAGACAGCAATGTTAGATTGTCTGTTTGACAAGGACAGGCCCATGTATTCCAATACACCTTACAGAGATAACTATTGGAATTTGATAGGGGCAATAATTATCCGGTCACAGCAGGTACATTTTCATTAATGTGCACCGCACTTACAAAACGTTATCTAGATATGAATTAACGTAATATCACATCCAGAAAAGAGGCTCAACTTTTTTTGAAGCCTGGCAGAAAGAGGAATTTTTACACGATGCACCAGTCATAATTAGTTTATTGTTAGATTTCCCCATCCCACGAATTTGTACAACTTGTACTGGTATATCAGTGAATGCGTACTGAGATGAGATTTTTTTACTTGGTTGACATGAGAGTATGTCTGCAACGCGCGAATGCATATATATATATATATATATATATATATATATATATATATATATATATATATATATATATATATATATATATATATATATATATATATATATATATATATATATATATATATATGGGGCCCCGAGTGGCAGAGTGGTCCAAAGCGCTCACCTCTGTCTGCGTGGGTTCGAGTCCCCGATTCGGCCAATGTGGGTATGTGAGAAAGCTTGCCAGTAGCTTCTCGTGGGTCGGTGGTTCTTTCCGGGGTTTTCCCGCGTTCTTCCTCCACCATTAATACTGGCCGCTATGTATAGCCTATCGTGTGCTGAAAAATGGCGTTAAACCCTACAACAAGAACAACAACAACAAATATATATATATATATATATATATATATATATATATATATATATATATATATATATATATATATATATATATATATATATATACGAATTGACCTCATGAAACCCTTCCAGTAATTAACATGGGGCTTAAAACAAACACGAGTGGGGGTGGGGGTGACTATGAAGTAGAAGGCAAATTCTGTTTAGCGCTTTTCTGTAAAAAGAAATATAAATATGAATAGTTTGACCCCAACAAGCGAAGATAAAACTTTCATTTCATATTGATAATAATACAGTATGCGCACCAATTAGTTCGTGTTGTATTTAACAGTGCTTCGCCTAATGGTGTACGTATAGTTTTATATATATATTATTGTTTTTTTTGTCGTTTTGTTTTGGTTTTTACGTAAAGTTATACAGAGGCAGCCAAACATAATACACTATTACTCTAAATGGGAATATGATATTGCAATTTTTTTAACGATCTGTGGCCAGTTTAGAGTCTTAAAGTACTGGGTCGAGAGATAATTGCAATGGAAAAATAGCCCTTCGTCTGTCTTCTATTCTTCTTGAATATTCACACTTAAAGATACCTTCATGTACAATTGCCTTTACGATCACCGTGCTATGCGATTTGACAATTTCAGTCTGCCACTGGAAATTTCAGGTAGATGGCGATTTTATTTCCTTTTACGAAGACGTTGTACCTTGGCTTCATTTGACTCGTTCCTCAACATCAATTCAGCAAAACAGTCAATCATTCCATTTATACAAATTAGTTACAAAATCTGTTATTAAATATCTATTGTGCAACTTACATGACTATGAGATCAGTACAAAAATATCTTATACATGCGACCCTGTGGGACATAAACTGACTGAAATCTCATCAAATTAGGTATTTCAGAGCACTAAGGTTCATGCTGTCTTATTCAAATATTGTTGTTGTTGTTGTAGTCCTGGTTTCCTCTGACCCTTGTAAATAGCGTACGATCTTTTACCGTTACGTCTATTTATGATCCTAATAAAAACGATTACGTTTTCCGGCATGACATAGTATCTTCTAAACATGAAACGCTCATTCTTTAGCCAAGGATCTTAATAGTGGAAAGTATATTAACATAATGAAAGGCCCAATACTAGGACTGGTTCAAACAAATGCTTTCAGGTCACCTATCTTGTAAACACAACTAAGTGATCGTTGTTTGAATAGGTTTTCAAACATTTTTGATATACTTTACCTGCTTGCTAATGAAATCGAAAATTACGCTGGATATGAGCTGAGCATGTAACTAAATTCGGTACAAGAAGAATAATTTAAGCTTTGGAGGACACCGTACTTGGGTCGATAGTTATATTGCCACACACTCCCGGGCATATTTCGTGAGAACGTTGTACGCATGCTCATCTTGGGTCTCACTGGACAGTTTATCTGTACATTTTCATCCGACAATACCTACTGCAGAAAACTGAGAATAATTTTACACTGTAGAAACAAATAAAAACAAACTAATGATTTTTGTAAAAAGCATGCATGTGAGATTTTGACTGCGGCAATTAGGTTAATTCCTTATACAAATGGTGGCTTTTAAACTGAACTAAAACTGCCACCAACTCCTCCTTTTTACATTCAATATTGACAGCAAAGAGTTATTTTGAATATGTTCCTATGACAAGGCAGCCAAAACAATCTGTTTGTGCCTTATGCATGAATAAAGTTCACTAGTACTATAACGAATTAGCATACTTTTCATCACCCAAAACCATCTCGATTTTTAAATATTTACATCTGTAGCAGACGTACATAAATACGTAAGTAGTTAATGGGGATCTTATAGGGTCAATGGGATTTATCATTACAAACACCCTTGGGAACATATAGGGTCTATGTAAATTTAACATGGAGAAAAATCGTGGGAACATATAGGGTCTATGGGAATTAACATGGCCAAAAACCCTGGGACAATATAGGGTCTATGTAAATTTAACATGGTCAAAAAACCCTTGGGACTGTATAGGGTCTATGTAAAATTGAAACAGGGAGGGTCTCTATTTTTTTTTTAAAAAATAAAAAAAATAAAATAAAAAAAGGGGTAGGCAATTCAAAGACTATCTCTTTTCGAGAAATATGGCTGGCCCTGAAAAGGGCCTTTGGGTTTTCTTCTTCTTCTTCTTCTAATTTCTTCTTTTCCTCCACCAAGTTCTTATTTTATCTCCTACACTCTTCTTCTCTTTCTTTTTTTTCTTCTCCTCCTCTTCTTTCTTCTTCTCTTCCTCCTCTTCTTTCTTCCTCTTTTCATTTTCTTCTTCTTTTTCAATCTTTTCGTTCCATTTGCGTATTCTTATTCTTTCCTCTTCATCCTCCTTCTCCTCCTTGATCTCTTTCATGACACCACTAATCTTGTCCTTTGCTTTCCTTAAGTTATTAATTTCCATCTTCACACGATGGGGACTATAGGAATAATGGTCTTCAACCAGTCTTAATAACATCTGTTCCATTATTCCTAAGTTGTCTAAAACGTCTTGCAAGGTTTGTATTTTGTCGATTTGGTTTGACGCCATCTTCTTTTTATTCTTTGCAGAATGGTTTGAACAACGAACACTGTGGGTTATTATAGTGAAAGCGCGGACGTGATGGAAAACATCCCCCTAAAAAACATAAAATGGATCTTACCTAGATCATGACCCAACAACGCGCGAACGTGAAGGAAAACATCCCCACTTTTCTCATTTCATATAATATAACCCAAACTATACTCTCCACATACGCTAAGAAACAATAAAGAAACCCATAATCTACTATTCACACAAACTTACTTTATTAGTTACTAACACACAATCACATACACTTCCACTATTAATAAAGAGTTAGTGTTTATTTTCACACTACTCTACCTACACACATTGGCAAATCGATCGTTATTTCTTTTCTAGAGTATTGGGTAGCCCTGAAAAGGGCTGTTTTGTTTGGAACTTCATGGACACCTGGTTAATGGTGGCACCTTCCAGGCCTGGCGCCACATACACATCTTATCCCCCAGTTACTTTTTACCTTTTGGGGGGAGAGAGCAGAGACAGGATATGTCGCTTCAGAATCCCAATTTTCGCTCTCTGGGATTTTGAAATTTTTTCTTCTCTCCTTTTCCTCCTCCTCTTCTTTGTTTCTTCTTTCCTCTTTATATCTTCTTTCTTCTTCTTCTTCTTTATATCTTCTCTCCTCCTCTTCTTTGTTTCTTCTTTCCTCCTCTCTTATCCTTCCCTCCTCGACAATGGCTTCCGCGGCCAGTTCATTTAATATGCGCCTGGCATATTCCAGATGCACATGAAGCTCCAACAGTTTCTCAAGTCTCGTGTTCATTTTTTGGTGTTGATCAATCAACAAGGGTAGCTGGACTGCCGAACGAGTTTCAATTTATACTGAAAGCGCGGACGTGAAGGAAAACATCCCCCTAATAACATAAAATTCATCTTACCTAGATCATGACCAAAAAAAAACAACAACGCGCGGACCTAAAAGAAACACTCACTCACTTTTTATGCTACCCATCACTATTTTAAAATTTTTTTATAAATCACTTCAATAGACTATCCACATACGCAAAGCAATTCAATCTAACTCCAAATATACACCTCAAACACTAAGAAAAGATATCATTTTAATCTACTATCCACACCAGCTTACTTGAGCTCTTACAAACACAAACACACCAACACATACACTTTCACTATCAATAAAGAGTTAGTGTTTATTTTCACACTACTCTACCTACACACACATTGGCAAATCGATCGTTACTTCTTTTCTAGAGTATTGGGGTAGCCCTAAAAAGGGCTGTTTTTTTGTTTGCTATGGCATTCTTTTTTAGTTTCTAAGAATGCGATGTCCTCTGAGGATAGACTTTCTGGCGATAGGTCTGCTTCTTCGGAAAGAGAAGAAGAACTCTTTGGTGTCGATACGACAATCGACAAAGCCTCTGTCAGCTTCAGGTTGTTGCTGCTGTTGCTGTTGTTGCTGCTGTTGCTGCTGTCTCTGAAGTCTGTACTTCTCCGTCCATTCTTCTTTTTCCCTGTTCACTTCTTCTCTGAAGAGCTCTTCTATCAGGTCTTCAGTGATTTTTAACATTCTCACATTCTCTATTTCTTCTGGCTTCGGTATCAGACTGTGTCTGACCCTATGCAAATTCACGTAGGCTTCGTTGAGCTTAGCTAGTTTGGAGCACATCTTCTTAGGAGGATGAGTCGACAATGGATGGCTCGACTGGAAACAACCCCGGTTATTATAGTGAAAGCGCGGACGTGAAGGAAAACATCCCCACACGATTTTCGATTCGCAACGTTCAGTGATTGTCATGAGAGGGATAGTAAGAAATGAAAGAGCATCAATTCAACATTCTTATAGCTAAACAAAAGACAAAAGCATTTTTTCAAAACACAACATTTTTTATTCAAAAATCACTTAACACTTAACAACAACTCTAACATTTTTAACAATAATCCAACACTATAACATCAAACAATTTTTTCAAATCACTAACATTTTTTTCTCAATGGACAATCTACTTTAAACAAGGCTGACAACGTTGTGAATGAAATTGTGATTTCCACTGTTGGAAATCATTAGGCCATTGATGGACACTACGTTTCCTAGCTTGAGACAAAAGATAAGCATAATGGTCACAAAACCATCGATCTACTTTCACATCGTTTCTAGCAGAAGAACGAGGATCGAAATGAGTCACTAAATGTTCTAAGGAATAGCCCAGGCTGCGATGATGCAGAAAATACACACAGTACTGTCCACACACCAAGGAATCTGTGCCTTGTAATTTCACATTATTGAACCGGGTGGTTTGAGCATTTCTTCTCATAAAGTCAATGATATCGTCTTCCAAAGGGGGCAATCCGTACGAATCGAAATATTCCACACATCCTTCTTGAGGAAAGTAGACGGCTACCCAGTGGGTTCCTGGGAGATGACTGTCGTCCGTGTTGATCACGTAAGCTTGATGGTCTTTAGGTTTGCGATGAGGGAGTTCATCTTTAGCACAGACGACAGGATTCCAAGAAGCCGTATACGAACTGTGGTTCAAAAGGTAATAAAGTTCCCAGGTATCCATTGATTTGTGTTTTTTTCTTCTTCACAGGTAATAATAAGTCGTCAATTCGATCCTGACTTTTTGCTTGAAAATGTCTGACGAATAAACGGTTATTCGTTCTGTTTCTTCACTCTGATTCAGGAGAGCTTCGATACGATGGATCTCTTGAGTGGTTAATGGTGGACAAGAATGTTCACGCAAGTCTTTATACCACTGGTGCAACACGTCTTTGTTCGAGATGAGACTCCAAGCTTCGTCCAGATACTCGTCCAATTTTTCTTCTTGACTTAACATCAGGCATTTATCGTGTTGAATTTGACTGGGATGATCGTTTTGACATCCATAGCAATTTTTCTTGATCAATTCCGTCATTTTATCGACCAAGTGTTTGGCAAAACAGGAGACTAAATGGGCTTCTTGTTCTGGCCATCTCGATTTCATTACGATCACTTCTTCTTCCACAGTCTCCTCACATTTCATGTCCAAAGTTTCTCCACTAGGTAAAGAGGGATAACAGTCTTCCATGGTTTCTAGTAATCTAGAATGACTTCTCTCAAACTGTTGATTTCTATCGTATTATCGAATTCTGCATACAGGATGACGTTCACCGTGTTTTCTGCGGGTAGTGGACTCGCAAACTGAATTTCCACACGAATCTGGCCAGATTTTATAGGGTGGAAATGTCCCTCGTCGCTGCCTTGGTCTGGAGTGAAATCAAAAGCCCACAAAGCATAGCCTCCTGCATAATCCTCGTACGTAATACCGTGACTGGTGTTGGTTCCTAACTGTCCCGTGGCTTCGTACAGGGACAAGTACGATCTCAAGTAATTCTTCTCGGGCTCAAATTTAGGCTCGAAAGGCCGGGTACACAAGGTCTTTCCGTCGCGACTGACTTCAATCTTGGACACTTTGTAATGTTGAAACTCAAAAGGATTTTCGTGGTAGGCTCCGTTGAAGGCTGAATTCTTGACGATACCAACAATCAAACGTTTGGGTAACTGTCCTTGGAACAGATGATCTTCGATCATGGATCGCTGTCCAGCAGGAATGGTGAAGGTTTTCACTTCTACGCGTCGGATCGGGTACTTGGCGGTCGTTCTGCTCAACGTCTGACTGATGTCGTTACCTACTTTAGGCAACACTTCTACGCGACGCACGTAAAGTCTGGCTTCTTGGATGATGGTTTTGTAAGGGGAATTTTCTGCAGCCATCAAATGGAAAGCGGCACTGCTGCGATTCAGTCTCAGGCGGACATCCACCCCGTTCAGCAAATACTTTTCTTGCAACCACATGTCCAAATGCAAGCGATCCATCAGTTCTAAACTACGACTTTCAGCAATTTTCTTTCGTCGTTCTACAAATCCCGTTGTATTTGGATTATCCCCCCCAGCAAGTGTAATTCTGCTGAACTTAGTCGCTTGGTCAGGTTTCCATACCACGCAAGCATCCAGATGAGTGTTCTTGGCTTCTTTTCCGTACGTCAAGAGATTTTCCAGGTACGCTCGATAAGGGTAAGTATCCATGTTGCTGCTGACCAGTTTGTTATTCAAGTACAAGTCCACTTCGCTAAACAAAGAATGCATGAAATTATTGACGGGAGCTACTGCTTCATCAGCGTCTAGGTTAGCGTTGGGTGGTTCGATTACTTTTACTTTCAAGTATAGGTAACTGCTATTCAGATCGATGTAATCTTCGGGCTGTCCCTTGATTTCAAACTCGATGGGAGCGGAATCGGCCAGTGAGGAGACGGGATGAAATTCCACCCATTGGGATTCTTGCATGGTCATCATGGTAGGGGGCATGGCAAACAGATCCAGTTCCGTCTTGGAACAGGCGCAAGACTCTCGGTGCATCATTTTGTTCTGTTCTTTCTCAATAATCGAAAACGTCTAAGTCTCGAACGGTTCTTCTTTTCTTGGCCTTTCTCGCTTGAAGTCTGGTGAAAGGGTGTTTTCTGCGTCGTCTCTTTCTGCCTTGTCCTTGCTGAATGCCTGATTCGGTAGCGTGCAGGGCATTTATAGGTGTGTCTCGTCGGCCTAAAATGTCTTTACCCGTTTGCAGCAAGACATTTTTGCCTGCCCTCATGAAGGCTTCTTTAGGGTTTTGTTTGTCGATGATGACATTTTGGAGAAATTCTTTGCCTTGCGTCAGTGCCGCATCTTTCAAGGCGTGCAATCCGCGTGTCACCATCGGTTTCAACACAGGGGCCACCGAACGAAAGGCTGATTTTAACATATCTCCTAAACCGTGTCCTCGCTGTCGTGCAACCCCTTGGTACACTGGATACATGACTTACGAATCGTGAGAGAACCGTTTTCGAAAATGGAGTTTCACCGTGACTTTTCCTTTGGTGAATGGAATATTTTGTCCCAAATCTCCTTTTATAGTAATGTTGACCGTGTCCAAATACGACTTGCTGACGGGTAAATAGTGAGGATGGACAAATTCGCGGTGGACGTGATAAGTGTTTCCACCTTCCTCGTCAGCGACCATGGCAGAATCCACTTTGAAAGGAATGACACGCAGTAACGGCACGGAGGTGTGTCCCACCACGTTGTATTCCACCACATCGGAATACACAAAGATCAAATTCAGTCCTTGGTTCAGTTCTACCGGGAAACGAAAATACTTGGCAAAAGAGTCGTTGTCAGAAATGACTGGTAATTCGGGGCTTTTTTTTTTTTCTCCTATCTTCCTCATCTCCGTGTCACCGCCCAATATGTCAAACAATTCAGGACAAAATAAGAAAGACATGAATTTTTTGGACCCCTCAGAAAATTTCATCAGAAAGCGACGAGCTATTTTGTGGTATTCCAGGGTGACACTTTTTTGGACATTCCCCAAAGCTTTATGGAACACGCCATTAAACTTGGAGGCTATGGCGCTGACCAAATGATGACCACTGAAATAATAGCCTGGGAGAATGGACAAGTTGTAGGTGGACGTTTTAGTGTTTGGATCATAGGTTTTATTGGTATATGTGCCAATCTTATCCAACTCATCTTGCAATGGTTTGTCATGAATTTCCACCTTAAAATAATTTTGATTGGGAAGGACATTGAGGACTTGGGTTGGGTGAATCATTTCCACTAAAGCCACTTCCCAATGGGCTTCGTGATCTAAGGGGATGGCCTGAGGTAATTTGGCTGTGTAACAGCACAACGTGTTCTTAGAAAACACCTCCATGGAACTGTCACTGGGTAAGGTTAAGTAAAATTGGTTTTGGTGACTCATAATTCCAGAGTTCTGTGGCTGTCCGAGGGGATATTACTGGACGTCAGAGGCGTGTCTCCGCCCAAAATGGGGTTCTGATTGTGGTTGGACTGGTGACTGGCACTGGCACTGGCACTGGACACAACGTTCCCGTTCGAGGAGAATTTCAGGGAGGGATTGGGAAGCAGGTAACCGATGCAACTGCTCAATAAAATGGTCCACAATTGTTTGTCTCCTTGTTGCAAACTCAAATTGGCAATGGCTGCCCCGATGACACAATACACCACGAAGATTTGGCAGAAAAAGACGATTTGCGTTTTAGGCACACGTTCTCCACACCACACCCACAAGGGTTGTTTTTGTAAATCTTGCACAGAAGAACTGGGTGAAGAAGGAGTGGTCGACGTAGCTGCGTCTGATGTGTGAAAGGGCATGATGGTCACTTCTTTTTATAGTCGATGACTTGCGAAGCGTCGATCCAAGAATCGAAACTGGGTGGATATCCTTTCCAACGTACTTTGACTTCTTTGACACGTCGTTTGCCCACTTTACGGGTTCTGCGTTCGAGAATGCTTTCGATGTCGTACACGTCGTCTTCTTTTTTGGTGACACGTTGTAACTCGGGCAAATAAAACGTTCCTTTGAGTACTTCTCCGTTCATGTCTTCCAATTTATAGACGGCAGGATGACGGCCATGCACTCGTCCAGTGACGCGAAACAATTCGGTCGTCCAGTTAGGTAAGTAACCTTTGTCGAAAGTGCGTTTGGTTTTGCCAATGCGCACCCAATCTCCTACGGCCAACTCTCCACTTTTCTTGGGGACAGCCCTCGTCGGGGACGTACCGAACAGGCGCTCAAACACCAGCACTTCGTTGTCGAGAGTCACGTCTTGCGGGGCACGTCCGATGCTTCGATGGTAAGATTGGTTGTACGCTTGCACCAGATGCGGTAAGATGTCGATGTACTTCAGAGTGTGGTGATGCGTAAAATATTTCCACATGCGTTCTTTCAAAGTGCGTTGAAAACGTTCCACGATGCTGGCTTTGGTTTCGGGATTCTCGGTGGTAAAAAAATGAATGTCACGTTTCTTTAATTCTTTTTGGAAAGCTTGGTTCAGAAATTCGGTGCCTTTGTCCGTTTGCCATCGAAGAGGGTGACGACCGCTTTGTTTCAACACCCGTTGCAGGGCTCGCACTAACTCGCTGCTCGATTTGGAAGTCAAGGGCACGACCCAAGCAAATTTGGAAAAGACGTCGATGACACAGAACAAATATTTGTAGCCACGATTGTAGCTGGCCAAATGAGAGACATCGGCTAAATCGGCTTGCCATTGATGATCGATGCCTTCCACTCGGGTGCGACTTCTGGCAAACTTGCGTCGAATGGGTTTGTGCAAAGTGTAGGTAGCTTGTTCTTGTAACCATCGTTGCACTTGAGGTAAACGGAGACTTTTCAGTCGCGTTTTGGCAGCACGATACAATTTTTGAACTCCTGCGTAACCTGCAGGATGCGAGGGATCGTAGTAAATGCTGGCTAAGACTTTTTCCATTTTTTTTGTGTGTTAATAAGTCACCCACTCTTCGGTGATGCTACTTTGGGTGGGACGAAAGGGTGGTTTGGAAACGGATTTACGTGTCCGATGGGCTACGGGGGTAGAAGTCGAAGGTAGTGGTGATGGAGGTGGAGGTGGCAATGGAATGGCTTTGGTTTTCTTTTCTTTTTTCGCTTCTGGTTTCCCTTCTTTCTTTTCCACTTCTGTCGAAGGAGGCGTGGACATCATCTTTTTAACCCAAGCTTTCATTTCTTCTCGTTGGGGTGTGGGGGACGGGGTCAACAAGGATGCTGAAATCTTACTCGAAATGGGAGCTGCTGACGGTGTTTGAAACACTTCGCGCATCTCTTCTTCCTCAGGTCTTTGTGGGGTAGCATCTCTGGTGACCCTTGGGGATGGTAGTGGTGGTGGGGGTAATGATGATGATGGTGCTGGACTTTTCATCAAGGTCTTAAAATCTTTCAGAGTGGGTAAAGCTGTTTCGTCTAAAGCTTTCTGGTGAAAGAGTTGCAGTCTTTGCAAGAGTTGACCGTACTTTTGCGATTTTTCTGTTTCGGACAAATCTTGGCGATCCATCAAGGATTGCAATTCGTGTTGTAACTGGGACATCTCGCTCAAATGGGGATTGGGAGGTAAATGCGGGGTGCGTTGTTCTTGCCACCGATGGTATTCCATCCATCGTTTGTAAGGCACTAAAGCTAGTTTTCGTCCTTCCATGGGGTTGTCAGGGGTCGATTCTGAGATCTTGGAACTTCCGAGGCCTTTTTATCTTGCTCCCACCAGTCCTCCCAACATGGTTCCCAAGACTCCTTTCAGTATGGGGCCTAACAAGAGAGGTAAAATGCCTCCACGTTGGACCAACATCTTCTTTTTTTGACGAATGGGAATTTTCTTTTGAACCATTTGGCGAAGAACGTGACGATGTTTGCCTAAGCATTGTTTCTGGTGTTTGGACAAAGGGATCGTGCCTTTCAAAACGTTCAAACAACATTCGCACACGGTATCGATGACCTCTTTGGAGGCCGTTTGAATGAGTTTTTTTCGTAGGGGTGAAGAAGCTTTGGACAGGACAGATAACAGGTCCCCATGTTTAGCTAAACGTGGTGGCAGTCCTTTCCTTTTCTTTCCTTGGGGTTTTCTGGAGGGTGACATTTTTTGCTTGTGGGTTCCGGGACATTCACCGAACAGACACTAACGTCGATGACTTAACGCACGCCCTTTTATCTTTTTTTTGGGACTATCGCTTTGTCATAAAGGTGACAATGTTTTTCCCAAAATCACCAAGGAATCCTCCCCTTTGTTGACGCCTCTTTTTCTTGGAACGACTGTGTCTTTTCTTAGGGTAATGTCGATGCTTGGCTAAGCGCTTTGTCGGATGACGCGTCTGCCTTTGTCTCTTTCTTTTGTGGCTTCTTGGAGGTGACATCTTTTTTACAAGTTCACTGATACCCCGACTTGGTCACAGGCTCTTTTTATACTGGAACGCGTCGCCACTGATTGTCTTTACGTTTTATCAGTTTGAGGACAGGCATGACACGTCGTGCAGGGGTACGCAACGGACTAAATCGAGCCAGTTCTTGCTTGGACAAATCCAGTAAACTTTGTAACATGCCCGATCTTTCTTGGACTTTGATTTTGGGAGAAGGTACTTTGTGAGCAGCAGCCACTGCCACTAAATTGGAGGGTCCTGCCACTGGGGAAGTTCTTTTGGGGGTCATCAACGGAGATGTTCTTGGTGTGATCAACGTCTCCAAGTACTCTTCAGTTCTGGGCGTCATCAACGGAGAAGTGGATGAACGTGAGGATGCCGGAGACGCAGTCACTGCCGTGGCAGGTCGTGGTTTGCGAGTGTAAGGTTGCGTCCTGGCCGAAGTGCCTCTCTTGCGACTAGTTTTCTTCTGTGGACTTTTCTTTTTCTGGGGACTTTTTCTCTGTTTCTTTTTCTGGGGGCTTCTTTTCTTTTTCCGGGGTGGTGGTGTCTGGTAAGAGGAGGGTCCTGCCACTGGAGAAGTTATTCTTCTTGGGGACCTGGTCTTTTTCTTTTTCTTCTTGGGGCTTCGTTGGACTTTTGTCTTGGGGATAACTTTGGGGGCATTAGGATCCCATCTTAAGAGTGAGCGAATGATGACCCCTCCTAGAGTACCGCTCCCTCCAGGTTTCAAAATGATTTGTTTTTTGGTTTGAGTGTCGATGCGGGGATCGGCCAGTTGGACCAAACCGACTTTGTTTCGATCGAAAAAGCGTTGGGTTTGATGAGGAATCTGAATGATTCCTTGGAGTAATTGACGTGCCGTCACCGTGAACCATCGTAAGACTTCTTTGAGACTAGCTTCTAAGACACGAGCTCGTGTTTGTGGATCTTTTTCTCGACTGATGCCATACAAGGCACGAATCAATTTGACGGGAAGATGCGACTGAAGGGACGTCATGTTCACACTGTGTGAGACAGACGAAAAAGGGTCTGAGGTTTTTATAGATTTTTTGATGGGGAGTGAAATGAAGTCGAGGACGGAGACGTGTACAGGACAGGCCCTCCGTCTTGGCACCAGTGGTGAAACAAGTGGGTACGAAATCGCAAATCCTCGGGGGTCGTAGGTTTCAAATCGACGAGTAAATAGGCGTGTGGCGTTTGAGTGGCATCGTCGTACGCCTGAGTCAGCCAAGGCGTTCCTAACTGTTTGGCTAAGACTTGCACTTGCGATTTATCTCGAGGGCTTTTAAACAAGACCACGTAATGCGCATTGAGACTGATCGTGCGATGGGCTTTACTTTGTTGAAACAAATTTTGGGTGATGTAAATGACACTGGCATTACGGTGATGCCCTTTGCGCGTGAACCACAATTTAATTTCTTCTTCGTCTTCTCCTAACATGTCGTCGAAAATGACCAAATGGGTTTGACGGGAGTCAGAGACGATGCCGTCGTCTTCTTTAGGAATGCCTTCCACAAACACGATGGAATCGCCTTGACTTTCTCGCAAGAGGCTGTACGCCGATTGCCACTCTTTGTAACACCACACGATCCGTTGAGGTGGCCGATCGATCAAATGATGTTTATGTTCGATCAAACGTTTGACGAATTCGGTTTTGCCTGAACCGCTAGGTCCAGCAATGAGCATGTTAAAGGGATGGCGAAGATACAAAGCCTCCCAACTGGCACGATCTAAGTGTTCGTCGATGACTTTGACAGTAGAGGAAGAGGGAGCAGAGACAGCAGAGGTAGCCATGGTGTGAGAAATGTCACTTGTGACACGAAAACGAACAAGACAAGAGTTTATATACTTTTTCAGAACACGTTTATTGAATGTTTTTTTATCAAACATGAATACGAAAGACAAAAATACATAAAAGCCAAAGGCTTAAGTACAAGGATAAAAGGCACATGATAACGATGAACGTGGAATAAACACAAGTGTCTGTACAACAATCACATCTTTTGGGTAATGTTCTAACCAGTTCAACAGGGGGTAAGGTCACACAAGTGTCCTCCCGAAAGGGCCTTTCAGGTCTGTCCACGACAGTCCTGTCCTGGGTGACGGGTTCTTCTGGCACTGTCACTAACACGGGTTGAAAAGTAACTTTTTTCCTTGAACAACTCTCGTGCATACTGGGCCACTTCTTGGGTCCAAGCCTCAAAATCCCATTCTTTCCAGGCACGGACATCTGTCCAATGGGGATGTAAGTCACAAGCTACACACACATCGTCATACACGTCTTGGGTAGCTAAAAGTTGACGAATCTTTTTTTCCCGTAGAGGTCGAGAAGTATCCAGATGAAAACGCAAGGCTTTGAGCAAAAGGAGTTTTTCGTGACCATTTAAGGCCATGGAGGTGGTAAGTACTGATCGTAAAGAGTCCACAAAGAATCGGCTGGTAAACGAAATCCCAAAAAACAAGTCACTAAGACACACACCACTTGTCGTCCCAAATTGAATGGATACAGTTCTTGTAATAATCGATGGTAATGAT
The DNA here is from genome assembly GCA_028554795.2 of Sinohyriopsis cumingii. Taxonomy (NCBI): domain Eukaryota; kingdom Metazoa; phylum Mollusca; class Bivalvia; order Unionida; family Unionidae; genus Sinohyriopsis; species Sinohyriopsis cumingii. Next base: position 162,270,056 of record CM068824.1, read on the forward strand.
CCACGGTTTGAATATGGTCATTGAGTTCCTTCCACGGAATCTGTTGGATGACATGTGACATAAGTCGTGGCATGGCAGCCTGTTTTTATAGTCTCTTTGTTTCGGAAACAATACACGTACTTTCTAGCCAGAGATCTTCGTTCTCCAGTAGGGAATCTAAATCTTGCATACTGTAACCGAAACTTCAGAGTTCGTTTAGAAGTTTCCTCTTCCTCTAAGTAGATTCCACGTAAAATATGTTGATAATCCTTTAACTTGTCTTCCTCAATGTATTGCTGTAGGTGAATCTCGAAGTAACCAAAATAATGAACATTTCGATCATTCACTAACTCAAAGTGTTGAACAAGGTCTGACCACTGAAACAATTTCTGACGAATCAGTTCTCTTATACCATTCAGGTACCAATGGTTAAAGATCTGGTGACGTAACGGATGCAATTGTTCTTTACGTTTGACTTGTATTTTCACCAGCTCTCGGTAAATGCGTTCTCTCAACTCCACAGGCAAGCCACGAATGTTCTCTAGCAAAGTATCCATGAATAGGTCATTCTAAATCCTCTTTGGTCTGACACAAGAAATGTACTGTTTGCACAAACATGGTTTCACTTCAGTGTCAAATTTAAATCGTTGAGTCACTAATCTACACATTACAATTCGTTCAGAAGTTTCCTCTTTCACTAAGTTGACATTGTGTTCAAGATGTTGGTAATTCGTTAACTCTTCCTCTGGAATTCGATGCAGTACGTTTACAATGATGTAGGTAGAATCGTCCATACCAAACCAATCCTTTTTAAAACTAGAGGATCGTTGATCAATGTCTGTCCGATGGAACACTTTCAATTGAATCAATCCTTGTATAGCCTTCAGGTACCAGTGGTTCAAACACCGGTGACGTAACGGATGCAATTGTTCTTTACGTTTCACTTGTATTTTGACCAGCTCTCGGTAAATGCGTTCTCTCAACTCCACAGGCAAAGCACGAATGTTCTCTTGTAAAGTATCCATGAACAGATTATTATGGTAAGAAGTTACTTCAATGTCTCGGTCCCACTAAGGGTAAGTAATGACAATTCGGTGACCATCGAGCATGTTCTACGTAGGCCGAATCTTGCGGTTCCCAGTGGTGAAGTGTCACATCGCAACTGAAGCACCTGACTTTATCTCCTTCGCCCAAGTAGAAAAATCCGGCTCTGGCTAATTCTTCGGGGGTCGGTCCTCCCAGATACTTTGGCCATTTTCCTTTGAACGATTGAAGACGATTTTCAAAGTCGCAGTATTCCGACAAACGCACAGGAAACGAATATTCGTTTTTCACAGGTTCGTTTCGATGAGGGTTGAGTGACATGGGTAGGAGTTTGCTCAAGGCTGGATGACATCCGTAGGGGGGTAGACGTGAAGGTGAACATTCCCCTTTAAAACGAAACCCAGTAAAATGTCCAAGAGGACGAGCGGCATCACTTTCGCATCCGACAGGTTTGACACGCACAGCATCACTTTCCATGATAGGGGTAGGGGCACTAAAGTTCCCATGATGCTTTACGGCATCGCTCAGGTCACAACGTACAGCATCGTATCCATCGCAAGGCTCACAATCGCACTCGTCTGCAAACTCCGTTACGCAATTACAATGGTAACCACATGGACAATCGCAGTTTCCTTCCGGACATTTTCCGTCGCAATGCCTGGGTCTTATCCATCCAATATTAGTCACACTAGAGGAAGATACAACTTTTTTACAATCCCCAAACTGGAACGATGTCTCTTTCAAAGTATTCATCTTGTTTGCTCGGTCTTGGTAGTCACAATGAACTATCGATCTTGCCTAGGGTTCCTTTTTATATACAGACCAATACCGACGTGACCGTACGGTAAGGTGAAATGATTGGGAAGTCGAACTCGCTTCTGGTACACGATTTGATAAAGTTTTTCCAAAGGTCGACTGACGATGTGGTGAGTGGGTAAACGTACAATCTTGTTCGGTTGGTAAGTGGTCACTTTAAAGTTTCCATCCTCTCCCGATTGCAAGGCTTCTTTCAATACCTCAAAGTTGACCACACGACTGGTACGATGATTCAGAGTCAGTCCTTTCACTTTGCACGTCGTGTGCACTTCTCCTTGTTTGTCCCGGTATTCGTAGCCGTAATTTTTGGGACCGCCACTGACGAAACTTAGAATCTTGTCGTCGGGATGCTCGTCTGTCCAGGCTCCTAAACGGTCTCCTTCGATGTCAGGGTGATGTTGAATCGGGTGATGGATGTAAATGCAACTGTCCGTGTCAAAGTACAGGACGCGTTCTTCTAACAGTTCTAAAGCTTCGTACAATTTTAAGCGAGCATGGGCTGTCACGTAAGCCGCAATGATGACATTTCCAAAGGGGTCGTCTTGTACAAAGTCCAGATCTTCTTCGTAATTGACTAAGATCAAATCCTCGCGAACGACGTCCACGTGTTTCATGAATTTGGTTTTGTCGTGAATCATCTGAAAGTAGCGGGAAGGTTCTGTCAAATATTCCGTCTTGGGTAAACACGGGCGTTGTGCCATTTTACCCCACAAGCAATTTAACATCACTTTGGCAAACGATCGCCTGCCTTCGTTTTTCTCGATGTGGTCTAAAGTGATGCCTTCTTGTTCGTAGTATTTCTCTTTGAATTGTATTTGGTCTTCGGGAGTGTGACACCAGGAAGGATAGCCGCTGGCTTCTTGCTTCAGTTTCAAAAAGGCATCCACGTAGTCTGCGAAAATGCTTTTCTGAGTAGGGTCACCCTTGTGGTATTGTTGTGTCTTGGGAAAGTGGCAAATTTCGTACACTTCTAACAGTTGGTATCCCATGTCCATAGCTTTGAACAATTCTACGCTGACCCAGGTTCCCGTCAAGGCCCGTTCTTCCTGGCTGTGATGACAAGGCTGGTCTTGGTTGCACGTTTCGGCACAAGTACGGCACAAAGGAAACATCAGTTTGCCTTGACAATGGTGAGGTAAGACGGGATGGTATAGGTTCGTGGGAGGCAAAACTTTACACTTGATCAAGCCTTCGTATTGTCGAATGTTGACCAGGTCGATGTGTTCCGTGAACAATTGCGGGTGCCCTACAGGAAAGCGACAATATTTGCACACGTAGGGATACAGCGAACACACGTACAAGTATTTGATTTCTTCTCCGTTCTCTTCGTCGGCTTGGTACAGCAAACAGGTGGCATTGGTCCTTCCTCCGTACAAACTATCCCTCGGGTTCAGCGGGTCCATGAACTGGTAACTTTCCACGAGGCGTTTAAACTCGGGATCGGTTTTCATACGGTGATCGTACTCGTGTTCCCACATTTCCACCACTTGGTATCCTTGCTGTTCTAACTTTAGGCGTCGCTGACAAGTGTCCTGGTACAAGTCTTCCATGGTTCGTTGCAAAAACTGATTTTTAGTGCCACGGTCAGGGTAACAGACGGGACATCCGTGAAATAAGCAACCGTTAAACTCGTACACGATCTTGGGGTTTTCTAAGTCCCAGCCATCGACCGAATACGTTCCGATGGTCTTTTCGCCCCCTCCGTTGCGGGCATGCTGAATCCACTTGTCTTCCTTGTCGCACAAGTAATGTAACCAACGTAGGGCTTTGACCGAGTATTGACGCTTGACATAGTGGGTCGTTTGAGGACTGATGACAGCCACGGTGTTTTCAGGCATGAATCGTTGTCGATACACTAATGAACACGCTTTGGCAATGGTGCAAGCTTCTTTCAAAGGATCGACCCCTCCGTGTTCCATGAACAGTTCTCGAAATTTTCCACAGCAACGCCGTAAAATGTCCACGTCGGAACGACAATACTTTAGCATTTCTTCCTGAAAGTCGAAGGGGTCAGAGGCATGAGCCTGGTACCAAGCGTAGAAAGCTTCTCGTTGTTCGGTACGCATGTTGTCGGGGTCGTAATAGTGAGCCTCAGGTAAATGGGGTAGAACGGCGTGTTGATTGGCTTCCGTATTGAAAAAGTGTGGAAAGTACCCTTTAGCCATTTCTGTCATTCCAAACGTTTTAGGCATTCGACTCAAAGGCATGGCCAAATAGCTCATCGAATCTTTAAACTGTACTTGTCCCACTTGCATGAAAATGATTTTGGCTCCGTTCAAAGTCACTTTAGGACGTTCGGTGCCATGTTCCGTATAGTATCTGAGAAGAAACTGTCCATCGTATCCGGAGAAATTGTGAGCCATCACCGTGGCATGACGATGACAATCTCCGTAAAGTCCGATGTCCTCTTGGCTCCACGTCTTGTCGATGGGGTCTAAGACCCATTGGGCAAAATCGGCTAACGTGTTTGGCCCCCGAAAGATTTTTTCACGCCCTCCAGGAATCTTGCTGCAGTGAGGGCAATGACTGAAGATAGGTTCTTGAATGCACTTCTCGCACGCTCGATGAGCCACGCAGAAATTAGGAATGTGAATGCCAGTCTCTTGCATGCATTCGAAATCGAAAAAGATGAAATTGCCTTTCTTCTTGTGACCGTCCTCTTTCTCTGGTGGGGGTTGGTATTTTTGCACGTAACATTGGTGTTCCAAGTCCACGATGTGGTGACAAATGTGACATTTCTTTTTTCCTGAACATACGTGTGCCTTGGTACTATTGGTACGTATGCCTTGTCCACACGTAGGGCACAATCTCAGGAGTTGACAAGCACATTTCTTCTGTGAACCTTGCGTTTTCAGATGTTGTTGGTAACAGGTAGGGCTGACAAACGTGCGCAGACAAGTTGAACAAGGCACTGGTTCTTCGCTCAGACAGGGTGAAGAGGCCAAACATCCTGAGCATTTCGATCCACAATGCTTGTGTTGCTCTCGATTATTATAACCATGGTCACATTTCTCACAGTAATAACCGTATCCCAGGAATCCGGTGATACTGGTAATGGTATCGAAATGGTCATCGTGATGATAAACATGAATGTATTTTCCGTCCTTAAAATCTTGCCCTCGAAACAACAGAGACCCGCGCACTTCTTGAGGGTGCACTTTCAAAGTGTATCGTGGAGCTAGGGCATCTTGCAATTTTTGCATCTCAGGAATGCCACAGGGTGTGTCTTTGGACATGCCAGCTTTTCGTAACAGGAGTTCTGCTTCACTTCGTTGTTTGGCTCGGTCCGATTGTCGAATGTTCTCCCAGTCTCTTTTCCATTCTACCGTGTCGTTCTTGTTGGCATAGGTTCGTCCCACCACGATGGCACGGGCTAAACACATCTGGTCATGAGGATTGTGAATTTGGACAAGGCTACGCTTAATGCTGCGAAGGTCGTTCACCAATAACATCTTTTTGCGTCCGGTCCCTTGAGGAGGAGAGACGTGGGTCATGTCCAATGTGGCTTTTCCATCGGTGATGTCAAACTGGTCATTAGATTGTTGCACGTGTTGAATCTTGTCCATGACTTTGGAAGCGGTCAATTCTGCAGGGGTGCTAAACTCGATCCAAACAGGGGATTTCAAACCGTCGTGTTGTATGGAAAGTCTCAAGCGATCGTCTTCTTTGGGTTGACATTGTCGCTTGAGTGCAGTGATCAGAGAATCCCACACTCCGGTGATGAACCCTTCTGCTTTCTCTAACGGTACTTCGGACTTGAAATCTTTAAACTTCACCGTGTATTTGTAAGCCGTGGTTCTAAATTTTCTAGAGGAGCGCTTTTCCGTCTCTCGAATGGAATAGTACTTTTCAGGGTTGACAAAGGGTGGTGAACTTGGTTTAGAGGGTTCGGATTCTGGTTCACTCATGTCCTCTTCAAAATCACTGGCATGAATTTGTGCCAATATTTCAGCCCTGGTACGAGGCGATAGATCACGTTTCTGCCTCTTACTTTCTTCTTCTTTCTTCTCGAATGAATGGGATCGTTTCATCTTGAAAGCAAAAAGTCAAATGACTCAAGTTCAAACACCATGAACTACTTTATAGTCATAGCAGACCAGCGTATATAAAAGGGTGTGTGTCTTGTCCTTTCACTATTCATTTCACTCTCCAGCCGAGCACAACGATGGAAGAGACTAACCAGATGGAACGTTTCGTCAGAGCTTTGCGAGGGGTCATTAGAAAATTCTCTTCAGACCAGCCTACGGACTACTCTCCTTCCTTTCGAGATAAAAGTCAAGATACTTGCTATATCTGTCAGAAGAAAGGGCATTGGTCTTCAGAGTGTCCAGACCGTCAAAAAACAGGAGCTAAAAAAGACAAAAGTAAAGATACCTGTTATTATTGTAAAGAAAAAGGACATTGGTCTCCAGATTACCCAAAAAAGAAACAAGAGGAGTCAGAAGAAAAGAAGGATTCTTCAGAAGAAGAGAGGGATTCTTCAGAGGAAGAGAGGGATTCTTCTGAGGAAGAAAGAAGACAGGTGAAGAAAAAGAAACAGGAGAAAAAAAGAAGAAGGGAAGAAAGCGAGGAGGAAGAAGAGGAAAAGAGTGTGACGGTGAAGAAATTCAAAAAACAGAGAGACTAAACAAGGAGAAAAGAAGAAATCAATGAACTTTTTATTAAAGTGTTGTGTTGTGAATTGTGAATTGGATTGTAAAAAATGGAGAAAAGAATAAATGAATGATATAAGGTAAGAGTCTTTGAGTTTTGATTTTAAAATAAGAAGCTACACTCACGCACTCATACACAGACACGTACTATAAGGGTAAAAATGGGTGGGGTTTATTTTTGAGTTATTGGCAAATTGAAATTGTATTTCTTTTCGAGAAATGTGGGTGGCCCTGAAAAGGGCCTTTTTTCTTTATGGTGCAGGGGTGAGTTTAAGCAATCAATTTTAACTGCCTTAAGCCTTTGCCACGGCCAAGGCCTACTTCTGGACTGCGTAATGATGATAATGATTGGGTTGAAATCACTAAGGGTGGTACGGTAGGCTTAGTCACAGGGTTGACGTGTTTAGCTCGGGAAGGTCGTATTCTCTTCGGTCGTGATAAAGAAGTCTGATACATTTGTTTCAGACTTCTTAACTCCGCTAAAATGTCCAACAGTACCGTGACCGTTTGATTTTCACCCTCTTGTTTCTTTGCTGCTACTTCTTCTTGCTGTTGTTTTTTTCTTACCTCTTCTTCTTGTTGCTGTTGCTGTAAGAGAAAAGCCTGTTCCGCTTCCTTTTGTCGTTGTATAAATTTCTCCAATTCTTCTTTCTGTCTCTGTCTAAAATTCTCCACTTGCGGTAATGAAGAAGGTAACGAAGGTTCCGGAACAAATTCTTGCGAGGAGAGAAAATCGACAAAATCCCAATTCACCTCTTCTGAAAGTAAGTCCGGGTTCCCTTGGGCGGTCTCCCCTGCTGGTGCACCCCATTGGATCGTTTTCTGAGTTTCCGTCATGTTGAATCACTGTCGCATAGATTGACTGCACACAAGCGCTAGCGAATCTATATAGACTACGTGACGTCACAGACTGCTCTCTTCGGATTGGATGCGGGCTGACTGAATTCTGTAACGCGTGTTCGGATTGGTGAATGAACTCAATCCGTTTCAATCCTTTCTGTCCCTATAAATAAGCGCAGTTCACTGCATTGATTCACCTATTGTAGGAGCCTCAACATGTGGACCGACGTTGAATCTTCAACCCTTGTGTCAACAATGATGTTCAGGACGGACATGCTCATGTATGTCCGATCCAAGTGGACCGTTGTCCACAGGACCAGCAGCAGCCTGTGGATAAGAAGAGTCTATATAGAGAGACAAGGTTGCCTCAAGAGGACTCTGATGTATGGCCCTGCTGTAAGACGAAGTTTGAGGACAAGAAGATGTCGCAAATGCCCTTTATGTTAAGGGCATATTAACATAAACCAAAGGCCCTTTTCAGGGCCAGCCATATTTCTCGAAAAGAGATAGTCTTTGAATTGCCTACCCCTTTTTTTATTTTATTTTTTTTATTTTTTTTAAAAAAAATAGAGACCCTCCCTGTTTCAATTTTACATAGACCCTATACAGTCCCAAGGGTTTTTTGACCATGTTAAATTTACATAGACCCTATATTGTCCCAGGGTTTTTGGCCATGTTAATTCCCATAGACCCTATATGTTCCCACGATTTTTCTCCATGTTAAATTTACATAGACCCTATATGTTCCCAAGGGTGTTTGTAATGATAAATCCCATTGACCCTATAAGATCCCCATTAACTACTTACGTAAGCCAAGTTGGCTGTTCATTTACAGCCCAAGTTACGCATTTGATCTCCAGGCAGTCACCAAAGAAGCCAATCCATTTTCAAGCCTAACTCAAAGTAAATCTAAACCACATTACAGATTTAGCTTTTGTGTGAATTTATAAATGTTATAAGCTTATGATAATTAGGTTCATGCCTTCTACCTTAAAAATTAGGGAAGTGTCAAAATATGAAACTATCCAGTGAGACATAAAGTCAGCTTCGAGGCTGGCAAGCGGATAAACTATATTTCATTTAATTTGATCGTCTGTACCCAAGATTTATAGGTCATGTAGGCATATTTCTTGTGAAATTCGTTTTTTATTATTTGTGACCCCAAACAGAAAGACTAATTCAGTTTGTTTTTCATTGAGAATCCATAAAAATGTTTTGCATAATTTGTCCAAAATATCCAAAAGATCAAGATCATGATCATCCCTCCATGCCATGAGTGATCGATTTTCAATCTTCCTGATTTCATCAATCCTGTAAAATAAAATATTCATTTCTTGTAAAACCTAAATAGAAAAGAGTACATGTTAACTTTGCTTCCTCAAATGTCATCGCCTCTTTATGAAATGTGACACCGATGTCTTGCTATCAGCTCTCGCAGGCGACACAAAAATAGTTCCGCATCATAGAAGCCAAATTCAGTTAAGCAGAATTCCTGCTGTTAAATTCTATAGATGTTGTTTCTTTGTTTTCTTATCATTCAAGTATCGATATTCTTTAACAGGAAGTTGTTTTCCAGATTATATGTCTAGAATTAGCAATAAATCTATATCCCGTTGGCCTCTTGTGTAAATTATTGATTTCTTTTCTAAAATGGTAGAACTCATGGCTACCATATGCCAGATAAAAGCATGAATTTTGTTGACAGGGATCATAACTCTACGCTGAATGGATACATTCTACCTCTTGTGTCTTTAAACAGTATTTGCTGTGTGAACGACGTGTTGGATTTCACTCAACCAAACTCATAGCAATACCTCAGTCTCCGTATTTGAGTAATTTACTTTTATGCAACGGTTTCCGGGTGTCGGGTGGCGTAATCAACTATCGTTAATACATAAGGAATTTCACATTCCGACGCAAAAATTATCTGCATATCAGAGCTATAGCCGCCCTCGAGATAGGCTCATCAATCATTGAATTAGTTCCTAGGTCAATATTTAGGACCAGGAGCGAATCTTTAGTGTTGTTAGCAAATTGGATTTTCTCCGTTTCGCCTGCGAAATATCCTGGCTTGACATATTCGCTACCTATCAAAGTCGGATAACTACAGCCCAGTTGCCGACGAGCCATTTGCCGTAGTTACCGCAGTGTTCTTGAACTCTACAGTTTTTTGCTTCTTAAGAGTACGAGGAGTTACTCCATTAATCGTTGTCGGAGGACACTTTCTACCCGCATTAACGACATGACCTGGTTTGTTGCAGCCGTAGCATATAATACATTCTTCATGCCCGACGACACTCTTATATGGCCCCGGGTCTTCCCTGTCCCACGGAAATGGTCACAGCTGAGATTACTGGACCCTGGCCTCCTATTGTTCTCACCGTTTCGTCCTTGGGGTGCCCCATCGATGAATTTCCTCGGTCTGTTAATGCCTGGTCGTCTAGTCCACCCAATGCGGATGGACACGAGTGCGCACTCTCTTAACGCTCGGATATGACGCTGATATCTTCCAAGGTCGGGAATTCACGCTTCGTTGGGAACACGACTAAGTCATTCCGATACGTATTTAAAACGTGCTCTTGCAACATCTCTTCGCGTATGCCTTCGTACGTTAACGCAGTACCCATCGTTTTGATCCATTTATCAAAACGTACGCGTACGCGTGCATGAATCTGCGAGTATGTTTCTGCAGTTATTTTTGACGACTCTTTGAAGAATTTTCGGAAACTTTCAGCCGACATCTCATAGTTCTGTAGCAGCGATTTCTTCAGGTATTCGTAGTTGTCTACCTTATTCGGCGTCACATTATGAAGGACGTCTTTTGCGGTTCGATGCAATAATGCCAAGACGTTGATAGCCCATTGGTCTTTGGCTATATAATGAACCAGTGCCAACTTTTCGAATTGCTTCAAAAAGTTGTCAATGATTTCTTCCTTGTCATTGAAGATGGGCATGGTGATCTGTATTTGTGGGCTGTCTTTAGATCCTCTCTTTGTGGGTCTTGAACATTCATTTAGGTCTTCATCCGTTCTGTACTCGGCTTCGATCCACAGCCTGTCTTTTGCTAACGTATGTTTGCGTACCCTAGCTCTTTCCTCATCAGGTTTGCAATCTGGACAACTCGAGCTCTTTCTCATTTCCACTGCTTGTCGTTAATGGGACTGTGTAGGACATGATGCCACACGTCTGCGGCAATTTTTCAGGTCACTCCAATCGATATTTCTTAACAAGCAATACAAAAATTTCACTTTTTTATAGTAAATTACGTTTTATTCTATGTTTAATCAGACTTTTTTTTTTACTCGAATATGATGTTCAAATCCAGGAACGAGAGACCCACTTTGTCAGAGGTGGTATGATGTAAGATCCCCTCTCCTTATGCTGTTTTGGATATCATTATCAAGGAGATGATCGACCACGGTGTTGATGCCGTATCAAGTAATTAATAAAATAAAATATGAAATTAATAGATGGAATAACAAGGATCAGAACAGAGATATAGTATAGCACAACAACAGCCTGGATACATAAAATATAACAATTTCATCAATTACATAAACAAAATGAAATTGAACATGACATTTTGAATGATTCACTTTCTCTTAAAAAAGAATTGCAAAATTGAATTGGCCGTTCTGTTACACAGATAAAACAAAACTCATCATATAATTGAGTGGCTGATGGAACGCAAATTGCTGGCATGTTAGCATCACCTGGTTGCTTCCGGTCTTTTCCAAATCACTCTTGGTGATAGGTTGGCTTTGCCATATTTCTGTTCCTTCTATCTCTCTCTTCCTCTAGCCTCTTCGGATCATCAACCGTCTTGGTTGTATACCGCGCTCTTTTCCACTATGTAGTACAGGTATGGAGCTATTTTCCTTCAAAATATGATACCCCAACCTAAATAGATGTCAGGGTATTTTTCCTTCTGGGATCTAAGAATATTCCAACTTTTTTACATCAGATATTATCTTTAAATAATTCAAGATAACAAGGCTATGATCAGTTCGTAACCTGAAACCGATAAACAAATAACCTATTAACGTGAATTTACGTCTTTTCTAGCGGCTACCAGCATTCCTACTGAATCACGATACAATTAGACCTCTTAGATAAACCATTACGCCCCATTGTGGTCTGTAAATTAGACGGCTGAACTATGGCAGTCGACACAAGTTTCTAATGCTGACACCATCGATTCTCGTTTGGAAAGAATTCACAGCTTAATTGCATTATACAAATGAATTAATGGACTTCACTCATTGTCCTAACTCCGTTCCTTGCTAATTATCGATTCATTGACATACACTTTCAGACATAGAAAATTCAATTTCCAGCATACATGATGCAAATCATTTAAGACAGATAATTTACTTCTCACAGTTCTTTTCAGAAGAATTGCCAGAAATCCTTTGCATACGTGATTCCTATAATATTTAAAATATTAAATTAATTGTGACAATGTATATCAGTGTAATGCATGAAATTCCTAAACTACATGATTTTTATTATTTTCAAGACAGATGAATGCACGATTATTTTCTGAACTCGAGGAAAAGTGAAGTATGAATGCAAAACGAATAAATTTAAAAAAAAAAACATAATTACAAATTTACATCAATCAACATATCATATGCAATTTAAACTAACCATGTGTTCTATTGTGATTCGCTCTTATTGTGCAGACGAATCCCTCTCTCTCTCTCTTTTCGTGTCCTCAACTTTCCGACACATGTTCATTGGATAATCTAATGATAAAAATTTGTATTATTTCCTGCAGCTAAAATTCTGTTACCCCTCAGACATTAGACTGACTAATTTCGCGAGGGAGATTACTTAAACCTTGAATTTACTTATACCTTGAATTTCGTCTGGGAAACACCCACTTCTTTAACTTAGCCAATCAAGATTACTTTCTCTAACCCTCAAAACCTTTTAACACTCATATCAAAATCTGAATAATTCTCTCTAGACCGCTTTTATTAATAACTATTCTGAAAAATATCATTTTATGACACCTGTTTCAAATTGCCCAAGATTTCCCAAAATTTTGGCTCTGGTTTATCTTAGCTTTGTCATTAACCGCTACATGACCTTGCGTTGGCATGTCTGTCTCACTGTTATCGAACGGACTGTAATTACAATTATATTCTCTCCTACCAAACAAGACAGGTTAACCATTACAAGCTGCCAAGTTACTGCATGCTTGGCCCATGTTCCAATTTTAATGGTTACGTGTCTCGCTGACCACGTCAGAATGTACTGCGAAAAATATCTGCAAAATTTTGTACTATACAGCCCATTAAATTCAACTATTCCTAAAATCATCTCGCCCTTTCTTTCATGCATTCGTCTTATATTCAAAATGACTTCTTTATTTTGAATTCAGTAACCTAAGACTTCAAAGCGTGTTTACCAAGCTTATATCAAACGTCAGGAAAAGACCTTTACAATTAACTTAACATCAAATTACTGCTACCGATTTCATACTGGAATTGTAAATTTTATGTTGCACTCTCCTTCCTTTCAATAATTGTTTCTTACATACGCTGTCGTGACTTACTAAGATTGTATTTGAAAAAATCTCAACAAGAACAAACGAAGCTATTTATTGAAACATTGATCTTTATTCTTTGTCTTTTGGTGACAATTTTCTACAGCATATTTAACACCTTTATACGTGTTATTTCACCAACAAATTATCTGAATTGCACCTTCATATCCAAAAGCATTTCTTTTACGTGAAAACGTTAGACAAAGTTTTTTTCAAAGTATACTGCTTTATAGTCTCACCTTTCTACCGGGCACGCATGTAGATTTTTCTCAGTGTCTTCTAAAATTGGATAAATGATTTCACGCATGGATGTCGTTGTAATAATGTTTCTGTTTTCTTTACTCTCAGTTTTGCTAGCAAAATAAAAAATACTCAGCGTACAACCCTGGACAAATTTGACAAAAACACCCTTTTATAGTTCCTTCTGAAGTACTTTTACGGATAGGCATTCAAGTTGTCAAACTATAAGGATTCCGAATTTTACTTGCTAAAAAGAAATTAGAAAATAGTTACATTTTACTGATTTTTAAAAACACCTATTTAAAAAAATAAAGAAAACAAAACTTGTGGAACAGTTCTCGTACAACTTATCATTACATTCACAAAGCACCTGAATTAAATTTTTTTATTAGATGCCCAATTCATTTAACAATCTCATCAATTCCAGTAATTGTTTTGATTTGACGCCCAACACACGTTTAACAATCGCACCAATTGCAGTAATTGTTTTGATTCGATGCCCAACACACATTTAACAATCTCATCAATTGCAGTAATTGTTTTGATTCGATGCTGAACACACATTTAACAATCTCCTCAATTGCAGTAATTGTTTTGATTCGAAGCCCAACACATTTAACAATCTCATCAATTGCAGTAATTGTTTTGATTCGATGACCAACACACATTTAACAATCTCATTAGCTGCAGTAATTGTTTTGATTCCATTCCCAACACACATTCAACAATTTCATCAATTGCAGTAATTGTTTTGATTCGATTCCCAACACACATTTAACAATCTCATCAACTGCAGTAATTGTTTTGATTCGATTCCCAACATACATTCAACAATTTCATTAATTGCATTAATTGGTTTGATTCGGTGACCAACACACATTTAGCAATCTCATCAATTGCAGTAATTGTTTTGATTCGATGACCAACACACATTTAATAATCTCATTAGCTGCAGTAATTGTTTTGATTCCATTCCCAACACACATTCAACAATTTCATCAATTGCAGTAATTGTTTTGATTCGATTCCCAACACACATTTAACAATCTCATCAACTGCAGTAATTGTTTTGATTCGATTCCCAACATACATTCAACAATTTCATCAATTGCATTAATTGGTTTGATTCGGTGACCAACACACATTTAGCAATCTCATCAATTGCAGTAATTGTTTTGATTCGATGACTAACACACATTTAACAATCTCATCAACTGCAGTAATTGTTTTGATTCGATTCCCAACATACATTCAACAATTTCATCAACTGCAGCAATTGTTTTGATTCGATGACCAACACACATTCAACAATTTCATCAATTGCAGTAATTGATTTGATTCGATGACCAACACACATTCAACAATTTCATCAATTGCAGTAATTGTTTTGATTCGATGACCAACACACATTCAACAATGTCATCAATTGCAGTAATTGTATTGATTCGATTCCCAACACACATTCAACAATCTCATCAATTGCAGTAATTGTTTTGATTCGATGACTAACACACATTCAACAATGTCATCAATTGCAGTAATTGTATTGATTCGATTCCCAACACACATTCAACAATCTCATCAATTGCAGTAATTGTTTTGACTGGATACCCTATGTATTCAATAATCTCATCAAATCAGTGCGTGAAAAAGCCAACTCTGACGTCAGTACGTACATAAATATTCACGCAATATTTTTTTATTTTAAAGTATATTTTGTAACAACATTGCCAAATAATAAAAATCAGTAAATCGCTAAGAGTTTGACATGATGGAAATTTAGAAAGTATTGGTATCTCTGCTAAACGATACAAATATTGAATCTAAAGGTGGCCATGAATGAACGGTCTTCAATTAAACTGAACTGGATACAATCATGAAAGCAAGTGCTCTACAAATTGATGCCCTATGCAATTAGGAGTAGTAAATAATCACTTAACTGCATTTTTTAAAAGCAAATGCTGTTGACTGAAAGTAAGGAAGGGCAGATCATTGTAATGTTTATCGAAGCAAAACAAAATCATATGATTAATAATGTTATATATATCTGGATCAAGGTTGTATATTTTCTTGCTGGTGAAAAAGGTTCGTTAATAATAATAATAATAATAAAAATAATAATAATAATAATAATAATAATAATAATAATAATAATAATAAACATATGGTTATTTATGACATATTACGATAACTGAATTGGTATGTTATTGATGACGATAGCGTACATAATGACATAACTTCATCATTTTTTATGTATACATCATTGCTCAACAAAGTCAAGAAATTCTGGTATACTGTAGCTAAGTCTCCGTTGGATCTTCCTCTGTGTGTGTGTGTGTGTGTGTGTGTGTGTGTGTGTGTGTACAGAGTGTGTACACTATCCATTTGAGACTGCATACAATTAAAGGAAAACATAACCCCCAAAAGACTAACATTTCTGCTAATTTGGAAAAGAGGGCTGCAAAATAGGTCTGACTGAAATCCTACAATAAGTCTACACAATAACCGCGCCCTCATCCACCAAACAACCCCCAGTGATATATGATTTAACAAATTGTAATGACACTCCAATGCCATAGTTCAACGATATCGCATCAAATCGATGGTTTGTACTTTCAACCATAACGTTGTCGTCGTTATCGTCATTTTTATCGATGACAAATCTCATGATTTCTTATTTCCTGATTGAAGGTCAACAACCTCGACCAAATATTTCCTATATTGACGTTGCTAACTGATTCAATTCAGTTTAAATGTTCAACTGCTGAGAAATCTCAGCATATCCGTGATACTTTATCACATTTGCCATGCGCTGATATTGGCTCAGAGGTGACGAAAGGACATTTGAGCGTGGCAGTTTGAATGATGTTTATTTCCTGTTAAATCTCACGGAAATGTAACTGTCAATATTCCAAATCTGGATTTAACAAAAACCTTGGTGTGAATGAGCCCCCAAACGGAAGTAGCGTGCACTAAAACCCCAAGTACCTAACCATTAATCTGGATTTGGATTAAGGTAATATATTTAGATATCCTACCTCAAGTTTATATCACTTATCTCTGGTTAATTTTTGTCATTCATGTTGAGGTGATCATTGAGACATTTTGGGATCGGGGTTGTGTAGGGTATTTTTTAAATTACTTAAATGCAAGATTTCTTGTTGATGATGAAATGTTTATAAAAGTTGATAGTATCCTCATCTAGTTGTCACGTGACCCGTGTATTTAAGTGTATGACCTAAATAGTTAGGCATGCACGAAAGAAATTAACATTTAAATAAAAGAAAATCAGTTAATCGCAGTCGTCTATATGATTATACTGAACTTTACTACAGCATTCATGCTTCCAGATCGTTTGACGTACTGGCTTAAAGATCGTACGCATGCGTTATGATATCTGAAAGTGTAATGAGTCAGTATTAATTTTTAACTTTATTGGACATCACCCAAGTGTATCTCCTCGTGAGGCACTCCTCATTGTCAGCACGAAATACTCTACACTACTTCAGTGGACCTACAAACTTTGCAGGCAGAGAAGAACGTTATTTTAAATCTGATGTCCTACTCTCGCAGAGAAAGTAACCATAAAACATATCTTTAGATTTTATAAAATTATCAACAATCGGTCTCTCGATCATATAAATGATTAACCCCAAACCTATTCACGTTACACAGTGCCTTATAATCTGAGACGCTCGAGGAACATAATTCAATATAGACGCAGAATCCCTATGTTAGAAAATCATGTATACAAACGCTTACCCTTTCATGGAATCATTTCCACAATCCACAAAAGAAACTGTTCATCTGTATTTACCATCAAGAAAGAACTTACCCAGTGCAAAAAGTCTGCTCCCAGTTACCTAGCATTTGGAAATAGGCAAGCTTCTGTGCTATTAGGCCGATTAAGACAAACATGCAATTCACTCAAGTATGATTTAATTAGATGTAATCATTTCGCTCATCCTTCCTGTCTGGTGGATTTCCAATATAAAAAAGAAGCATCATTTTATCTGAGTGCAGACTGATTAATAATGCAAAAAATCATCTGTATCACAGATCGTCAGTAACGAATATTAATATTGATTCTGATAAAATTTTATGTGGCAACCAACTTTACACAAAAATACATTTTGCAACAAAACGAAATGTAGACAGTTGTACGTAACAGAAAGATTACAAACAAATGATTGCGTTTTGTTTTCTTGTATCTACAGTTTAAAATATTACCTACCAGACAAAACCAAACACTATCATTCCGCTTTTGTCTTCCATTTATCTCTCTCACTCCATTATATGGCTGTACGTCAGCAGTCTTGATTTCTTCTCCAACTCTTGCTGCATGTTCAATAATTACTAAATAAAGTTTATAATGGAGGAACTTGTTTCCAGTCTTGTGCCATGTATACGTCTTGGCGATAAAACATGTTTGAAATTAAACTAATTTATCGAGTATCTAATGTTGACCGGTACTACTGACACTTTTACGTGACAGGAACGAGAAAGCTCATCCCATTATGGACGAGAATGTGATATTTTAGCTTTTAGGATTATTTTGGATCATAGCACACATTCGTTAGCAAACAACTACAGACTGTTTTTTTTAAAAAAAGTTTTCTTTACACAAAATATCAAACAAAAAAAAAATAAACAGAATTGCTTCAGCACGTTCTGGCAAATACTTCTGGGTCGCCCACCTTACAAACATAAGTGATTCGCAGTATTCAAAATATGAATGCAAGTACTTTTCTCTTGTCTCTAATTGATTGATGACGGAATGAAAACTTACGCAGGACATGAACTGGGCACATGACTAAGTTAATTAAACAGTAAAATGGGTATAACCGTCAGTGTATTTTTCAAAATATCGAAAAGCCGATATTTACGTTACGATCAGAATCCGGTCTAATGAGAGCACATTTGACACATGTAGAAAAACTGGACGCAGCATGTGCTTATATCTAAATTAAGATTAACGTATACCATCCATAACAAAAAGACCCAATAATAATAATAATAATAGTCTTTTTCTCTTAATAATTATTTCTTTCCTTGCAGCCACCAGTGTGTACTGCTTTGACCCTATATGTGAAAAATATTTGTTCGTGTACGTGTTCAGGTTAATGCGCCAAGGAGTTATTCTAATTTGGTTTGTTCGGTCCGCCACCCGATCCGATTTTTGTGTTTATGTACATATTCCTATCTATAGTGGCAATTCATGTTGCTTAACCACAGACATGTTGATCTGGTACTACAGTCTATCATACGTGTATATTTCAATTGGACATCTGGAGTGCAAGTCCGTTGTTTATCCGGCACGCCTCGATGAAAGAAAAATAACAACTCAGTTGGGGGTGAGGATGGAGGTAGCTTTAGGATCATAAATTTAGAAATTTGACCACTCTACTAACCTACTGCAAGTCAGTGTCATATTATCATCGTTCTAAACAGCGAATGTCGTCTGCGGTATTGTAACGATTAGAGCAAGGAGGTCTGTAAAACAATATCCACTAGGAAAGATTTTTGTTCAAGAAGCATGTCACTAATTTAACACGATACACTTGCAGGAACGTCCATTGTTTTCTGGCAGATTAAATATAGGAACGCTGTCGCCGTTCTTTCTTTCCTTAGTTCAAACAATTTTTACTCAGTTTAATAGGGAGAAAAATCTTAGCAATCTGTCGTATCTGGTCAACTGACTTTCAATGGTTCCAGTATTACAAATGTTCATCGACTGGACGGCATTATATACGATCATAAAGTATTCACTTTTACGAAAGTAAATGCATCAAGCGAACAAAATAGAGAAAAGTTGAAGAAACAGTAATCTTTTGTCACAGATTAAGCTATCGTTGTTTCTATTGTGCGTTTCTTCTGTATGTAATCGCTATTGATTTCAATCTGAAACCAATAATACGGAAGTAGTGGCAACATTAGTGATAGTATCAGTAGTAGCTGTGGACGTAGTCGTACTGGTAGTCTATTTATGGTGATTCTTTTGTCATCGTTATCATTGAAGGATGAAGGTGAACAATTCACATCTCCGGTCAATATTCAATCATGCCATTCACACACCTACATAAATAACTAACACAAACACACACTCATAGATAGATAGATAGATAGATAGACAAAGGAAACAAAATCAAACATTTCAGAGAGTCATAATTCGTTCCAAACCAGAATCGAACAGACATATACATGCACCCTAACCCACTTAGCAATGTGCAGAACGAGAATTCACTTACTAGGCAAGCGTAGTCAATACTCAGCTCTCTGCACAAACACGTTGGATTTTCTGTTTAGAAATGCACAATATATACATAAAATTATAAATTGACACCTATAAAATAAACAGAAATGAAAGCGCTTATTCATGTTTAGATTCATGATGATATTAAGGAAGTTTATAAATGTAAATTGCCTGCATGAACGAATTATGACACTCTTTAATCTGTATCAATATGTTGGTTTGTCACACACACATTAAGTACGATTTGTGTTTCTTTTTCATCTAGTACATGCATTTGAATGTCAACCTTGCTCTGAATTCATGACGAAAGATAAAGATTTTCTATTGGGAAAAAGAAACCATCTTGTGCTAATTGTAATATTTTATTTCATGTAATGATATCATTAAGAATAAATGCAAGTTTACTAATCTAGCATATTAGGAAGAGTGAAAATTGCGTGAAAGATCTAAATAAACAACTTTTTAATCAAACATCATTGCTTTATGTAGTGTCCTATGATAACTAAAAATGGAAATAAGCATGTACTGGGTATTGGTTGAATTTTATTCTAAATTTTACACTACATGCAACAGCCATTCACAAATTTAAGAAAAACATCAGTCGTTCATTCATGCTCCCATTCCCATTATTATGCACTTGTGAGAGAGTTCAGATACCGTGCGAAATATTTATATTCAGAGACTGACGGCTACGCTGCCTCAAAAGAATGTACGTAAGAAATATTATCCATAAGTTTTCCGTATGTTCTTAACACAACTCAGTCGTCAGTTCTACTCGTGGGGTGAAAAAGTGTATCACATAAGATATAGCTCTATTGTTTATACTTGTACTTATCTAGTCACACGATAACGTCCTTGGTGAGATCTGATACTATCTTATCAGCAAAAATGTACTAGTGTACCTACTCCGTGTGGGGTCATTCAGTAACAGCAATTGTGCAAATTAAAAAAAAAATTCTCCAGGTTCCCACACGTTTCGATTGGCTGAGTCTTCAGTAGCTGTCGAACCGCCTTTATAAGCGAGAGCTGACATAAACTGTAGTATATTGCTAATACAAGGCAGAGAGAAGATATATACAAGATATATAGTTGAACACAGCTAATTCACTCAAACAACGAACATGGGAATAAAAGTGGAAACTAAAATTATCACCTGTACTCTCGTTGGAGATGGAATGGTTGGCAAGACCAGTCTAGCTCTAACGTTTATGAAGGAAAAACTACCCGAGAAATACGTGGCTACAGTCTTTGATAATTTTGCCAGTAAGTTTAATTTTAATTTTATTGCATTCAACCAATGTATAGTATCACTTATTCAAACTTTATTCTTTAAATTCATTATGTCTCATGTTTTGACTAACTTTAATATTAATACCTGAAAAACATGCATGTATATTACCGAAACATGATATGTTAGTAAGAAAAATCTGTTGGTAGTAGTAGTATAAACCGTTGATCACCAAATAATTTATTTTACTTTTCTTTTAGCAGGCAGTCAGTCGATTACAGGGGACATCTACACTGTAAACATGTTCGATACAGCGGGACAGCAGGACTACGAGGGACTCCGAGTTTTCACGTACAAAGAGAGTGAAGTAATTGTCGTCTGCTACTGTGTGGTGGACCGAGAGTCCTTCTGCAGTGTACAAAACCACTGGATCCCCGAAATCCAAAGATTCTTGGGAAGTGCCAACAAAAAGCCGGTCATCCTTGTGGCCACTCAGGTCGACCTGAGAAACACAACCGACTACGATATGGATACCCCCGTGTCCACCTCGGAGGGGGAACGGTTAGCCAAGGACATTGGAGCTGAAAAGTTCATTGAGTGCTCCGCGGTCACCAAAGAAGGTGTTTCAGAAGTATTGCAGAATGTAATCCTGTGCGCCGTCAAGAAAAGGAAGAAGAAATCAAACATTTTGAAGAAAATGTTCAAAAAACTTACCGAGTGACTTTCATTCAGTGCTATGTGGATTTAATCTTTAGTAGATTCCCAATCTACCAAAATAATAACCCTATTTCCTCTTATTACAAGGGTTTCAACAGGGTCCAATTTGTATAACCGTGCTGCAGGATAATATTTGGTCTTGTGTAGCATCTGCACTCCATCATCTGTTCCAGGATAGATGTGTTCTCAAATGAAATAAATTTGCATCTGTCGTATGTAAGATATAGACATATCGGTCTCCTTGGGGAAATGTTGGTACTCCGTTTCAACACTTGCTGAAAATGTTTGAAGGTTCAACGTAAGTGTTTAATGCATCATGAACAGGATGAAACATGAGACATGGATTAATGTGTTGAGTATGACGGATTATGATGACTGATAAGAGTTGTTTGGTGTCTTTTAATTCGCATCACAAAGACATTAAGTTGGTTCCATACTTACGACCCTTGACCCTTTGTCTGAAAAAATACGAGTTAAGCGGTTGTAAAAATGTTAGAGGGTTGACATATCATTTGTCATTTATTTATCAATATGACGCTCATTTCTGTCTTTCATTCCATATTTTTTAATCTCAATCGTTTTCAGTTTTTCTAACACTTTGTTCGTATTAAATGTCACTTATTTGTGCAATTTTAGTATCTGTGTCTTCGAAGAAACATGCCAGTGCGAATATTTATGTGTATGTGTCTTGCATTTAATCGTTGTACCTATGTTCAGTAAAATTCTAGGCTTATTTAGTTCATTATTTATTGCTAAATATGGTTACTGTATACACCATGCCGCTGGTCGGCTATGTACAATTTAGTATTTTACCTTAATAAAATATGATAAAAATATGCGTTTGCTCTTTGGTTTTCCTCTTCTTTAATACAACACGAATATATTTCCACTAGGACTTTTCAATATGTTTTAGTGTGGGTCTGGGTAGTTATGTGAATGATGGGTCATTTAGTGTGGAATCTCTCTACCTCTCCAAGCACTGCAAAGTGTTTGTATGAACATCCAAAACACACGTTAACTGGAGAAAGTTCATAAAAAATTTCCAGTCACATGACAATCTATATCTAAATTGATCCACACGTTGTCCCGGAAGGAATGAAGAAATTAAATAACATTTATTTAATAATTTTATGCCAGTTCTACAGTATTTTACGGTTCGGTTAAAAAAGGGTTTTTCACCAGAATTTATTTCAGTTTCTCTCTCTCTCTCTCTCTCTCCCAGAGGTATTTGGTATTACGAGATGCGGAATGTAATTATGTTTCCACCGCTGTTTCGATCGTGGCGATATGTTCTTTTGGCATAATGGTCAAAAAGCCGAAAATCTGAAACACCGATTTTGCATTTGTCGACTAACTATCCAGTTTTAAATATTATCCCTACGCTGACCAGCTGGGCGGAAACGCATATGTATTTAGACTCCAACAAAATAGTTTCAAACTTTTAGCTCCGCTGCGTATTTTATTGTGATGACTTAACAAGGTCGGTTTAATGTATGTATTGATAGTATAATTTGAACTATGTAAGAAATCTTCCCAAAATGTGTTAACATATGTTTTTGCAAACCATAAAATTACCAATGCTGATTGGAGCACTTTCGTTGTCAGATCTTCAGTTTTCGGAGATGCGTATATTTTGCATGTTGTCTAGGTCTTCTATTCGGAGGTCAGTAAATCTTACATGTAGTCGGCAATCCCAAAATATCTAAATAGAAATGACCGGTTTTGAAAAAAGAATCAAATGTATGGTTAGGTTTGTTTCAAGCGACATTCTTTGTGGGGGAAGTAACTTGCTCTTATACGCGATGATTATTTTCATAAGAGTAATTGTTCTTTTTTTAAAAATCTTAAGACTTCTTTGCTTCCTATGGTATATATGGTATAATGTTTATTCGGTTTTTATTTTGGGAAGGGAGTTGTGTTTGTTGTTGTTTTCATTTAAATAATCAGCTGGTCTCAACATCTTTGAAAGAGTATAGAAAAAGAATTTCAAACTAGCAAACTGGTAATTATATATACATGGACTCTGATTAGCGTCACATTCTAATAATTTTTTGTATCGGGTATACTTTAGTGGAGATTATTGATTTATATAATTTATTGGTAGAGCATCCGGCAGTGTATGATTATACATTATATAGATTCAATCAGTTAGTCAAGATTCAGACCGTTTGGTCAATATTCAGAGCGTATTCGATCCTCAGACCGTTAGTCATGCCTCAGACCGTTAGTCATGCCTCAGACCGTTAGTCAAGCCTCAGACCGTTAGTTAAGGTTGAGACCATTAATCTAGGGTCAGACCGTTAATCGCGGTTCAGACCGTTAGTCATGGTTCAGACCTTTGGTAAAGGTTATGAAAGTTACACATGGTTCAGACTTTTAGCCAAGTTCAGACCGTTATTCAAACTTTGCAACAAGGAAGAAAATTATTTAATATGTGTGTTTTATTATTCTAAATTTAAGAGCTAATTGAAAATTTGATTCTCCTATTAAGTAATAGATACATATGGAAATGAAATGAACAAAAGACAGCTGAAATTTACGAAGAGAGAGAGAGAGAGAGCTTTATTTCCTCCGCATTGCGAAGAGTACAATATGTCATACAAATACAAGGATGAATAATGGAAATCTTAGTGGCAACTTGAGATAGAAACTATGAAGTATTAAATAGAAAATATCATTGTTAATAAGATTATGTGAACGCCGCGCATCCAGCACAGAAGTAAGCGATAACATTTCTGGCATATAGGCGAATACAGACAGATGATTCCTTATTTTATGACTTGAGAAATGTAAAATGGGCTAGAAAACAGGAGTATAGAATTTTTGTCGTATCATCAAGAATGCATTTTAAAAGAGTAATAGAGGTATAGAACATATTGGATATCATGATGATGCCCTGTCAAAATGTTTCTTGTGATCTTTTTTCACACGGAAGCAACAGTTGTATACACAGGAGATGAAAATTCATAAACTAATCGTTGCTGATAAGAGCTAGTAAGTCTCGGGACATTATTCTCAGAAGAGTATTGACAAAATCAATTATAGACAATGAATCTAAGTACATTTAGACGTGTACTCTGAATCGATCACTACTGTGGTACCAAAACATATCACGGTCTGGTTTAAGAAGCTACCTGTTCCTTTGAAATGATCAACGACGGAAGTACACAAGGTATGACAGCGAGTACAAACGGCATCATCCGTAGATGAAAACAACTGGGACACAATATTGGCAACAACTCGACATGATTCAAGAGAAACTGGAAACTTCCTAGGAACATCCCATAATACAGACGGGCTCAAGCTGCCATCAAGCAATAGCGTCTAAAATCTACTGAGTTAGGCCCCTGGAACTTGTCTATATTTCAAAACAGTTTCGTATGAAGTACAGACTTCGTATTTAACAATACGTTTCCAACCAGATTTTTAAAAAGTGAATCGACCGTGAATTATGAAGGATTCAATAAACCTATAGAAGTCAAGATTTTCAAGTACTCTTAGAAGGATAAAACCCGTTTGTTTTGCCACTTAGGTTTTAATAGCTGAAGAGGGAGAGTAAAACTGCTTTTTGGGGGTGCAAAATAGGCTGAAGGCAATCTTCAGAATTGCTCCAAGAAAAACAGCTTATTCATATATATATATATATATATATATATATATATATATATATATATATATATATAGGCTTCAATGGGTAAAACACCCAGGAAACTCAGTGCAATGTCGGTTTACTCCAATATCAATAAAGCTGAACAGGAAACTTGCTAGCTTATCTTCAGCCTATTTTATCCTAGTTTAATTTGTATGTACTTTGATACGCTGACACTAAAATGTCTACTTGATTCTGTTTCTAGTATAGCATCCGAGCTTTGATTAAAAACAATAGTATTACCTTGATTAAAAACAATAGTATTACTTTCATTAGGATTGCATCTGAATCCACGCTTTATAGAATACTGAAAGCTTATCTTCAATAAGTGATCCATGCATGGCTTTGAGAGACTCAGAAGACGTATATAATCTGCTAGAGACGGACATAAACATAGTTTGTTGAGGAATACAAAACCAAAGTTGCAAGCTGCTAAAATATCAAGCAGTTCTTATATAAAGACAATGTAAAGTCAAGGGGATAATATTCAACCTTGCCGTGTACCTTTAACATCGGAAATCGGTTAGAAAGTATTCCTGATTAGAAAACATATTGTACATATTCGTATATAGATCGATATTGGTATATAGTCTGATAAATATTGATCTATAACAAATTATATAATAATCCATCAGGCCATACAGTGTCCAAAGTATTCTCGGTATCAAGGAAAGCTGAGTGCAATATTCTTCGGTTTTCATTAACACAACTAATTAGTTCGTTAACCATAAATGAAATCATATTGCAACCTAGACCCTTTAAAACAAAAACCTTTATTGAGTTATTTGAGAACTTAGTAGTTTTCAAATCAGTTTGTCAGCGAGTTAATAATTTTTTTCAACAAGTTTGCCAATAACTGGGAGGAGCCTTATCGCCCTATAACTGTTCATAACTCAAAAGAAAAAATTCTTACGTGCTCCCTTGAAAATGGTAACTATCGGACTTTTTTTTAAGTTTGTCTGGAATGTGAGTCATCTAGACTATCCTGATCGCAGTGTCACCATACTTAAGGTATAGTTTATATTATCATACCCGCTTGCCTTTGCATACTGAACATCTGAAAGCCAGATATTATCGACGTTTCGTCACATCATGAGCTATATCATTTCTCCCTCGAACTGAGAAACCCGGCCATTTTCATAAGCGTATGAATTGATCTGATCTTGATCGGAGACATCCGTGGATCAACCGATTTTAGTTAAAAGCTGGAACATAAGATTTGATGACGTTGCCGTTGTAAAGATAAGAAGCAAACACCACGCTATTTTGGGTACAGTAAGTGATCTGTTTGTGACATGCAATTTTCATTTTGGGTTTAATATGATGCACTACTCAGTCTCGCACAACTGACCTAGATTATTTTTTACAAGTCCGCAATAGTTGGGTTTGTCTTCAGTCCAAGTTCGTTGGTCAAAGTATTCCAGCGCCCCAGCTGATCATCCACACTCACCCGAATCTTATTTTTATCTTATGCACACTTTATCATCTCAGATCCGCTTATAAAAGTAGCCCTGCCTTTCTTCATTCCCTTTCGAATCAGTTTGTCCGCCACGTGCGAATGTTGTCATTATTAGAATAGTCCTCAATGGAATTTATCGAAAGCTTTACATCACTACTTTTGGAGCACTCAGGAAAAAGAACGGAATTACGAGCGACTTAGTTGATTGAATTAAGTGGTGTCACCTCTTACTAAAAGCTGAATATTTGAACGTCGTATAATGTGTGTGATTTTGACTTTTTAACTTAGCTTTAAAAAAGAAATTCAGTCATATCGCTATGATGTCTGCAATGTGGCAGTTTACAGTGATGTCTAGCACTGGGGGCATCATGCCGCAGACATGCAGCACGATGTCACATTATCCTGACACTAGGCCGACCAGTCCTAACACTAACCTCTCAATGCTGAGCGCCAAGCGAGGCAGATTTTAGTACCAATTTTGTAAGTCTTTTGTATGACTCGGCCAGGGATCTAACCTACGACTTCTGGAAGCCGAGGCGGACGCTCTAACCACTAGGCCACCGGAGCGGTTGAACGTCATATAAACCTAACCTCTTGAATTTTTCAAAGAATGGTTTGTGCTATATAGCGTTTCAAACAAATCATTTCCTTCCTTCCTTGCAAACTTTAGTTCGATTGGAAGAATGATGCAATTTATGAAAAACGGCTTTAACTTATGCTATGATTTTATTTCACTAAGAAACAAAAATGAACGTACAAAAATAACCGAAAACAAAAACAAGAGAAAAAGAAGACAAAAAATTTATATTATACTATAATTTTAATTTACTTCGAAACAATAATTAAGAAACAGAAATAAAAGAAAAATAATAGAAAACAATTAATACAGAAAATAGATTAGAAATTTAAAATGCAGTCATTAATTTTTTGGTTAGTTACTTTTAAATATTTTCATTGGTAGACCGAGCTTTGCTTAGCAGGCTAATATTAAAATTTGTAATTAAAGCAGAATTCTCGAAAGATTTTAGTTTGGCAGTTTTTTTTTTCTAATGTCTTAAAGAATTTTCGCCCATTTACTTTTGTTAAGATTATCTTTTCCTGAATATTTAAATACAACTTTTTGAGGTGATAAGTGCAGGTACGTAGAATAATCTCATCCAGAAAGGCGTTCATGTTCCTTATATTTACTTAAACAAATGTACTCATGGTAAATCATTGCAAATGGAAGACAGTATTATGTTAAAAAGATTTAAATATCTATTGTAAACAAATGGCCGACATGTTCGATTATAATTGGCTTTCCTACATCCAATACAAAATGGCAACTTTAGAGAAATTAGTTTAATGTTGTTGTTGTGGTTTTTTATGTGTTTTATTTTTTTTGGGGGTGTACATGGCTTCGTCAGCAATGCGATTCACGAATACACACGCTATATACATAAAGCACGCAGAATAATCATTGGAATATTTTGAGAAAATGGGCAAATTTACTTAGAACTGACTATTTGTTAAGAAGAAAATAAAATGCATTTCTAAAGGTAAGGAATAGACAACATCTTTGTATGATGATAATTGACAGTGATGGTGTATAATATAGAATATGTGTGTCATATTTCAAATCATTACATGTCCAGCTTCTTCCAGGACGCGAGTCAAATAACCGATTATTAAAGCTACAATCTGTGATTTAAAAAAGAGGAAAACAAGATCACGGACCGGATCCAGCTCGAAGGCCTTATAATAATATGATTTAATTTGGGTAATATACCCATCAATTTGATGAAATTGTTTGATAATCTGAAAAAATATTGTTAATATACCCATCAATTTCATCAAATTCGATTTCTATTCTGAATCAAATTCAATGATTTTATCATTGATATTTATTTTTGTTCTGCCTTGACCTTGTCAAGGATAATATTTATCCATGACTTTGTCAAGGGAATCAGATAATATAGTTTAGGTCGATCAAATTCAATGCAAGAATGCGCATAATTCAGAATCTAAACTCTGTCACACATACTCGTAATAATATGTTCTCGCTGCAGTTCATTTAACTGTTCCTGCGTAAACAAAAATTATTCATCGCGGTATTCATCAATACTCATTAACACTAAATTGTTCTACCATGACTTTGTCAAGGGTGGATAGTATCAATATTGTTCTGACGACACTTTCAATTATCTCTTTATTGTAAATAAAAACTCTCACGTGCTGATACATTTTACAATACCCCTTGATTAAATCAAGAAATAATTGTTTGTGAGTTCGTAGACTCAGAAAACAGATTTTACAAAAATCCTTTACGAACATGAAGATCTATGATCATACATACAGAATAAAATTCAAAACTTCATATCTCAATTCAAGTAAGTGTCCGGTCTGGTCTGTAAGTTTGAAATGTATCCTTGATAATAGCGGATTATGACATCGCAGATAAACCGGATTAATGGGTTCTTGTACTATCAAATATCTAGGAGATACTTGAGGTGTAAATGTATATGAAATATATCTCTGCTAAGCCTGACTGGATTCTTCAAGATCTACTTGATAGCTGCCATGATAACATCACATATAAGATTGACTGCGATTGTTGATGTGATATTAACAATACCTGGCGAAATATGACGACCTCCACCGTATGGATCGTTATTGTGTTTGAGAATAGTTGCTGGTGGGGCTATTTTTCTCCATGACTCAACAATTTTTGGAAGATTTTCATTGATGAGATTCTTGACTGATCAGCATTAAATCCTTGTAATTTAAATGCTAGTAATTCTGTTTCGGTTATTTTAAAATGATCGAGAGAAAAAAAATGTTTTTGTGTTATTACATTGAGGTTAATGAATTCATCACCAAAGAAAATCACTGTTTCAGTGATAGCTTTATTGATATATTTAAGGTCTAATATAACCTGATTTGTATGTTGTATCGTTTCAATAATCTGCTGATTTACGTCGTTATCGTAGTATTGTGTGATACTGGAAAATATATTTTGCACGTTATTAAATACACGTGCGTACTCAGGTTTAAATATGTCGAAAGATGATTTGATAAATTTTTCATCTATGAATGGTTCATCATTATCGTCATATTTATATATATCTTGCTGTAAATCGGGGAGTATTTCACCATCAGAAGCTTCAAATCTAGAAATACTAGATATCCATGGATAATTTTGTCGATATTCTGGAAGTTTTATAAATATTTTCTTGTATGTGGAGAAATCGACACGTTGTGGTTCTGGTAGTCATTGATAAACAGGTGGTATTTCTGGCCATCATAATACTGTTCGGATTAACGATTGATATATATCTACAGCATAATCTAGCGAATTTATTTATATCGCGGCTGATAATGTTGGTTCCTGAATAGTGATAGCTTTTTTCGATTCTTTCCCGTCATAGATTTAATTCTGCACTGAAATTCATCGTTGATTTGTTCGATTTGATAATTACCTGTGGGAATACCAACAACTTGCCAATTGCGGGTTTCATCTGGTTTATTTTTATGCGCAAATACCGGTGAATTATTTGCTTGCAACCCATCCGAATGAATTTGATCTAATATTTGGCCAACTGTGATATACTCGTAATTGTGCTAGTGCTCTTTTGTTTGCTGGAATTGCAGTTGGAAAGTTGACGCTGAATTCATGATTGGTTGAGCTTGCTGATATCATCGTGGTTTTAGACGGAGTTGTAATAGTGATGATATGTTGCAGTACTTCTTGCGATGACCATATTATTGTTAAACCGTGATCCTAATCCCGATTTTCTAAATCTGACGTAGATTCTATTACAATCATCGCCTCGTTGTAAATCTTAATCATTTCTGTAAACTCAGTATCTGATATTATTCCATCGCTAAGACCTGATTATATGAACGAATATACTTTGGAGTATGCTAGCTTCGCAGTATGCAACTTTATTGTGTATACACATGCAATTTTGTATTTGTAGATGTAGATATTTTTCTTGCAATGATATTAAGAACACCAGCAATTGTTGTTGCAGCTGAAACACAAATTGTTATAACTGCTGCTGATGTCATTGTTATTGTTGATATCAATACGCCTATTTCATAGATCACAGCAGATTCCGACTACACAAGTATGTCAACTACAACTACACGTCTGCGATATTTTATTGTACTTTAGGGAACTCATGATATTTTAAGTAGGATGTAGTTTAGCTACTAATTCAAAGCACTAATAGTACAACAAACCTAAATTGTTTTCTTCGGGTTCCACAACAAAAGTTTCCTCATCGTTTTGCTCCAACATCACCAACATAGATCCAGAGGATCCAGTTAGTGGTTAACGCCGTGAAATTGTGGTAGATATCGTACATGTTGTAGTAACAAGTACTGAAAATCTATATATACACCGGTAACCTCAGCTGTATGTTTAATGGATTTATTAAGTGGTGTCCATAATGTTGATCCAGATGCTACCGTATATACTACACTGTCGGTAATTCTTTTTATGTCAGAGAGCTTAATGTCGATGACTGGTGTACTTCCAAAAACAAATTCATTAACGGTTCTATTTATGTTTCTACGAAAATTTAAAAACGTTTGTATATGATTAAATCACATCTAAATGAGGTCATTCCATTTTTAATTGCAATTAACGAGTTCATCATCGGAATGTTGCTATCATCGACGAATTTCTTTGTTGCAGCGTCATCGTTTGATTCTGGTTCTCCAAGAACAGTAATTTTATTATTAGTCATATTGAGTGAACCAGTCATTGTATCACCTGCGGTTAATAAACGATCATTGATCTCAGTTCTGATCGTGTTACTGTTGCTGTATAAATATATTTGTGTTATCACATCATCGTCTGATTCTGTTTCTCTCACATTAATAATTGTATTTTTACTCATATTGAGATCGTCATTCATAATATATCCAATCTTCTGATGCTTCCAGTAATTTCTCTCATGATTGATCGAACTGATTCCTCCGATTTTTTTAATTTTACCGTTTTTAGCTAACACCATTAGGTTATCTTTGGTTGCATCTGGAACCCGCAGAATAATATCTGTCAATTGGATATTACTGGTCTTTAATCGTCCCTGTTTATCCTCAAAAAACAACGACTTCATTTTGATCCACATTTGCAAAACTCAAAAGATTAGAGATTTCATCCTTGACCTCGTCAAGGGTTGCATATTTAGATAAGTCGCCTTGCTGAGTTTTACTCTGAGTAAGATTCAGAGAAGCTCGTCCATAACTATATAGAAATTAAACTTTAAGGTCTGTTTGAAACGACGGTGAATGGCTATACCGTCTACTTGTATATTCGTGCACGACTTTATGAGGTGGCATTGTTGATGATGACACAGCGTCGAGTACAGCAAGTACTTCACGACAATATATTGCATATCGGTTATTGTCTATGTTGGTAATGTTGAATACCAGACGGAAGTGTTTTGAAGAGGAGTGCTTTGCACTCTGCCGAAATATTTTTAAAAATTCTTTTGGAGGCGCCAACCCATGAGAATCAAAATAAACAACTCCACGTGAATCAATCGCGTATGCAACCCAATGAGTGCTTTTTTCAGACCTTCCATCGAGATTAATGATATCGGTTTCAACATTGATTGTTTGTTTTGGTAATTGGTCACACATAAAAACACCTCTGAAGCTTTTGATGTTTAATAGCTTAGCAGCATCAAGTAAATCAAAAGTGGATACGAGAAGGGGACGCATTGTGTCTAACAAAGTGTCCCGGTAAGTCTCAGACCTTTTCGGTGCTACAAGCGGAGATTTCCTGCAGCGGCTATTAACGCTGTTATAGCTGCAAGAAGTGGAAATATACCACCCGTCTTGACTGCGTCTTTAATGACATCCACAGAAAGTTCAAATCTAACACCGGTATTCGCTCGTTTGGCGTTATTGAAGTGCTTGAATTGACACTCAGTCAGTGATAGTTTATTTTGACCACCTCAGATATGATCTTTATTTAGTGTTATTTTTATTCCAGAATTCTTTTTTGATACTGGTTGTAGTTTTTTAACTGACCAGTAGTCAGACTGACACTAACATGATGATATGACATTATAATTTCACGATCGATTTAATTACATGTTTTCTACTGGGGCATCAATGACTCTCATTCGTCCACCAAAACCTTCAAGTAACATCGCTTTATCTGGACGTATGACACCGATAATCAGTAACACCAGCTGGTAGTGCACCTATTCGAGCTCGAAAATGTATGTCAACGACTGACTGTCTAGACAAATCTAGATGTTCCAGCGAGGAGTAGTAGATTGGATGCAACATCGAGAAATCCCGGTGAGATATT
Organism: Sinohyriopsis cumingii; assembly: GCA_028554795.2. Lineage (NCBI taxonomy): Eukaryota > Metazoa > Mollusca > Bivalvia > Unionida > Unionidae > Sinohyriopsis > Sinohyriopsis cumingii. The sequence goes on from CM068824.1 coordinate 162,302,800, forward strand.
TTCAAACCAGAATCCACATTCTGATCACGCCCCATGAATGTCATCAAAGGATGATAAGCACGTGCAACGGGGTTATTTTCAAAATCCAGCGACACTTCTTCAGACGGTTCTTGGTGTCCATTTATTCTTAAGGAAACTTCACTAACTCCTAGTTTGTCAAATACCGTATGATTTCATATTTGAGAAATTTGTCGTCGGATATCTTGAAAAGCTATAAATACATGTCATGGTACTGAAACGAATGATGGTGACATTACTGGCATCCACAACGAAAGTTTTGTCAGCGTCACATTTCCATGAAGTGCCACGGTTGCAGCTGGATCAACTCCTTCAGCGTGCCAGAGAGCATCGTCGTTCGTGGATTTTCGAACGAGAACAACTGTATATGGCAATGGTATTTCACGCCTAAATCTTCCGTGAGCACCAATTTGCGTGCTGCAAATCCCAGATTAAAATTTGCATTTACAAAGAATAAAATTTCAACATCAGCGTCGTCAGCCGCATTAATAACCTTTCTGAGGCGCATAAAAGTATAAGGTCTGCCATCAGCGTGATCAACAGTATCTTTTGCATACATCATTGACGGACCAGCAGATCGTGAACAATCATCGCTGTATCGGGATAACCCCAATATCGTCGTAGCAACGTCAACATCATTATGACAAACCTCAATTTCCCGACCATCAATAATATATCGTGCACTGTTAAATAATGTAATAATTCCGTTATTAACAAACCCTCTCTGCGCATCACCATAAGGATTGACATCTGTTTTTACAAGTCTACCCTGAACTTCAATGAATGCTTCAGCGGGTAAGAACTATCTGCTGATTTGGTTCTCGTGCGTCATAAGAAAAATATTGATAATCGCGCACAGATTCATCTCTGAGAACTGGCGCATCCATGTCAAATGCTGGATCAGATACACGTTTAAACATTTTATTATAATTGTTATCGTCTAACACGAAGAAAGCTTCCTGCTATTAGACTAGCAGTTATATTTTTTTTCTGACAGAGGCACACCACCCAACACTGCTATTTTTTATTTATTTTCAGCTTGATTTATTATTTTTCTGACATTTGCAGGCATAACATCAGTGCTGGGTAATTTTACTGGCTGAGGTTTTGGTTGCATTAGTCGTGCTGGTCTGTCCTTGATCGCTGAGAATGCATTACTAGCAACATCAACAACAGCACCAATACTTTTATCACGAACAACGTCAATAGCCTTCATTGATAATTGTTCTGCAATCGATATTGCTTGAGGGGCTATCATTCTGAATAGACCTTGAGCAACATCAACGAGACCATCACCGTAGGTAACTTTATACTTAGGTAATCGTGAATGTATCACCCTGACCATTACAGGTCCACGTTGAGCATTATGTATGATCATCTTATTTTCTTTTCATTGATCTAATTGCATACTGTGATAATCATAAAATATTTCATCGATGAGAGACCGACAAACATTAATGTCCATGATACTGCCTGTAAATAATCTCTGACAAATAGCAGATGCTTCATTAATGATTTCTGGGGAATTATTACCAGCTCGTTTTCCACCAATCAAAATTTCTAGTCGATCAAAATCGGCAAGGACGTTGCTGGGACATGGAGTGATAAGACCACTTCCCTGAGTAGCAAAACCACTTCCATTTGCTCCTTCTTTCTCACTTGTTGTTTTATCCTCTTTTTCCATGCTCTTGAGGCTGATTTCCTTTCTGCTTTTGCTTTTTCAAGTTGCTGCTTCATTTTTTCTTCTTTTAGTCTCCTTTCTTGCTTTACTTGTTCAATATACCCATATATTATATCGTTAAAGATGTCAAATTCATTAATATCTCCATTAGATCTCTTTTGCGAAAATATCATTAGGTATGTGATATACATCCCTAATCCAATCGGCAGCTTTTAGAGCTTTAAAATATTCGGGTTTTTACACACTTATCTCTATCACGACATCCATACGCGGCAATATTAAGTACTTTGTCTGGGTCTTTGATATCGGCAATACCTTCGGGTGTGAATTTATATGTAATATTAGTTCTTATTCTTGGCAGACGTTGAACTTCAGGTTGTGGTTGAGGAGGTTGCTGGAGGGTGGGGGTGGTGGTGGAGCTGCTTGAAGACGGCCAACAATATCAACAGGTAATGTCTCAAGAGCTTTTTGAGCCGCCTCAGTTGCTGTAACACTTTTCTTTGTTGGTTCGACAATTGGTTTAAATATACGTTCTGTACCTTCTGTAAATTCCACCGGAGACTCCTGACGCGCTTGTAATTTTTGTCTGACAGAATCACGGACTCAAATATATTTTTTGATTGTCTCTAAA